>OZ012710.1:37124323-37429371 GCA_963942595.1 Cylloceria caligata | reverse complement strand
GAAGAATAATAAACTTCCGAGGGTACCGAGAATTTATGCACGAATAAGACGAAATAATAATAAAATAATCGCCGGTATTTTCGAATCTGAATGCGCCATTCTATATAATAGAGGCCGAAAACTGTTAAATAACTTGTTATAAACTTATTCATTCTGTAAATAAACCCTACTCCCACGCATTTCGAAGTCTAACATTAATTAGTTTTGTGTTCGAGCCCGAACTCCCACGAAAAATAAAAATAATTGTTAACGATAAAAAAAATTACCGTTACATTTGGCGCCCAACGTGGGGCTCGACACAGCTAACAAAGACTGCGGTGGTGAGATAGGGCACGCGTAAAGGAAATAAACTCGGTAAAATTAAAGTATGGATACCGGCGAAAAAGCGAATCTCTCGACCGAGCTGGAGGAGTTGCGTATGATGGAAAGCCTGGAGGAGCAGCATCGGCCGGAGGGGAATGCTGAAGTAGGTCCAACATACGAATGGGAGTCTACGACAGCTGAAAATTTATAAGAGGACAGACGACGGATAGATAGAAGGAATATCCAGCGTTTTTCTGAGATTAGGCCAATCGAGCAGAGCGACAATATAGCAGGCGAGGGCACAGATAATCCGATAGTAGGCGGAGCAGACAGTACGCCTACAACACCGAGCAGAACGGCAATTATTCCACTAGACCCAATCGGTGTAGGGGATCTGATGCAGTTTTTGCACAAGATGGAGGAGAAGAGCGATGGAAAATTCGCTGAGGTAATAAGGTTACAGCAGGAGATCAAAGACGAGTGTTTCAGCAGGATAGCGGTTTTGAGAGAAGCGACGAAGGACGCATGGAAGGAGAGATTTCGGCGGTGGAGTGCCGGACGGATAGAAAAATTAAAGAGGCCCAGGAGAGGGTACGGGAGAACCAAAATGTACCAAATAATTACATACAACAACAGGTTGCCGGTCAGAAGGTGACAGTAGAGAAACTGGAAAGAAGAACAATGGAAATGATGGCTGAGATCAGAGCAGCACAGGAAATTACCGACAACCAAAATAAGAGGATTGAAAAATTAGAAGAGTTGACACGAAGAACTAATACATCTATGAGTTTCGGACAAACTATTGGAGGAGGTTTGAATGTCACACGATTATATACGAAAGCCCAGAAACCACCGACATATAGTGGCGATGGGAAAGAAAGACCGATGAGATTTTTTAAAGAGTTTCGAGAATTTTGTATCGCAGGAGGGATCGAAGATACTGAAATTCGGCACGTTATCGGGACTGCATTGAAAGGGGTTGCAAATGATTGGTGGCTCGTGGTCGAAGGAGCCGTACATGACCTGCAGACGTTTGAAGAGAAATTTCGCTCAAGGTACTGAGCTCAGGACATGCAAGACAAGGTCAAGAAAAATTTGGAATTCGGATCATTTTACACGGAAGGACAGACGTTAACACGAGCAGAATATGCGACACGTGTTATCGGTAACGCTCGGGATTTGAGCGAGAAATTGAGCGACGAGGATATAATACGTCGCCTCGCAAAGCACTTCGACGAGGAGGTGCGCAGTGCTATGAGGGTTCGACAGATTAGCGACATCGATGAATTTCTGGAGTTGCTGGAGAGCACGGACGTAGCCGGTCCTTAAAATTACCAAAGAGTGGCAGGTCGTACAGGGGGATACGCGTCACATGAGCTGCAGAGGAATTTTTATAGAGGAGCTGCACGTGAGCAGACGGCACGTCCATACCATAGATGTGAAAATCGGGAAAGCTCGGCAAATGATGGTAGAAACCGGTTTCCAGTTACGCAAGGGCGCCAAAGTGGTCGGGAGGATAGACAGCCATGGGCAATGTCTCCAGCAAGACTCGGTTGGCAGGAGAATCGAACAGGACCAATCCAGAGGTCAAAGCATGATAGACCTGCAGGACCGGGAATGCCCAGGCAAGAGCAACAACTGAGTCACCAGACTAATAGCCTGAGTCGGCCGTTACAAGGGCCATTCGTGGAACATACAATTCCCAGGGAGCAGAGATCGGATTGCTCGGGAGCAGGGAATACAAATTCTGGAAACGCGGAAGCGTTGCTCCCGAGGAAGAGAAAGAAATAAACGACAACATAGAGAGACGGAGCGCAAAGTTAAAGCATGGAGGAAGGAAGAGCATCAGACAAAAATGAACGCAAAGAAGAGAGAAAAGAAGAGAGCAAGGAATCAGCGAGGAAAAGAGGAACAATGCAGGAATGAGGAAGAGGCGGTGAACAAGGTTGTAGAGGAGAACACCGAACGGCGAGGGCAGGCTGAATCCGTGGAAAGCCGAGTTCTGGAAGACGGTATAGGCTCATGTGAGAATAAGGAAAATATGTCTCCTGAAAACGTTGCTAGAATTCAGGTAGTACCGGAGATCAGAGGGCCAGGAAGAGAAGAAGCAGGTGGCGTGTCCGACGCTTATGGAAAATCCACGGGAGTATTTATACGAAGAGGTGGAGAGGAGGCCGAGCAAGTGGTACGACGAGATGCATCCGAGGTGTCCGGAGATACCAGTGGAGATTGCTGGAACCTCGGAGCTGAGTCTCATCGATAGTGGAATTGAAGTATCGTGTGTCTCAGGGTAGTTTTTCCGGAAAAATGAGAGAATTTTGGAAAAGTGCCCCGTACTGCCGGTGATGTCAACGCAGGTGGTCGGAGCATTTGGTGGGGAAACCGAATGCATCAAGAAACAGATTACGGTCGAGGAAGAGACATATGGATCGACAGGAGCCTTGCAAATGTTGGTGGTGCCAAAATTGGTTAGGCCTATATTAATTGGTATCGATGGGATGTTGGCGTTGAATATCTCAATTGACTCACGAAATAAGATTCTAGCGGTTGACGATAAAGTGGTTGCGGAATCAAAGGGTGGAATTTGGCGACCCGAAGAATGTGCATTCGATTGAAACAAGTAAGATGTGTACCACAGGGGACGTGAATGACAACCTCGAGGGAGAAATAGAGGTTATCCTGACAGAGGAGGAGTTTGAGAAGAAAATGGAGGAATGTCAGGATCTGGATCCGGCAGTCAAAGAAAAATTCAAAAGAATTGTTGAAGAGAAGAGAGAGATATTCGATAGGCTACCGGGAAGGATGACAGCATATGAGCACCGTTTGTTATTAAGGATCCAAAGCCATATTTTCACCGCTCGTATCCGGTCTCGCTGACGCAACGGGGAAGAGTGCAGAGAGAGATTGAGAGAATGCTGAGGATGGGAATCATACAGAAATCAGAGAGTATCTATATAAATCCTCTCATGCCTGTCACGAAGAGTGATAATTCGGTCCATTGTGTCTGGATGCTCGGAAATTGAATAACTATTTAATCAATGATTATAATAATGCACCACCAATTGAGGAGATTTTTCAACGACGTGGGGGAAATACAGTGATGTCTACTTTAGATTTAACTAGCAGTTTCTGGCAGATACTCTTGGATCCGGAATCTCGGAAATACACGGCATTCCAGCACAACGGGAAGTGCTACGAATTTAGCGTCACACCGTTCGGACTGAAGACCAGTACAACAAGTTTAATACGAGCCCTTGATGTCGTCCTAAAAGGTTTGGATTTTGTAATTAATTTCGTCGATGATTGGTCATGTCAATATCACATGGTCATGTCAATATCACATGAGGAACACTTAAGTCATTTACAACAACTATTTGAGAGATTCCATCAGCATGGAATGACTTTGTAATTCTTTAAATCGCATTTTTTCCGGAAAGAAGTAATTTTCCTCGGACATATCCTTGCGACGGAAGGACTAAAACCCGACCCCGATAAAATAAGAGCGATACCTGAATACCCACGACCTCGGTCGATAAAACAATTAAGAGGATTTCTGGGACTCATACATTTTTACACGAAGTTTACAAATCGCCATGCCCATGAGACTGCACCACTATTAAATCTCTTGAGAAAAAGAGTACAGTGGAAGTGGGATAAGGTGATGGACAAAGCGTTTATAAAAATAATAAATCTTTTCTGCGATGAGGTAGTGCTTAGGTACCCTGATACCAAGAAACCCTATACGCTTACAACGGATGCGAGTGCGTATGCGCTCGGAGCTATACTCGCACAGGAAAATGTAAATGGGGGAATGAAAGTGGTAACGTTTGCGAGCAGGACGCTTAAAGGAGCTGAGATAGGGTACATGACCACTGAGAAAGAATTGTTAGCAATTGTGTGGGCCTTACAAAAATTCAGGACGTACCTGAAAGGTGCCCAGGTACATATAAAGACGGACCACAAAGCTTCGATTTTTTTAAAGACGTGTAGATTTACGGCTGGAAGACTGATGCGGTGAGCATTAGCTATACAGGACTACGATATACAAGTAGAGCATGTCTCAGGAAAAACGAATGTGGTGGCAGATGCCCTGAGCCGAGTGAGAGACAACGAGGATGCACCATCGACCGAGAAGGATGGGATTGTGGTGGTTGCCGGAATGTTGGCCGAAAAAATTCCGCGTGAATTGGCGAGACAATTAAAAAACATAAAAAGGGTACAGGGAGAGTAAGAAGATTTACGAATTATTATGAATTTTCTGGGTGAAGACAAGGAAGGAGGAGAGGAGCAGAAATTTCGTTTAGAGAAAGGAATATTACAAAAGAAATCGAAGACCGGAATTTGGCGGGTTATAATACCAAAGGTCATGATCAGAGACATAATAAAGGCATGCCATGTCATGTATGGCCATCTTGGTGCCGGAAAATGCTTGAGGATGCTGGAGGAAGATCTTACGTACCCGCATTTTGCGAAAACAACTCGGAGTATTCTCGCGACGTGTGACGTATGTCAGAAAAACAAGATTGCCATCCAGACGAGCTACGCCGCGATGCAAACCATAATACCGGAGAAACCGGAGGATTTGGTCTCCATAGACTCCTATGGACCTTTACCCGCATCAGTAGGTAGAGTGAAGCACATTCTGGTGACCTTGGACACTTTCAGTAAATTCGTCATCCTTTACCCCATAAAAAAAGCGAACATGGCCACGGTAATTAAACGTATATTCGAAGATTACATTCCGAGGTATGGAAAGCCGCGTAGGATACAATTCGATCACGGAACACAATTTACAGCCAAGAGCTGGATACAGAAGCTCAAGGACGAGGGTATAATGGCCGTGTTTTCATCGATACGTCACCCCCAAGGAAATATCGTCGAACGAGTGAATCGGGAACTTGGAAGGTTTTTCCGAGTATTCCTAACCAGTAACCATGCAGGCTGGTTCAGGTGGATAAAAATAATAGAAAATTGTATAAGTGAGAGTCATCGACACGACCGAGTTCACACCGTTGGAATTACAGTGCAAGAGGAAGCCGCTACGAGAGTGGAATAAACAGATGGGCATCGGAAAGGATGAGGAGGACAGAATAACATACGAAATGAAAATTGAAATTGTGAGAGAGAGAATGGAAAAAAAGGCCGGCGTCGGGCAGAGAAATTTAACGCGACTCATAGGTTGACGAATTATGAAGTAGGCGATCTGGTACTAGTGAAAGCGTTGAATGTGTCAGATCCATTAAAACAGTTAACATCGAAATTTATGCCATTATATGAGGGACCGTACAGAATTCAGAAATGCGTAGGCTTAGCCACTTATTTAGTTGTAGATTTAGAGAATAAGAAAGAGCGCGGTAGATTTCACGCGAGTATGTTGAAGAGATATCGGACAGAGACAGAAAGACAGAGAAGAGAGACGAGGACACGACCGAGTCGGCAATCATGGCAAGAAGGGAGACAGCGCGAGGGACAAGTACTCGAAATACTAACAACGGTGTAACGCTAGACCGAACAGAGGCCACATCGACACATCGTTGCGGGAGTCTAGGACGCGGACTTGAGCCCTCACATCACGGACAA
This sequence comes from Cylloceria caligata, assembly GCA_963942595.1. NCBI lineage: Eukaryota > Metazoa > Arthropoda > Insecta > Hymenoptera > Ichneumonidae > Cylloceria > Cylloceria caligata. The sequence goes on along the minus strand of OZ012710.1, from coordinate 37,423,488 downwards.
CGGTGATTCCAACTAGAATGCTCCGGTTTCTGAGCAAGTAGGGCGGAGGTGGTGAAGAGGAGCGAAATAGAACACCTAATTGGCTGGCGCGACCTATCGAAGGGGAAATGAACCATCAGAAGGAAGCAGTGAACGAGGAAGGCTATAAAAGGAAGGGACCGGACCACCGCCCCACAAAGCAAGCGAACAATTGGCGAAAGGTGTAACAGAGTAAAAATTGAGTGCCAAATTTTTCTTTCTTTTGAGTTTAAAAAAAAAAAAATTCAACGTTTCGTGAAGTACGGGATTGAGAATTTGGTTCCTGGCGAGCCATATACTGCAGAGGTGATTGGGGTCGAGCACCCAGGACGGTTTTATGTGTGGCGAACGGGAGACCAGGAACGAAGGGACCGATTGTTAATATTGGTGGCCGAGACGCCTAAAGACTACCCCCAACTCCATCAACTGCTGGAAGAAGAGGCCTACCCCGGAAAAGCGATGCTTTTCCGCTTGACACACGAGGAGGAGGAGACGAGGAAGCACTCGTTTTTCCGGGGCACCATCATGCGAAAAAGGCCGAGTGGGAAATACTACTTATGGTTGGGTGACCTGGCTAAGAGGATTTCAGTAGCACTAGAGGACTTGTTCACGACACCGAGAATATACCTAGGGGAACCCTATTTCGCGATTGCGTGCGCATTCGACCAACTGGGTCCGGTCAGAGAGCAGTGGACAGACGCGGCCAGGGGTGCTTTGATCCAGATGGTCGCAACCGGAACGATTGACGTATATGTGATCCAGCATGACCCGGAGGTGGAAGCAATATGGGTGGACGTCCACGCTAGTCCGGGTAGCAGAGGACTCGACGTGGCCGAGGAATTGGTCGCAAAGAAATTGGCGAGAAGAAGACCAGAAAATCCTGGATTTAAGTTTGGCACTGATGGGGGTGCTTTCGGGCAACACTTCCGCCGAGAGAGATGAGAGGAGAGAAGAAGAGCCTCCGAGATGGCAGGGACATCGCGTCTACCGAGTAACCGGGTTACAATGAATACAGAGGAAGGATAGATTGAATCGAGCGAGGAGGAGGATGAAGAGGACCAGGAAGAGATGGACTGGCTGGCCACCCCTGACCCTGACGAAGAAACGACCACGACATTGATTGACTGGGGAGTTATTACGCAGACCGAGACTGACGAGACGGACGGTGATTAGGACCAAGAGAACGACAGTGACGGGCAATAGTGAAATAAAAAATTTTTTATTAAAAAAAAAAAACAATACTCGTGTTGAAATTTATCTGTGTTTTGTTTTGGAAATGAGAAAGAGTTTTATTTTAGTTATAAGTAGGATATAGAGAATCGATCGGTATTTTATATTAGGAATAAGAGATTGTGGTATCCTAGTCAGTAAGCAGGAGCGAGAAAAGGAAGAATCAAGAAGCGAATACATGGAATTGGAAGGTATAAAAGAAATGTACATAAAAAAAAATCACTGGTAGGAGATTTTTGAGGAAGTCGCGAAGGCAGCTTTCTCAAAAATCTGGGGGGATAATGTAACATGGTTACATGCATGAGCGTAGAGATTAATGCGATAATAATCGATGCAATATAACAGAGTTATACTCTTGGGCATCGATTGTTATTCCGAACGGCTATAAGAGCCCGAATATATTTCAGAGTATCTAAACACCTGGGCAACAGACTCGGTACAAGAGTACCGAGGTTCGCGGACGATAGGCCATCGCCCCTGGTATAAAAACTAGAGCTGTCGCCGCTCAGGAATTCCCTCGCTGACGTAAACAGCGGGTCAGCGACCAGCTGGCCTTGCTGGGAGGTGAGGGGAAGGCGGTGAGCGCGGCAGCGGCAGATCGCAAGAGCCGAAAAGATGCGTTAAATTTAAAAATTATGATGAAAAGTAGGCAGAGGGGACTGAGGCAACGGGAAGCCTATAAAAGGGCCTGCGCGGGGAGAGGAGGGTCTTCTTGGTTTTGCTTGGCGTGGTTTGCATAGAGAGTAGAGAACAGAAATAAAATACGAAAGATTCTAGCTAAAAGTGAAAATTTAAGAGTCGTTACGAATAATACATATCGTGGAATCGGTGTCTACTCCAGAAAGTAGAACAAGTGTGGGTGATACCCAGAGGCCAGTGAAAAATACAAGGACAGGCGATATAAGCTTGTATAATTAGCAATAACTTATTGTAGCGTAGGAGAATCATAAAATAATCTAAAGTAAGCCAGTTTATAAGATGAACAGCGTAGGTGCATATGTTTAAGCGAGTAAGTGTAGGAGAATAGGATTAAGGGGATAAGTTTAGGCATAGTGAATAAGTGCATTGAATGAAGGAAATAGTACGTAAGGAAATAAGTTAAATAGTGTGGATCTTTAAACCAGCAGTATGAACAGAAAATGCCTGACTAGATGATCGGAAGAGAGGAAGAGAGAAAGAGAGAAAGTAAAACAAGAGTGGATGGAAAGAATTGTACACAGAGTTAATACATTCTGTAAAGGAGTGAGTGCGATGACAAATGACTGGTGGTGTGAGTACGTCTGTGCACCGAGCGAACAGCAATACTGCTGTACATGAGGAATGATAAACTTCCGAGGATACTGAGAATTTATGCACGAATAAGACGAAATAATAATAAAATAATCGCCGGAATTTTCGAATCGGAAAGCATCATTCTATATAATAGAGGCCGAAAACTGTAAAATAACTTATTATAAACTTATTCATTCTGTAAATAAACCCTACTCTCACGGACTTTGAAGTCTAACACTAATTAGTTTTGTGTTCGAGTTCGAACTCCCACGAAAAATAAAAATAATTGTTAACGATAAAAAAAATTACCGTTACATTTGGCCTCCTATGTAGATATAATTACAAGCAATGAAGATATCTATAAAAGGGACCGACCACAAAGGAACGGCCTACAAAATTACAAAATCATCCGATTAAAAAGTGCCTTATCCACGATTATTCAAGAAAAAAAAATTTTTTTCCAAAATAATTTTTTAAAAAAGTAAAAGAAATGCAAGTGCCTCGATTTGTTGAGTACGGGGTGGAATATTTAGTGGCAGGAGAACTCCATGAAGCCGAGGTGCTGACCGGGGAGAATCCAAACCGTTTTTATGTCTGGCTTGGACGGGACAAACAACGAAAGGAAAACTTTCTAAAAACGGTGGCAACAACCAGCCCGGACCACCACGAGGTAAATCCGATACTAGAGGAGGAGGCGTACCCCGGAAAGGCCGTACGGTTCCCACTACATGATGAGGACGAGGAACAGAAATATTCGTTTTTCCGCGGGACGGTCCTGAGAAAAACAGAAGATGGAAAATATGGCATTTCGATGGGAGACCTCGCCACGAAAATCGAGCCAACGATGGACACATTGTACACGGTTCCGAGGTGGCATCTGGGGGAGCCATACTTTTCTGTCACGTGTGCCTTGCACTGCCTAACACCAACTGGCCGAGACTGGGATAGGACCGCACGGGATCGGTTCATCGCGCTGACAGCTGGCCAAAACATTGACCTGTATGTAGAAGAATTGGACCCTGTTGTCGAGGTGGTATGGGTCTCGATCCATGCCAGCTTCGGCGAAAGGGGTTATGACGTGGCACAACAACTGCGACGCAGCGGCCACGCTAGAAGGGTACCCACCAACCCGGCATTCACTTACGGCCGGGACGGTGGGCACTACGGAAAACATTTCCGTCAAGAGAAAAAGAGGGAAAGACGGGCAGACAGGCGAACAACGAGGACCACAGCCTGCACAGTAGAGAACGACAGCACCACCGCAAACAGCAATATGGAGGAGCTGTTCCGTGAACTCGCGTCCCCTTATCGAAGAGTTCCCGGAAGAAGCAGAGGACGACGGCAGAGATAGCGAGGCCGAGAATTTCGAAGCGTGGCTGGCGACACCAACGCCCGATATAGAGACGACGGCAACGCTGGAAGAGTGGGGCATCGTTGCACCCCAAGACCCGACGTGACGGACAGCGACGAGGACAGAAATAATGACAGCGACGGGACATAAATAGAAGAAAAATTTAGAAAAATATATTACGAGTTGCGTCCTTTATTTTGTGTCGACTTATTTTAGAATAAGGATAAGAAGAAGTTTTAGGTAATTAGTTTTAGTATTAAGTGTAAAATATATATATATATATATATATATCCATAAATAAATACAAATAAGATTTTAATAAGTCCTAACAAATCTTTGATTTGGTCGGTGACCCATCAAAGATCTGAGGGGACAATGTGACGGCGTTACTTGGAATAGGAAAGAAATTTAACAACGAAATAAAAAGGAAAACATTTTATTAAAAATTTCATTTATTTCGTAAGATAAAAAGAAAAAGACTTCAATACAGAAAAAGAATAACAAGAATACCCAGGGCTCTTAAGAATTAGAGATGCGGTGAGTCAGAAGATACGTCACATCTTCGGAATGTTTCCGCACTGCCGAAAATCAGCGGGTCAGTGACCAGCTGACCTCGCTTGAGCAGTGAGGGGAACAGCAGGGCACGGTGGCGGCAATATAAAACAGAACCAAAATTACATCAGAAATCGCAATAACAGGAGACAGAATAAGAGAGGAGGACATGTGGAAAGATATAAAAGGCGACTGCGAACAGAGAATTCTCGCTTCTCCGGTCGAACCACCATCCGAGCCAGTACTTATTTGTGCGCAACAGTGAATTTTTGAAGTATCTGAGACTTTACATAGAGAGCAAGGATCAGGATATCAAAGGGTGTGATTTAGCCCATTGATTTGTTGAAACCTTTACAAAGAATAAAAGAAATCAGTTTGAGTGAGTGGAGATACTAGCATTGAATTTAACAGTAAGATAATATCAAGAGCGGACAGTAAAAAGTAAGGGAAGTAATTTTAAAAAGACAAACAGAAAACAGAAGGTAGGAATTATGAACCGTAGAAATAGAGTTAGTATAATAGGACTCCGGAAAATCCACTAAGGAACATTTTAGTAGAATAATTTGAAATAAGTAGAATAATAGTAAGATAAATTGTTGGCGCTACGTATCGGTCAAGGCGTTAGACCCTCTACTGGAACCAAGGGGATACATGACAGAATTTGTGAAAGAAAACAGCAGAGGATTGTAGAAAAAGAAGGAAGGGAAATCTACAATACCCAAGAAAAGTACAGCAGCAATTAAGGGTACGGTCGACTCAAAAAAACAGAAACAAGTATCCGCACCAAGGAAAGTGAGACTCTTGGAGTAAATTTTGGAAAAAGATCAAAGAAAATTAGTAAGTGAAAGAAATTATAGGCTCAATACCCAACCGAACCCAGGAAACAGAAATTAAGAATTTAAAAGCCGGTAGAACAATAACTAGGAGGGAAACAATTCTAATAGCCCGGTCAAGCACGACGGATGGGAACGACACCACTCAACAAGACACGAAGGATAAAGAAGAGAAAATCATAGAACAACTCACCTATGACCTCGGAGTCAAACGGGAACCATCCAGGATGTCAAACCGTGTCAGCCACCAAGAATTATTTATATAAATAAATAAATTAAAAAAATCACAGTGTTTGAGAATTCCGTCCGATGGTGTTGTTTAACAGATCTGTGAATATATTGAAACTAATGAAGCTTCACTCAAAACAGGGTGAAAATAAAACCAGGCTCATAGATGAAATTTGTAGAAAGTGGTTTATTATACTTTCCACACCAACAATGTAATAATGCAATTATTTAAATATGAGAAAGAAACACAAAATAGACTAAATTTAGAAAAATACAAAATAAGGAAAATAAATGGACCAAATATTTCAGAATTAAAGAACTGAATTTAATTAAATAGGCTGAATTTCATTTTACTATTTGGACTGAGAACCAGCACACAATTAATATAATTGTATTAACACAATTATATTAATTGTGTGCTATAATATCAGGGGTACAAATTGAAAATGCGGGTTTGATAACAGATGGCGTTACTAACGCTATACGCATCAGGCAGTACTGTGACTATGTTCATGTCAAAGCTACGTCTTATAGCTTTAATTTTCAGTATGTGTCAATTTGTCGCAGTGTCAATTCATAGTTTTTTTGAGCTCTCAATATGTCGAGTTTCGTGCCAACAAAACAGCATTTGCGGGAAGTTTTAATTTACTTCTTTAATTTGAAGAAAAGTGCTGCTGAAGCACATCGATTGGTCTCCGAGGCTTATCCGAGTCATGTTCCATCGGTTTCAACGTGCGAGAGATGGTTTGTGCGGTTTAGAAGTGGTGATTTTGACGTTGAGGACAAAGAGCGGCCGGGCCAAGTGAAAAAGTTTGAGAATGCTGAATTGGAGGCAATACTCAATGAAGACTCGTGTCAAACTCAACAAGAGCTCGCAGATTCATTGGGACACAACAAGCCATTTCCCATCGTATAAAAGCCCTCGGAATGATCCAAAAGCAAGGACATTGGGTGCCGTATGAGCTGAAGCCGAGAGACGTCGAGCGTCGTTTTTTTGCATGCGAACTGCTGCTCGAACGGCAAAAACGGAAGGGTTTTTTGCATCGCATTGTCACTGGTGATGAAAAGTGGATCCATTACGATAACCCGAAGCGCAAAAAATCATATGGTTACCCCGGCCATGCATCATCATTGACGGCCAAACCAAATATTCACGGCGCCAAGCTCATGCTCTGTATTTGGTGGGACCAGCTGGGTGTGGTGTATTATGAGCTATTGAAATCGAACGAAACCATCACAGGAGCACTATACCGAACTCAATTGATGCGTTTGAGCCGCGCACTCAAAGAAAAACGGCCACAATACGAGCAAAGACACGACAAAGTAATTTTGCAACATGACAACGCTCGGCCACATGTTGCAGCGCCGGTCAAAACATACCTACAAACGCTGAAATGGGAAGTCTTACCCCACCCGCCGTATAGCCCAGATATTGCTCCTTCCGATTACCACCTTTTCCGATCGATGACACATGGCCTAGCTGACCAGCGCTTCCATTCTTACGAAGAAGCCCAAAAATGGGTCGATGACTGGATAGCAGCCAAGCCGGCCGAATTTTTTCGCGACGGTATCCGTAAATTGCCAGAAAGATGGGAAAAAGTTGTGGCTAGCGATGGACAATACTTTGAATAATTCATTTGTTACCATTTTTTCAGAATAAACGTTCAAAAATAGAAAAAAATCCCGCATTTTCAATTTGTACTCCTGATATAATTGTATTAACACAATTATATTAATTGTGTGCTATAATATAATTGTATTAACACAATTATATTAATTGTGTGCTGTAGGTACTGAGAGCGGTGTGCGCACTGCAGCCTCCTCTGCGGAGCACGCCACGCCATGAGACATGTGAGTGCGCATGTGGATTTCAATAATCCCAGCAACTTCTCAACAAGATGGGCAAACAGAACACACAGAGAGTGAGTGCTTGCACATACAACTCTGGTACTTGAGTGCTGGTATTTTATGACTGACTGTGAAGCAGTCAATACTGAACCACACGATAGAATGAGCTTGAGGATGCACAGATGATCAGACCGAATTCACAACACTTTACCAGCAAGTTTGATTGGGGGAAAGTGCAGTGAATTAGTAAAATACACGCAATTATATTAATCGAGCATGCTAGCAATTTCGTGAAAAACGTGGTGCAGCCCGCGCTGCAGAGCAGGCTTTAGTGTGAGCCCTTTATAAGGATGTACTAATATGGTATAAATCTCCTCACCGCCAGTGATTTTCGTTGAATTATGACGGTGCACGCCTACCTTAATTTGAGTCCTGGTGAGCAAACGAAGGTTGAGACGATCCAGTGGAAAAGATGAAGATTCGTCCGAGCTTTGCCAAGTGCGTGAGCTGTTCGTGCGGGTTTTCACGTAAGTGCCGAAATATCCAACATGGCTGCGGAATATGAAAGCGTCGTTGATATGATATCGTTGATATGAAGCCGAAGTCAAGCCAGAGAGATAACCTCTCGTTTAACGCAGCATGCCTGCGAGGCACAGCCTTGGCTCCGCGAGGCCCTTCCTCGGCTATCTCCGACCCAACCGAGCGCGGCGTGCTACACAGCAGCAACAGGTCGACGCACGGCGAATATCGATCGCCGTGCGCCAGCTGATTTTTCAACATTTCCGCCCGCCATCAGCAACGGGGTTGATGATTAGATTCACGGTTATGTAATGTTGATGTTATGCGCTGGATGAGATGGGCAGTACAGCTGAATTTCAGATCGGCCTAGTGAGCATAGTGGTAGCAGTCCAGAGTGTCACCACCCTTGTGAGCCCGGTCTTGTTTGGATGCAACGCTGTGACCCGTGCCAGTGGCTACTTGCACGGGGAGAAGCGCTCATCCCTGAGCAGAACCAAAGAGCCGGTTTTGATGATGTCATTAGGGTGATGCCACTTTGAGATTGGCTGCTGCCATTGTAGGTAATGAGCAGACTATTGACACAAAAATTGTTGCACCTTCTACTGCCACAATTGCCGTCTTGAGAAGCGAGAGATTGCCAACACCTCTAGAGTTGGATCTAGGTCAGTTGTGAGTGTTTCACCGATGAGCAAATGTTCAGGTGAGAGGGCCGGCGTAGGCAACTCCTGTATGAGTGAATGCGCGCGTTGGTGTGACTCGTGATAAAGGGAGCTGACCCATTAATTGTTAAGCCCGAACTCCTGTTCGCCGAGCATACACAACGCAATGAAAAATATGAGTTTTTACAGGAGCTCTTCCACCGACGATCCAACAAGTTAGCCGTATTTGAGCTAATGTGAGCTGAGTGCTTTCGTGAAGAGTCCGCACATGAGCTTGATCGATAACGAAGCTTGAGAGTCGACAGTGACGAGGTAGAATGGCAGGATTTCTTCCTTCATATGTGAGTGCTGATTGAGCCAGGCGACCTCCTACTCTGAGTACACCCTCTTGGTCGATGAAAGCTGTTAGTCGACTGAAGGGGTGAGAGGAAGGAAGAGAAGAGCTTGACTGCAGTACTTGTAACTCGTGTTTGAAAAATACGGCTTATGTTGCTCGTGTCCAAAAAAACATTTGCTGCAGCCATCTCTTCTGCTGTGAGAGGAGCGGTTCCTCCCGATTATAACCTCTTCCTCATTCTGGCCACTACTCTGACACAAAATGAGGTAAGATGACACAATTTTGTGAGTGAGGAACAGCGATAAATGAGCTCCCAATGGTACTCTGGCGTCACAGTTGCCGCGAGAAGAGCTAACCCCGGCCAGGCTTCCAATATGTGCAAATCCTCAGAATCAGTTGAGGTTTTCGGCCAAAATTCAATAGGTTTCACGATCCACGGTTAACCCGACCACCACAACTGATGAGAGGCCAATTGAGCTGTTGAGATACCCCGCGAGGCACAATCTGCAGGATTGCTTGTGTCTGAGACGTGACGCCACTGAGCATTGGGTGTGAGTCCTTGTATCTGAGATACTCGGTTTCAGACATAGTCTTTCCACCGAGCAGGATGCGCTTCGATCCAGGTGAGAGTTACCGACGAGTCCGTCTACAGGTGCGTAGATGATACTTTGATCTTCAGGGTGGCTTGAACGTATGCAACCAATTTTGCGAGTAACAGTGCAGCTGTCAGTTCAAGCCGTGGTATGGTAAGCTTCTTGAGTGGTGCCACGCGCGTTTTTGAGCATATAAGTAAAGCCACCTTTCCTGTAGATATTGAGTCGACAGTGATGTAGATCACTGCGGCCATCGCAGTTGAGGTGCATCAGAGAAGTTATGCAATTCCACTGTTGAGTTGCTCCATGTATTGAACCAACGAGGAATTGAGAGCCTGGCCAGGCTTTTGAGATCTTCTCTGATTGCAGTCCATCGTGCTGAGACCTGAGATGGCAGTGGTTCATCCCAGTTAAGTTTGTGAAGCCAAAGCTCTTGCAAGAGTATTTTGGCTCTTATCACAACCGGTGAGAAAGAAACCGAGTGGAGCAAAGAGTTGAGCCACCTCGAAAAGAACGAGGCGTTTTGTAAAATTCTCCTGAGTTGAGCTGAACCGGGATGCGAATGTGAACTTGTCTTCATTAGGAAGCCAAGTCAGACCAAGAATTTGGTCTCGCAGTCGTCCATTGAGATCGCTGAGCTTGATGATGATGATGAAATATTAGCAAGGACCGTGAGGTCCGACGAGTGCCACTTGGCGAGTGGAAAACCGCCCGGCATGCACAAGTCCGTGAGCTGTTGAGCAATTTCAATGAGTTCATGAGTTAAATCCGCCCTTCCAAAGATGTCATCCACGTACCTGCCAAACGTAATAGCTTGCACAGCGAGAGGAAACCGGTGACCTTCATCTTTGGTGAGTTGCATGAGAGTTCTAACTGCCAAAAATGGTGCAGCCTTTGTACCGTATGTCACTGTTGTTAATTGATACGGCACAGGGTTGTCTTAAGCATCAATCGCTAAAATTCGCTGAAGATTCCAATCATCAGGATGAACTTGAATTTGACGATACATCTTGATAACGTCCATGGCAAAGATGTGTCTGTGATGACGGATCCAGATGAGAACGTCCGAAATATTGAGCAACAAATTAGGTCCAGTGTGCATGATGTCATTCAGAGACTTTCCAGAAGATGTTGAGCTAGAACCGTTGAATACCACCATTAATTTGGTAGAAATACTGTCTGGTCTCAATGCACCGTGGTGAGGCAGGTAATATTGAATTTCACTAGTAAATGATTTCGAAGCCTGCACCATGTGACCAAGTTGTTGATATTCGACGATGAATTTTGAGTAGAGCTGACCGTAGTCAGTATTTTTTGAGATTTTCCGAATTGTGTGCAGCAAACACTGATGTGCCCGCGAGTAAGAATTTCCCAGATTTGCAGGAGAAGATGTAAGAGGAAGCCGAACAATGTATCGGCCTGTAAAATCACGCTGATGTGTGTCGCGAAAATGATCCTCGCACGCCTGTTCCTCTGGTGTGAGTTGACCGACTGTGTCCTTTGGTGGCTCTTCTTGAACCAAGAATTTTGTGAGCACGTTCTGTAATTCCTGATCATCGAGTTGCACAGCAGCATGATGAACAGTGAGTGCATCAGTTTGGCATGAGTTAATAGGTCCAATGATGAGCCAACCAAATATTGATAATTGTGCAATTGGCGAAGATGATGTGCCTTTGATAATGTTAGGTTTAATCACCTGACCATAGATATCTGCTCCAATTATAATATCGATCGGTCGTGGCGTAACAAAGTCCGGATCCGCCAGCTTCAGCTTCACTATGTGAGACCAAGTGCGAGCTGGTGACTCGAGAGATGGCAAATAAGTTGTAACCGTGTTGAGAATGTGAGCCAAGACAGTGACTTTCTCCTTGGTGTGCATGGACCACATTGTGAGTTGAACCGAACCACGTGTATGGGTTGAGTGCCTTCCACCGATCCCTGTGATCGAAATTGATGAGTGCTTACGTGTTATGTTGAGTTTACGGACGAGCTCTTCCGTAATAAATGTTAATTCCGATCCAGGATCGATGAGAAGTCTTGCCTGATGAGTTGATGCCGAAGTATGAATGTGTATGAGTGCAGTTGCTAATAATGTTAAGCATTTCCGTGTGAGCTGTACCGATGAGTGGACGACTGCGTCGACACCCTATTGTACCGACGATGCAGGCTACGCAGGCTGAGTTCCGGAAGAGGTTGCAGGGGGCGCTGCTGGAGGCAGCATTGTGTGATGCCGCCCTGAACATTCCTTGCAACTGCGTGTGCAACAGCATGCCGCAGCATTGCGCCGTCCCAGGCAGTTGTAGCACAACCGCGACTTCTCCGCCATCTTGCGCCGTGCAGCCACCGTGAGCTGACGGAACTCCGGGCACATCACAATGAAGTCCTCCGAATTCCGGCAGCAGTCGCATGGATATACGGACGCGGTGGTGTGTGACGGGGGAGCGCCGCAGGTTGTGCCACCTGCGTGATGTGCCAATGCGCGTTGTGTCCCGGCCTTTGCGGGAGGAGGGCACGCAAAAGACGTCCGATTGGAGCTACTCGGTTTTGGAGTGGCTTTCGCTATCTCCAGGGCTCGAATTTTATTGTTAGTCTCCGCGTACTTCTCAATACTCGCAAAGGTCGGGAACTTGGATGAGCGTCCTAACGCTGTCTCCCAGGCCTCGCGTATGGTCTGATCAAATTGCTGACTGAGCAGTCTTACCATCACGCAATCGAACAATTTCTCCTTCATCGCAACCGAAGTGAGGACTTTGTAGGCATCGGAGACAGACGTTACTGTCGATGAGAGCGACCCCTGTACGGGTTTGAGTGCGAATAGAGCGTCCAACCGCTCCTGCACCAGCAGCCTGTTGTTCTCAAAGCGGGACACCAATGTGTCCCACGCCAATGTACATGATTCGCCTGTGAGAGCGAACCCTTGAATCAAGTAGCCGCCGAGCCGGTGACGCAGCCGCGAAGGCACATAAGCCGCTCGACGTCGACTAACCTAGAGATCTTGATGACCAGCGACGAGAACAAGTCCCGAAACGCTGGCCACCCGGAATAGGCGCCCTCGAAGGTCGGCAAACTAATGTCCGGCAGCTTTGTCCATAGCACCGGCGGTGTGACCACTGGTGCAGCCGGTCGGACGTGGCCTAGTCTCTCCATGACCGCCCTTGCAGCCATCTTGCTCTGAAGCGTAAGCTTGGCCTCCCGAGTTTGCGTCTTATTCGCAAAATATTCTTGATCCTGCGGGGGAGCGGCCACGAAGCCTCAAGAAGCAAGTGCTCTCTTCGGAAGTCTCCGTGGAGCTCGCCCATCTGCTCAAGCATTGCCTCGAGGGGGGCCATGGAGAGAGTCTCCAGCTGGCCCTCGATAGTGGTCTCAATAAACTCCAGTGCTGACACCCGTCGCTGCTGCGATTGGACTAACTCGCTTGGTATGCGAGTCGGTGATCGGGTCTTCTTCGCAGGTGCGACGGGGTCAAGGACCGACAATGTCGTCTTTTCCTCGTGGTCACCAGGCTCCACCCCGGTGCAGTAATGCCAGATGAGGGAATTTTGCCCCTATCTCGCTGCCCTCACCACGCTGACCGTGCTAGGCGCGTCAGGGGAAGGCTTGCGCCGCTCGTTACAAATCTCGTCTCGATTGCGCTTTACGTTTCTCGCCCCACCCACTTCACAACACCCACTGCGCAGGCTCTTATGATATGAGTTACGGAAGAATTTTAAAGAATATATATAAATATTATATACATAAATAAATAAATGATGAAAGCAAAGAAATATATAAAACGCTTACTAATTTTGCAGCCGTCAGCAAATGAATAGTGCATTACAATGTCCAACACCAAATTGTAGTCCTTTACACAAAAGGTTCATTACAATTTATTGAATAAAAAGAAATTATAATGCTCTACTCAAATTGCTATATAAAGGGTGGTTAAATTTTAAGGGCCGATGTTGATTTTGAATAAAACACAAATTATTTAGGAAATTATTGTCAATTCTTTTTATTATGATAATATGGTATGGTTCAATTATGTATGGAACAAAATATCGGCCAAATGGCCGCCGCGACCTCGGCGGCACACCTCCATCCGATGGTCCAAATTTTCGATGACGCTTAGGCATAATTGAGGTTCTATGCTGTTAATGTGCCAAATTATCTCATCCTTTAGCTCTTGAATTGTTGCTGGCTTATCGACGTACACCTTTTCTTTCAAATAACCCCAAAGAAAGAAGTCCAACGGTGTCAAATCACATGATCTTGGCGGCCAATTGACATCGCCACCACGTGAGATAACACGGCCATTGAATTTGTCGCGCAAAAGAGCCATTGTTTCGTTAGCTGTGTGGCAAGTGGCACCGTCCTGTTGAAACCACATATCGCCCACATCCATATCTTCCAATTCGGGCCATAAAAAGTTCGTTATCATCTCACGATAGCGAACACCATTCACAGTAACTGCCTGACCGGCCTCATTTTGGAAAAAATACGGCCCGATGATGCCGCCAGCCCATAAACCGCACCAAACAGTCACTCTTGGTTTTTCGACAATCACTCTTGGATTATGATTCGCCCAAATGCGGCAATTCTGCTTATTGACGAATCCACTGAGGTGAAAATGTGCCTCATCACTGAAGATGATTTTCTTCGGAAATTGATCATCCACTGTTGCCATTTCTTGCCACCATTCTGACCATTGACGACGTTTGGAATGGTCAAGAGGCTTTAGTTCTTGAGTCAATTGCACCTTATAAGCGTGTAAATGCAAGTCTTTATGCATAATGTTCATCAACGACGAGCGTGAGAGGCGCAATTGTTGGGCACGACGAAGAGTTGAGGTGGGCGGCTCTTCAGCCACACTATCGCGAACAGCAGCAATATTTTCTGCAGTACGAGCTGTACGAGCATGCACTGGTGTTTAAATATCTCCTACAGACCCGGTTTGCTCAAATTTTCGGACGATTTTTCCGATTGTACGCACATTTGGACGATTAAATTGACCGAAATAATCACGAAGTGCACGATATGCATTTTGATTTGAACGCCCATTTTCATAATAAGCCTGAATAACTTTAACGCGTTGTTCGATTGTGTATCTATCCATGGTTCAAATTGAGTTAGTCTGAAATTGAGAAATGTCAAATGAAATGCAGAAAAAAATTTGACGTTTAGGTGTGGTTCACATTCAACATCGGCCCTTACAATTTAACCACCCTTTATAAACATACGGTATTATATAATATCTTTCTAAATTAATGAATAATAAATAAATATGTTTCTCTTTTTTCTTAAGTCTATGCAATGCATTATACACAATGTTATATTCATTTTTATTCACATTTATTTTTATGTAACGCGTTCGATTTACTTTATTTCCAGTTTTTTAACCTACCCATTACGATATTTATTTATTTTCATTTTTATTTATTCGTGTTTATATTTTTATATTGTTTATTTATTTCATGACAGATTTATTCCCGAAGAACTATTTAATTATAATATCACAAAGTTTTAAGGAACTATTTAGTCGGTATACCACAAGTTATTTCGTGCAGAAATCATGGTAATTTGGTTTAAGCAATCAATCTTTTTATTATATTCACTTATTTATCCGATATTACGTTGAGATAAAAACGGTGTAGTGTGTGACGTCACACCCTGCCTGACTGTTGATTAGTCGGTGAGCCGAGTCTGCGTAGTGTGTGACGTCACACGCAGCCTGACCCATGATTGGTCGGTGAGCCGGATCTGTGTAGTGTGTGACGTCACATGCTGTCTGACTGCTGATTGGTCGGTGAGCCGAGTCTGCGCACGGCGTAGTGTGTGACGTCACACGCTGCCTGCCTGCTTATTGGTCGGTGCGCCAGGTGCGCGCGCAGTGGACGCTAAAACAGACCCAGTGGAGATGGTACCCAAAAGGGAACAAAATTCCCTCATCTGGCATCACTGCCCTGGTGCCTGAGGAATTAATCTTGGACATTGTGAGCCCCTTGAGCTGACCAAATTAAAAGAACGAAGGTGCTCCGCAGAGTGCGTACTTTACCAAAATCGAAGTGCTGGACTTGAGCCGATGAGAAGAGGTGGAAAGCGCGTTACGGGTTTGCAGAGTCCAAGTCGTGATGAGCCGAAGAGTTGATGTGTGCGGAAGGTAGAAACGCTGGTTCTATCCTGTATGCTTGGGTCGAAGATCCGTCTCGAAGGACCAAAAATGTTGAGAATCCGTTCGATGGTGTTTGACAGATCTGCGAATATATTGTGTTGGATAATCAGCTGGCGCACGGCGATCGATAGTCGTCGTGCGCCTACCTGTTGCGGTGCTCTAGCACACGTCGTTCGATTGAGCCGAATATAGCCGAGGCAGAGCTTCGCGAAGCCGAGGATGTGCCTCGTTGGCATGCCGCGTCGAGCGAGAGGATGTCTCTCTCGCTTGACTTCAGTTTCAACAGGACTCAAAATCAGGTACGAGTGCATTGTTATAATTTACCATAAATTCAATGGCAATGAGGAGTTGGATTCTCATCGGTACATCAACATTTTTGGTCTCACTTTTTGGCGACATTGCAGCACATGTCACGCCACGTTGCCTCTCAGCTTAATTTGCCGGTATAATTAATATAATTATGCAGGTGTACTATATTCGCTGTACTTTTCCCCAGGACATCTGCTGGAAGAGTACAGCGACTATACACTGCTCATTTTGTGCATCCTCATTATGTGTTGTATTGTGCTACGCAGTGCTGCCTGCGTAGCTTGTCTCATACATGTAGTGCACTCAAGCAATTTCAATTGCAAGTGCTCTTATTTGTTCACTGCAACCTCTCTGCATTAAGCTGCTGAGAGCTTGCTGTGAATTGTAATACCACCTTACGCACTCATATATCTCACTGCGTTGCATGCTCCGCAGCACTGGCTGCGGTGCGCACATCACTCTCATTACCTACAGCACACAATTAATATAATTGTGTGCTGGTTCTCAGTCCATATCATCAAATTTAGCCTATTTAATTACATTCAGTTTTCTAATTCTCAAATTTTTGGTGTATTTATTTTTATTATTTTATATTTTTCTAAATTTAGTATATTTTGTGTTTCCTTTCATATTTAAAATAACTGTTTTAAAATGTATTATCACATTGTGTGTGCGGAAAGTAATAAAACACTTTCTCCGAATTCCATCTACTAGTCTGGTTTTATTTCCACCCTGTTGTGAGTGAAGTCTCATATTTTTCCAATATATTCGCAGGTTCAAGATCTGTTAAGTTACACCGGATGGATTTCTCAAACAGACGGAATCTCAAACATATTAAAACTAATGAAGCTTCACTCAAGACAGGGTGAAAATAAAACAGACTCGTAGATAGTATTCTGAGAAAGCGGTTTATTATACCTTTCGCATGTCAGTTACAAAAATTAGATTAATTTTGAAAATATAAAGAATATAAAAATAAATACACAATAAATTGAAAATGAATTCTGGAGTTTTTAGGAAATCTGAGAAGCACACAATTGCATTAATTGTGGAAGAAAGTGCAGTGAATTGGTAAAACACACGCAATTATATTAGTCGAGCATGCTAATAATTGAGCGAAAACGTGGTGCAGCCCGCGCTGCAGAGCACGCCACAGTGTGAGACCTTTATGAGGATGTACCGATATATGAATCTCCTCGCCGTCAGTTGATTACGTTAAATTATGACGGTGTACGCTTACCTTAATTCGAGTCCTGGTGAGCAAACGAAGGTTGAGATGATCCGGTGGAAAATGTGAAAATTTGTCCGAGCCTTGCAATGTGCGTGCGCTGTTTGAGCGGGTTTTCACGTAAGTGCCGAAATATCCAACATGGCTGCGGGATACGAAAGCGTCGTTGGGCGCTGTAGTCAATTGAGAGAGATAGCCGGTGACCGAAGTCGAAGTCAAGCGAGAGAGACATCCTGTCGCTCAACGCGGCATGCCTACAAGGCACAGTCTCGGCTCCGTGAAGCCCTGCCTCGGCTATCTCTGGCCCAACCAAACGCAGCGTGCTAGAGCACAGCAACAGGTCGACGCATGGCGAATATCGATCGCCGTGCGTCACCTGATTATCCAACAGCAGTATAGACTCTCATTTTATAGATTCCTTTTTGCGGGGAAAGGGCTTCCGGTACTGTAAAGGCACTCTCACCCGTGATCGAAGGGTACACTGAGAAAAGAATTTATTTAATATTAACAAATCTTTGTTTGATACAGCGAAATAAATGTTTAATTATTATAGCTAAATTAAAGTCGAGCCAAATAAATTTTTTTAATTATCAGCAAATATTTTCTAGCTTTATTTGTCCAAACCAATATTATTTAACCCAACTATAATTTAGTAATGTTAACTAAACATTTATTTCAGCATATCCACCTCTAGATTTGTTAACATTAAATGCATTGATTTCTCAGTGTACTTGCATTAATGATGCAATCACAGTTCAAATATTGTTTCCTATGCGTCTAGCAGGATCAGACGAAACAAAAAGTATAGAGCTTGGTCTTTTTTTTAACGGCAATGTACAGTGAAAAAGTTAAAGTAAAGTGATGCACTACTTAATCGCACTACTGTAATGCACTACTCAATCGCTGACAGTGGCAAAATTAGTAAGCGCTTTATATCTTTGTTTAATTTTATTATCTATTTATTTATATAATATTATACCAGGTGTATGCATAAGTTTTTTCCGGTTTTTTGGTAAAAAAAAACACGCGATTTTCAAGGGAAATTAATTTTTGTTATATTCAAAATATTGGCCATTGGCTTCTACACATTTCGCCCATCTTTCAGGTAACTTATGAATACCATGCCAGAAAAACTGCTTGTCTTTTGCGGCAAACCATCCGTCGAGTCATTTTCCAACTTCCTCGAAATTGCTGAAGTGCTGCTCTGGGAGCGCGTGCCCCATTGATGCGAAGAGGTGATAGTCAGATGGCGCCAGGTCTGGCGAATACGGCGGGTGCGGAAGGATGTCGCATTCAAGCGATTTCAAGGTGTCTTTCACTGCTTTTGCTGTGTGAGACGGCGCATTGTCGTGTTACAAAATCACTTTGCCATGTCTTCTGGCCCATTCCGGTCGTCTTTCGATTAATGCGTGGTTTAAATTAATAATTTGTTGGCGATAGCGTTGTGTATTAACGGTTTCGCCGGGCTTCAAGAGTTCATAATACACAATACCGCTCTGGTCCCACCAGACACAGAGCATGGTCTTCTTGCCGAAGCGATTTGGCCTTGGTGTTGAAGGACCGGCGTCGCCAGGTGAAAGCCACGATTTTTTCCGCTTTGGGTTTTCAAAATAAATCCATTTTTCGTCACCCGTTACAATTCGATGCAAAAATGATTTCCTTTCGTGGTGTTGAAGCAGCACTTCACAAGTGACTTTGCGATTTTCTATTTGACGTTCATTCAAATCGTGTGGGAGCCATTTACCGAGTTTATTGATCTTTCCCATTACTCGTAAACGTCTGCTGACTGTTTCTTGTCACACATGTAATGCTTCTGCTAATTGCCGTTGAGTTTGAGTTGGGTCATCATCCAATAACTCCTGCAATTGCTCGTCTTCGCATTTTTGTGGTCTACCAGAGCGCTCACTGCTTTCACATTGAAATCACCACTTTTAAATTGTCGAAACCATGTCTCACATGTTCTAATCGATGGAGCGTGTTCACCATATGTTTCTACCAGCAAACGTTGACTTTCAGCAGCCTTTTTCTTTTGATTAAATAAGAAAAGCAATGCGTGCCGCAAATGTTCTTTTTCAGGCACAAAACTCGACATGATCACTGAACGATAAAACAAAGACGCTAGTTTTTGGCGGACTCAACTTGTATGTGTTTGTAGGTTAATGTCAGAGGAACAAAGTGACGTATGTGTCAAATTAATACGCTGCGTACTTTTCGCTGGCGCCATCTCTTAGTTAAACCGGAAAAAACTTATGCATACACCTGGTATACGAGGGTCGATCAATAAATAGTCGGCTTGGTAAAGAAAATCGCATTTTTTGGACAAAAATCTTTTTATTTCTCAACATAATCTCCTTTTAGCTCGATACACTTATTCCAACGATTTTCCAATTTTTTGATGCCCTCCGAATAATACGATTTCGGAAGATCCTCAAAATAGGTCTCTGTTTCGGCGATGAGGTCATCTCTGGAACCAAATCTCTTTCCGCCAAGCGATTTTTTCAGGTTTGGAAACAGAAAGTAGTCGGAGGGGGCCAAATCTGGAGAATACGGTGTATGCGAAAGCAATTCGTATTTAAATTCATGATTTTTGGCCATGGCAACTGGGCACGTGTGATCGCGTGCATTGTTTTGATGGAAGAGCACTTTTTTCCTCGCCAAATGTGGACGTTTTTTCTTCAATTCGTCGTTGAATCGGGTCAGTACGGCTGCATAGTATTCGCTATTAATCGTTTTTTTTGGCGGAAGGTAATCGATGTAGATTATGACGCGTGCATCCCAAAAAACTGTGGCCATGACATTACCGGCCGATGGCACCGTCTTCGCCTTCTTCGGAGCACGTTCGGTCGGTGAAGTCCATTGTTTCGATTGTTCCTTTGTCTGTGATGTATGGTGAAGGATCCATGTTTCATCCACTGTTATGTAACGACGCTAAAACTCAACAGGATTACGCTTATAGATCGCCAAACACGCCTTTGAATCAGCTACACGTTCTCTTTCATGGTCGACAGTGAGCAACCGCGGCACCCATCTTGCGGATAACTTTTTTATACCCAACTGATCACTCAGGATTGAAACCTGTGAGCCATATGATATGCCTGTGGCCTCAGCAATCTTACGCACTTTTAGTCTCCGATCATTTAACACCATATCGTGGACTTTTTCAATTGTTTCTGGTATGACGACCTCATTTAGACGACCTGGACGTTCATCGTCAACAATGCTCGTACGACCGCGTGTAAATTCAGCTATCCATTATTGAATGGTTGATAACGAAGGTGCAAGGTCCATATAACTTCGTCTAACTTCGCTTTGATTTCTTTGATCGTTTTCTTTTTCAAAAACAAACATCGAATCACTGCACGATACTCAATTTTTTCCATTTTTGTAAAAACACAAAAGTTGTTTGTCTTTCGATGGCTGTCAAACGCAAACTAAACATCGCAGCGAGCTGAAACTTTGACAACAGTCATGTGAAGAATGGCACTACTAAACGCCGCTATTGATTTCTTTCCTCGACCAACAGATGGCGCAAGGCCGACTATTTATTGATCGACCCTCGTACTATTTATATATATTCATGAAATAATCTTTTATAACTGATTTCATAAAAGACCGCGCGGTGGCTGTTGTGAAGTGGGTAAGGCCTCGTCAAGATCGCAATTCATAGTAGGCAGGGGAGTTCGCGAACGTTCCTTCACCAAGAAAACGTGGTTGCCTGGAATTCTTCGCCCGAAGACCCTATTCTGCGCAAATTCCTCCTTCGTACGGCGGAAGGGTTTTAGACGTAAAATCGTTACTCTGGGGTTGACAGAAATTTTACAGCTGCCTTTGGATTTTCCGACTTCTTTGCATTCGGCTGGCTCGCCGTTGTATACCGTTGTGTAGCATGCTGCGCTCGGCTATGCCGGAGATGGCCGAGGCAGAGCCTCGCAGAGCCGAGGCTGCGCCTCGCAGACGTGCCGCGTTAAGCGAGAAGCTATCTCTCTCACTTGACTTCGGCTTTGCTCACCGGCTATCTCACTCATTTGACTTCAGCGCTCAACGACGCTTTTGTAGCACGCAGCCATATTGCTAATTTCGACACTTTCTGAATAACCCACGGGAACAGCGTACTCATCTCTGTATCTCTTGGACTTTCTTCGCTACCTTTCGCCGGATCTACTCAGCGATTGTGCTCAACAGGACTCAAAATCAGGTACGAGCAGATCGTTATAATTTCTAACAAATTCAATGACAATGAGGAGTGATAATCTCATCGGTGCATTCACATAATTGTCTCACTTTGTGGCGTGTGCTGCAGCACGGGCTGTACCACGTTTCCTCACTATATTTTGCCTGCTCGATTAATATCAGGGGTACAAATTGAAAATGCGGGTTTGATAACAGATGGCGTTACTAACGCTATACGCATCAGGCAGTACTGTGACTATGTTCATGTCAAAGCTACGTCTTATAGCTTTAATTTTCAGTATGTGTCAATTTGTCGCAGTGTCAAATTCATAGTTTTTTTGAGCTCTCAATATGTCGAGTTTCGTGCCAACAAAACAGCATTTGCGGGAAGTTTTAATTTACTTCTTTAATTTGAAGAAAAGTGCTGCTGAAGCACATGGATTGGTCTCCGAGGCTTATCCGAGTCATGTTCCATCGGTTTCAACGTGCGAGAGATGGTTTGTGCGGTTTAGAAGTGGTGATTTTGACGTTGAGGACAAAGAGCGGCCGGGCCAAGTGAAAAAGTTTGAGAATGCTGAATTGGAGGCAATACTCAATGAAGACTCGTGTCAAACTCAACAAGAGCTCGCAGATTCATTGGGAGTGACACAACAAGCCATTTCCCATCGTATAAAAACCCTCGGAATGATCCAAAAGCAAGGACATTGGGTGCCGTATGAGCTGAAGCCGAGAGACGTCGAGCGCCGTTTTTTTGCATGCGAACTGCTGCTCGAACGGCAAAAACGGAAGGGTTTTTTGCATCGCATTGTCACTGGTGATGAAAAGTGGATCCATTACGATAACCCGAAGCGCAAAAAATCATATGGTTACCCCGGCCATGCATCATCATCGACGGCCAAACCAAATATTCACGGCGCCAAGCTCATGCTCTGTATTTGGTGGGACCAGCTGGGTGTGGTGTATTATGAGCTATTGAAATCGAACGAAACCATCACAGGAGCACTATACCGAACTCAATTGATGCGTTTGAGCCGCGCACTCAAAGAAAAACGGCCACAATACGAGCAAAGACACGACAAAGTAATTTTGCAACATGACAACGCTCGGCCACATGTTGCAGCGCCGGTCAAAACATACCTACAAACGCTGAAATGGGAAGTCTTACCCCACCCGCCGTATAGCCCAGATATTGCTCCTTCCGATTACCACCTTTTCCGATCGATGACACATGGCCTAGCTGACCAGCGCTTCCATTCTTACGAAGAAGCCCAAAAATGGGTCGATGACTGGATAGCAGCCAAGCCGGCCGAATTTTTTCGCGACGGTATCCGTAAATTGCCAGAAAGATGGGAAAAAGTTGTGGCTAGCGATGGACAATACTTTGAATAATTCATTTCTTACCATTTTTTCAGAATAAACGTTCAAAAATAGAAAAAAATCCCGCATTTTCAATTTGTACTCCTATAATTGCACATGTGTTTACTATTCACTGTAATTTCCCCCAGTAAACCTGCTGGGAAAGTACTGTGAATATTTTCTACTCAGTTGTGCATTCTCATTATTTTACTTGTCGTGCTCTGCAGCGCTGAATGTGTCACGCTGTCTCTTATCACGTTCCAGCAATCAAGCAGTACAACTGCAAGTGTTCTCACTTATTGCCTGTATTTTCTCATATAGCTTTATAGAGAATTTGCTGGGAATAAGTCAGATCTTTTACACTCTCACATTTCTCACTCCGTGACATGCTCGGCAGCACTGGCTGCGTCATGCTCACTCTCAAGCGCACGAAGCACTGCCCATGGCATGGTCTCTCAAACCAAATTTTATTCAGTTTATTGTATTTTATTGTATTTATTATATTTATATCTGCTATTTGGTTTTGACATATTTTGTAAATGGAGAGTGGAAGGAGAATAAACCACTTTCTCTATATACCATCTTTGTATCTGGTTTTATTTTCCCTGTTGTGAAGTAAACCTTCATAATTTTCCATATATTGCAGGTTCCGTACAACATCAGGAGGAATTCTCAAACAGGCACCGTTTGCCAGTACAGTGCATTTCCAATCCGCTGTTGCCTGCGGTTATTCTACGATTTTCTTATATTTCTCGTTACACGTACCTCCTCGATACACCGAGCTACGTCGTCTGCTATTTGTATTAGCAACATACGCGCTCGATCCACGCACGTGAATTTAATTTGAAAGGAGATGTATCTCTGTTATGCTGATGATTCTCTGTATTCACTGGTTGTTTCGCTTCCTCCCTATATGCTTTAAAACTACTCGCTTATACACTACTCGCTTAAATTCTACTCGTTTAAATACTACTCATTTAAATTCTACTCGCTTAAATACTACTCACTTAAATTCTACTCGTTTAAATACTACTCACTTAAATTCTACTCGTTTAAATACTACTCACTTAAATTCTACTCGTTTAAATACTACTCACTTAAATACTACTAAATAAATAAATTACACTGAATAAATTGTTTCTGAGATCACCTCTGTTTTTTTATTTATTAGTTAAATCACTCGCCTATTTCCTCTCCTTCCTCTGTGTTCGTGTTTCACTGAGCTTAATAACTTTAAGAAATATAACTCATTCAATAATACATCAACTTGTTTTTCTTAACTAATTCAAAAACGTAAATGCGCGAGTAGACATTTCAACACGTAAGAATCAGAAGTTTGAAATGTAAGAGTTGCAGACTTTTCAGCAAGAATCACGTAAGAACCAAAAATGTAAAACGGAAGCGTTTTAGACTGATGAGACAAGAGCCCGTTTTTCTCTGCTGTCGGCGCTTTTATACCCTGCCCCTCTATCCTGTTTACCCCCATGTTATTTTCTACTTGAATTTTTTTATCTGACATGATTGTATAATTTTTCGGGTTGTCGTCGCCGCGCCACCCGTCTTCCCCTCGCCACCAAGCAAGGCCAGCTGGTTGCTGACCTGCTGTTTACGGCAGTGAGGGAATTCCTTTGGCGTGACGTGGCTTATTTTTGGCTAAATTCGCTTCCTCGGTGCGTTCGAACGTAATATCTTATATTATAGCAGCGAAATATAATAAGGCCTGCTAGCGGTTGTAACTATATTACAATGCTCTCAGTTATGACAGAATCGTTCATGTCATTACAGGTTTTTTCTTCTTCTTCTTTATCACAATCAGCTTCTATAGTATATTTATTCTTTATAAGCGCACAGTACTGCTGAGCTCTCTCGTTATCAACGAAATAGAGGTACCGTTGTAGTACAACTAAGTATGTACCTCACTTTTGCCTCTTATCCTGTTATGCATTAGAATTCAAAGCTTCATTATTTTCCGTGTCCGATCTATTCGCCGTAGCATCAATTCCCTGCGTTAGGCGCACTTAAGACGTGTCTATTCTAAAAACTGGCTGCTTATGATTTTGCGCACCCAGCTGTGATAGTAGTTCCTCCGAAAGAGTAGCATTTTTCTTGTGTGCTCTACGGCCACGGCCACAATTCAAGCTCGATAGAACCCTGCTTAGTATTAGTGCTAGTAAGAGAGGCAGAAACTCACCACTCTGAACAACGAATCGTTTTTTACTCTTCCAACAGCCTTCTTTTGAGGCTAAACGACGGAGAACAGGACCGTACCGATGTAATTTTTTTCTGTGATCGGTCTTCAGAGGCACGTTGCTGTAAAGAACGTTCGAGATGCACTCACAAATACAGCGGATGATGCCTGGATCTGCTTTACGTAAAACAGCCACGCGTTGCTCCTCATTGAGATATTGAAGGGATCGCAATATTGCAACGTGCTTTCTGCAGAGCGATGAACCACCTCGCGCCATTACGCGTGGCGAACTGTCAATCGTCTTGATGTGTCACTCCTTTTAACTTCTTTCGTACCACGTGCCTTTGGAGTGAGCTACTCCTAAGAATGTACCACCCGGACTGACAAATACAAATACACTGGTTAGCGTTTAAATTTGTTTTGCGTGGATCAGAATCACTTCATATTGTATTGGCTTATTAAAACGCTCTTATTATGGCGAGGCATTTATCGTAACGCGAAGATTCTTTAGACGCCATTACATGCACTCAACTGGCAATTCGTCAGCAGTACCGCTGCTTTGTAACTTTTTCCGTGGTGCGTACACAAAATGATGAGGATCATCGAGAAAAATAAAGGTGCGAAATCTACCGATATCAGGTGTCAATTATTGTGAATCGAGCAACAAATAACCATACGGCTTGGACGTGGCATCATGATAGGCCTCTTGTAAAAAGCGTGGGTTTTCCGGATATACTTGGCGTGCGAGATGTTGAATTTAAGCACGATCACAAGGATTTTTGAAAACTACGATAAAGTTGGCATTCGGCGAGATATCTCGTAGCCCGTGCCTTTGGTGCAATAAGGTTTGGGTAATAAAGACAATGCTTATGTTTTTATGGTGGCTGCCTTTGGTGAAAAGATCTACAGCGCTGTTGTTCGATGCCTCACGAATCAAATCGTCGATTATTATGAGTTTTGCACGGGGGTCGTTCGCATAATCCTCACTCCGCAGTAGGCCTTCATGAAACTCTATTGACGTACCATACTCTGCGTATGCGGGCTGCCACTCAGAATAATAGAAATTAATTCTCTTGAATGGCTCACCATTCATACGCGAAATAAACTTTAAACACTTTTTCACAAAGTACATTTTACCGCGACCTGTGGGGCTGCAGATCATCGAGGTCCAGGAATATTTTCACCGCGTGTCCAACGATACGAATGAGTCCATTTTCTATATAACCCTGCAAGATAAAGGGTTCGAACAGTCGTAATATGTATAAAACCTTATTTTTTACAATAAGAACATTACAATACATACAATACATACAATAAAAAATAGTTTATTCCCTGTAACCGTATGGGAGCGAGCTGTATTTATCGTGACGTCTTTGTTTGACGCTCGACGGTTTACATTTATTTTTTTCTGCATGCGTGACAACATGATGAAACGACGTACGACGTATAGCGTCGTATTTTAACTCGATAGGTTTCACCTTGTCGTCGCATATAGAGGAGCGTATTATGTTGTAATTAATCCATTGGCTGTATGCGAAATTAAGCGTTATACCTTTTATTTAGCAAACTTCGCTTTCGGTCCCGTCGGGAGCGTTTGTTATGAATGAATAGAATTTCGGCCCTCCGGAAATGAACGATCTGATATTACACCCTGGAGCCGATTCGTCTGTGAGGTCACGTAAAAGCTGACCTGTTGGCGGTTCGTATTGAGCAGGGTTATTTTTCGTCACGTAAATAACCGAATCGGTGTCGCAGTACAGCTCATGCCTATCTAGACGCTCTAGGTAACTATACAGTTTTTATCGAGCCTAAGCTGTGGTGTACGCTGCGATTACAGAATTGGCTATACCTGACGGGATTACGACACCATTTTTTATGTAACTGACATACAATATCCCATGATTTACAGGTAAGATACCTGTGATTTCGTACTCAGTATTAGTCAGTAATACCAGGAGCTCTGCGCGCGTCGAAACGCGTATAACAGTTTATGGCAGTTTATGGCAGATTTTCGCGCTGCACAAACTTCCCGCAAAAAGAATTCAGACACAGTTTAGCTATTTGACGTAATTCCGGGTTTTTTGTAATCGCTTCCGCTACCGCTACCGTTTTCTCGTGACGCTCGTTCATAGATACACCGTCACCCTGTATCCGATCTGTGTTTAACAGAAAGCAGCGCGGACAGCCATGCCTGCAGCATCCAGGGAATTGTAATACATTTGTCGCGTCAAAAGTTTCGTAGTAATCTGTAACGGTAATTTTTATCGTTATCAATTAGTTTTATTTTTCGTGGGACTTCGGGCTCGAACACAAGACTAATTAATGTTAGACTTCGAGGTGGGTGAGAGTACGGTTTATTAAGAAAAATAATAATTTTATAAAAATGTCAATATTCCGTTTCGGGCCGCTGATACCCCGTACAATGCATTTTAAACTCAGTAATTCAGGCGATTATTTTTACATTATTTTTGTATTTTGCGCGTACACAGATTCTCGGTATACTTGGCTCGAAAATCTGTTATTGTTCCGTGCAGTAGTATTGAGCTGGACGCTCGATACACGCACACACACACCAGATCCGCCTGCTTTGCTCTTCGTGCCGATATGGCGCTTCTACCTCTATATCTTTCTATCTCTCACACAATTTACTCTCTTCCGATCTCTTTCTTTCGCACTTGCTTATACGCTTCTTGAGTATCCCATCTGTTTAAATGCTATTTGACCTAGTTTAGTTTTCTTAAACACTATTGACCTAGCTTTATTTATTCGAGTTGCTGCACTTAACTCATAATGATATTCACTTAATTCTATTTTGTTAAATCTATCAGCTTAAATTTATCTTAATCTAAATCGGTGTAAATGTTTCGGTAATTGTTTCTCGTATTGTTTTAATACCTCGCCTGTCTTTGCTCACTCTCCAGGCTTTGTCCCACACTCGCACTGGCTCTAATTCCACACTCAAAAATGAATCTCACTCTGATAAAAGAAATAGTCTGGTTTAACTAAGATCTCAAAACTCTAGACTGCAATGCACTTATTATTTTTAGAATACCTTTTTCAACAAGACTCGGAAACTAAGAGAGCCTTTCTTCCCGCGCAGGTTCTTTTATATCCTGCCTCACGGTCGGGTACCCCACTCCCTCATAATTGCAGCAGTTTTTAAATTTACCGAGATTTCCTAATTTGGCAGCCTGCACTACCCGTCTTCCCCTCGCCTCCCAGCGAGGCCAGCTGGTCGCTGACCTGCTGTTTATGTCAGCGAGGAAATTCCGGAGGTGTGACGTAGCTAGTTTTTCATGCTCGCGTGCGATGGCCTCATGCCCGCTGTACTCGGTGCTTCTAAGCGTCGTTTCGGCTCTTTATACCGTTCGACATAATAAAGTGGGCTAGAGAGTGTAACTATGTTACAAACCATCTACCGTTCAATTCTAAGGCAACTCGAACTCACGCGATCGACCTGCGTAAATAACGTATTGTCCTAGGGAATATTGCATCCATACGAGCCAAGAAACTGTTTTTCTCGATTGATTATCAGCCCACCTGTAGCCCCCTTTCGGTATGATTCCGATTGCGTCATCTTCGAGAAAATTTTTCCGGAAAATCCGAAAGCAGACTGACGCTAACGTCGTGCTCTCATCGAAAGGTCAAACACATCCTATGGCTATGGACATTTTGGGAAAAAAACATTCACGCCTGCCTGAATATCATAGTATCATGCTTAGAGTAGGGGACAATTTCTTTTTGAAAATGGAACACAGAATTTGCGTTTTTCAATTCGCGATACCACAGTTCGGAAACATCTTTGTGTACGGTCGATGGCATACTATCAGCAGAATAATACTTCTTCGCTGGTAATTGTTCTACATCATACTAATTTTCGGGCTTATTGAATAAGTAAAGGAAAGTACCTTTCGCTAGAGTATCAGTTAACCCAAAGGATTTAGGTAATTTGTTCTGAGGTATATTTAAATACGAACTCATGTACACCACAGAACTCACAAGATTCTACAGGAGAGTCATTATCACAACAGCTTGTACAGACCCGTTGAGCTATGCAGAGTCTCGGCTCGTGTACGCGTGTACCC
Organism: Cylloceria caligata; assembly: GCA_963942595.1. Lineage (NCBI taxonomy): Eukaryota > Metazoa > Arthropoda > Insecta > Hymenoptera > Ichneumonidae > Cylloceria > Cylloceria caligata. The sequence continues at coordinate 37,394,564 of OZ012710.1, read as the reverse complement.
GTGGTACCCTTCAAAGGGTTACATTGCCGCGTTTTAAAATTATACAAAATGAATAGCTTTTTCTTCTAATTTTTCTTTCTAATTTCTGTCCGTTACAAGATGCCTCACGAAACATGAATGTCGGTCGGATTCACAAGTACCATTCCCCACGCACGTGCTTCTTTTTTTGTCGATTTTTGCGTCGTTTCGGCGATACTGTGATCCTTGAAGCATTTCTCCCCGAAAAAAACGCGGTTGAACACCACGCATCTGATCGTACCTCCCGAGTTCGGAGCGCATGGGGGCATCGCGAAACAATGAGAACATCTTATCTCTTCTGCATTGATGACCTAATGTATATAGTATATCGAACGATGTGCAAAAACCTGTACTGCCAATCGCTCCTCTCAGGTTGAGAATCGGCTAGAAATGATTCGGGCGTTTGTAACACAAGATATACAACATGTGCCGAACCTTTCTTACTACGATTTAGACATTTTGCGTACCATTGAAGCTGGATATTTTTTACGCCTCCCCAAGTCCAAAAACTCGAAAACTACAATCGCAACACCGTCCCACATTGAGTAAACTTGGTAATAACGGATTTCATTTATACGACATGCTTTTTCGGCACCCTGACATTTGCACGCCGTGTAAGATCAAGTGCAGTAATTTTTTTAGTTGATCCGTTAATCTGTCTCACCCGCTGCAGTTTTGTATTGTAACGTAAATTTGCTCCTCAACGTACCACGTTACCTATAGCTGACCCAAGCTATTTTTCCTTCCTTTTATTTTCTCTTACGAGTTGGGCGCCAGGCGCTTACGCGCTGGAAGGAAAAATAACGAGATGTTAGGCCAGACTCAACCCAGGCTAGCTACAGCTGTTCGAGGCAGAGTGGGTGGTTCGGACTGTCAAGCCAAGAATTATCCTCGAATAAAAGGAAAATAAAATCCAGTGATACAGATGAAATAAGTCATTAACGTCGATGAATAAAATAAATCAACAAAATAGGGTCAATAAATACCCCTGACCGGAACAATAAACAAAGTCAAATTAATAAAACAACACCAATAAATAATTTACACAACGATAGCAGATACGGGACTTACAAAGGCCACTCGGGCAACTTCTTTATTTCTTAACAAACAATTACGAATTTTCAATAAACATTGATAATGAATTCAAACAGAATGTCCCGTAAACGTAACTCTTTAACAATTCATAAACTTAATCATTCTAGCAGCATGTTTCATCCCGGCACTCGTCTCGGCTCTCACTCTTTCCCATACTCAACCTATATTCAGACGGTTGCGATAAACGACCAAAACACGGCCTAGCAAAGTAAACTTGACAGGTCGCCTTGCAATTCGGCTCGCGATACGGCCTACACCGAACTAATCCCACATACATCCAACAACTATAACTACGGGACGTCGGAAGGTCACGTACGGGAAGCCTTTACTGATTCGAACCTCCCAACTATCACATTGTAGGCCGCAAAATCGAGAAAGTATCGTGAACCAAAATAACAAAATAAATCCCTAAATTATTCCAAATAATGGATTACAAAAGTCCAAGCGGGATACGTCTCGAGCCGTACCAATCCCTCGCGACCAAGTTCTAAATACGGGACGACGACCGAGGACGCACTGCATAAGCTCACAAAATAAAATAAAGTAATGTCCGGCATAAGAAAAATAAATAAAGTGATCCAAGTCTATATAAAATCAATTGTCCGGTAAAATCCGCGACGTGGTCTATCCCGTTCAAATCCCTTACACATTCAAACAAACACGGGATAACGGCCTAACGCACGCACGGCTTTACAGCACACGACTACAGAACCGTAACAACGAAAATAACGAACGAACTATTTATCATAGCAAGATACGCTTCGAACTGTACTAATCCCTCGATCAAGTACAAACACGGGATGACGGCCGAGCACGCACTGCATGCATTCACAGAAATAAAATAATGTCCAATATAATAAGAGAGATAAATAAAATAAAATAAGACGAATAAAATATTATAAATCTATAAGTGTCAATTATTCCTGAAAGTCCGCGACACGGCCTATGACATTCAAATCCCTCACATACAATCCGACCACGGGATGATGTACCAACACGCGCGCGTTCTTATAGCAAAATGACTACAGAACAGTAACCAAAAAAAAAAAGAATAACGAACGAAGTGACTTCTACCCGGCTCTAACCGCCAAACAATCTCGATATTACCCTCTACTCGACGCAGCCTGTCCCGATACGAATAGTACTCTGTGCGTGGTATATCAGAATCGCAGGTACGACCAGGCCCTGATTATCATTCATATAGATCGACAATAATAATCAAATAATGGCGAAAGACCGTAGAAGGGAAGAGAGCTCACCGGGACGATGACGATGCGATGTTCCTTGCTAATCCTTCTTAACCCAAAATCGTCTCGAAACTCTCTCCTCTGGATACCATCCTCGATTTACTCCTCGTTGTTTCAAAAGATATGCCCCGGTACCCACGATAGGTGGTGATAGATTTCGACGAAATCAACGGTGGAGCGGAACGATATAATACTCGCTGCTACGACCTGTTCGCTCGACGGTAACCGGGAAAAAGCCTCGAGGTCCGTTCGGCACGCGTGCTCGTGAACTATGACCCCCTCTTAGCGAGCCGAACTCGGTTAATTGGGGGAACCGGTGTCGCACGATGACCGCGTCTAGCGCCTCGGCGGGACGACGCAAATATTAATAGCAGATAATAACCATGTGTAGTCCAGTCCGGCAGGTGAGCCCCGTGAGATAGACTGGTTATTGCTAGTAGATCAGATGACCGCGAATAGATAATAGCATATTGGCCGTAGATGAACGTCGAGCAGGACGGCTGTAGATCCCGACCCCGAGAAATGGAAAATGTCTGTATCCTCTCTCTCTCTCTTACGGAAGGGCGACTCGATCCCGAAACCGCCAAGAGGTGTGGGCCGCCCTCTTTCTTCCTCTTCCTCTCCGCTCCTCGGTCGTACGATTTTAAGGACAAATAAATACAAAAAAAAACAAAAAAAAATTATTTAGAGTACGGCGATTACGCCTTACAGCCCTGCGAGATCGTGTTGGCAGCCGTCGTGCGAGAAGGACGTAGCGCTTGAGGATTTTGCCACGTTACAGTATGTAAGTCCTTCGTGCGTTTATCGCCGCGTTCCGCATCTCCATTGCCAATTTTTAAAATAGATCTTTTTGCTAATCCCTCATATTTTAAGCCTTACCGGCGACCCCTATCCTCGACACCTGTAACAACACACGTTTTCATATTACACTCGTCATCGATATTAAGAGATTCTGCACTTTGAACAGCACTGCTCATAAGCTGACATATGTCTTGAAACACGTAATCGCGGGTAGGTCTAAAAAAGCCATACAGGACCGTGTGAGTAGTATGTGTACACTTTTGCTCATTCATACTCCTATCCCTACCGCCCCACTTGGCCACCGCCGTGCTACCCACTCTGCTTAATCAGTGTCGGTAACGTGGAGATGGTAAAGTGAGGTGGTGTCGGTATTCTGGTGAACAAGGAAGAGTAGAGATAAGAGCAGGATGGAACAAAGGTGTACACATACTTGAAAAAAGAAATAAAGTTAGGTACTTACTTTTGTTGTTGTTGACGTCCCCCTTCGTTCGACGGCGATTTAAAACTCCTATCTCTCACTATCTCACTCGCACAAACGCACGCACGAGACACTTCCATAACAGAATATCGTCTGCTTCAGGAAGCTCAGGGTCCTTAAAGCCCTCGTTCACGTCGCCGCCATCGTACCCGATGTCTATTTCGGCACCGAGGACCCCGAACACCCGCTAGCGTCGTAACGAGGATATATTGCGAAAAATACGTGTTTAACTGCGCGATCATGAAGTTGAAGACAGACTGAATGCTCAGGATGCTGCTGGTTGGTATCACAGGGATTTGACACACATCCGATGTAGTACGATGTAGTACAATGTAGCAGCTTGGGACGTACCAATATATCTTGCAGTTTCTTCGTAGCCGTACGAGATGTTGCGGTATAATCGGTGGTAGCCCGTAGTTATAAAAGTACATTCCTATTCCATGATGGTTAACGTACATAGCAATTCAATGCTCTCCGTGTCCGTCGTGGTTATCTGTGTTAACTACGAGTTCAGCTGGTAACGACCATACACGAGGAATTTTATTAGCTGGGTATACTCCAACAGTTGAAAGTGTTGGATACTGCATACTGACGTAGATTTGTCTAGTGTTCCTGCTGAACACATAATCAATGATCAAATGATGACATATACACTTTGATAGATGTTAGTATGCAAAATTTATTTTACAGCATCGTCGATCACGTTACGACTACATGGTAAAGATTTCTCCTATTTCTCATTCTCTTCCTCTTCGTCTACCGATCAAAAATCCATGTATGATTCTCTGTTCAGTTTTCACGCCTACCAAGCACACACTCAACTCATGCACACGCTACACTCACAATCATCTGACGCCTCGCGTCATATGGTATAGCTCGCAGGTATGGTATATCGATTTATCGACCGCGCACTCATGCATATTGTCCATCTGCTCACATCCTCGATCGAAGCTCACTCAAGCGGCCAACGCTGTTAGCGTGGCCCCATCGGCAAGACCACTCACAAGGCTCGCCTTCCATCGCTGACAGCGAATCACAAGCAAGCTGTGACGCACGTCCGTCTTCTTGATACACTGCCTTGTGGTCGACGGATGTGGCCATTGTTCTCACTCGAGTCGCTCGCAGTACACGTTCCCGCGTAAACTCACAGAGATATTCATTCGTTCCAATCACTTTTGTGCGCATTCATTATTATACTGTAGTACATTCTTGATCAAATCACCCGTGTGTAAATTCAGTGTCAGTGCGAATCACAGCAACTCAACAGGACTAGTGCAGCACTCACATAACCGTCGGCGGCGTGGTTCGCTCGTTGGCAGCAGAGACGCCATTCTGCCTCGCACCGATCATCGGCGTCCGGACACTCACCAGCCTGCCGTGTGGCTTTACTCGAGCTCTACAACCAGACTGTATCACCAGGATCAGCCACACGGAATCAACAAGTCAACTCAGAGGCCTGAGAACCTACTAACCAACAGTACATCAACACGCAGGCCAGACAAATCAAAGTATATATTTGTTATAATCACCAGGTATTTTTTATGCAATCACTGTTATATAATTTAAATAAACATTGAATTTATTATTGTTCATTACTGAGTGCTTTTAATTATTTATACTTGTCACCAGGATCCTTAATCTTACTATTCGCATCTGTCACTTGACATGGTACGTGTGAATGTATCGACTTGCTACCTGTCGACAGATTAAAAATAATTTCAAACTCAAACTCAGTCTCACACTGATTATCATAACATTTTTTGGTTCTTCGAGCCGGATATAATTTATTCATATTCAGTATCATACCATTTTTTGGTCCTTCGAGCCGGATATAATGTACTCATACTCAATATCATACATTTTATGGTCCTTCGAGCCGGATATAATTTACTCATATTCAGTATCATAACATTTTTTGGTCCTTCGAGCCGGATCCTGGTCAAGTATATAAATTTATGCCTCGATACTCACATAAAGCACCAATCAACACATGTAATACACTACAGATTGCGCAACTCAGCATGCATCGATACAAGACAATGCTCAATAATAATAAAATACTCACCCAAGTGCGCTAATCACTTATTGTATACCATTCACCAGGCTCAAGCAGTTCAAATCATGGCTGACGATAAGAAAGCGCTGTCAGACCAAAGCAAATCCTCGCAGGAAGGCGACTCACATGATGGTAATGTGGAAGCAACCGATGAAGCAACAGTCGTTATCGAGACACTCAATGTACCACCCACGGTACAGAGACCACGCACCAGATCGCCATCACCAAGCACCAATCAAGCTAACCTTATGGATTATAAGGTCGCATCACAGCATGCGAGGATAGCAATGATCAATCAGCTACACGATCACCTGCAAAACTCACCAGGTTGCGTTTTCGAAGAACTCAACGGCCATTTAGAGAGTTTAAATCGCACTTGGGAGTGTTTTAGTAATGAACATAATCAAATGGGAGAAACATGTAAACGTGCTTTTCTCACTCACCCTTATGTTACAGACAAGGTGTACGAATCAGGCTTTGACAGCTATTTCAAGGCACTCACAATCATCCTGCGAGAGAAGGCACTCGCAAAAACTCAAGAGACCACATCAAACAGAGCTGATCAACAGAGTCAACCAAGTCAGTACAGATCAACATTGCCGAAAATAACGTTGCCGGAATTTGATGGTGATTTTACAAAGTGGCCGGCATTTAGAGACTTGTTTGCCTCAATGGTGGTCGACAATGAACAAATCAGTGATGTAGAGAAACTTCACTATTTAAAGATCAGCCTCAAAGGATCAGCCGCTCAACTGATCTCCAATGTGCCGATCAACAATGATTCATTCAACTCATCGTGGCAAATAATCAAAGACAGATTTAACAACAAGGAAAAACTCATCCTGTCTTATGTTGAGAAACTCCTTAGCAACACTCGACCAGTGGCGAAATCTGCAGCCGCACTCAACACATTAATCAGCTCAACGAAAGAGATAATCAACGCACTCAACGTTCTCGGAGTTCATACAGAATCTTGGAATTATGTATTAATTTTCGTAGTTGCTCAACGCCTGACACGTCCATGCGTGAAGCATGGGAATACAAAAGGAGTGCACACAAGCAGCCAACCTCGTTTGAAGATTTGATGGGATTCATCGAATCCAGAGCGAGAGCTTTAGAAGTCATCCCAATCAATCCAGATCAATCGGCTGAGAGAGCCAGCAACACCTCAAAACACTCAACAAAATCTACACTTCTGCCAGCAAGAACGACTCACCATGCGTCCACTCAACCAAGGACACACCAATATCCATGCGATCACTGTGGTGGTTCGCATTACATTGTGAGCTGCGCCAAGTTCAGAGATCTACAACCTGCAGATCGCCACAAAGTTGTGACTGAACATCGACTGTGTTTCAATTGCTTCGGTCATCACAGCCTCCACTCGTGCCAATCAACCATCAACTGCAAGACGTGCGGTGCCAAATACCACACGATGATTCATTTGCCATCCACCGCAAGAATTACACCAAAGTCAAATCAACCAAGCACATCAGCTATACCTGCCACAGCTCATCCAAGCACCAGCTCACGTCAATGAGAAATTGACGTGCCATTTTGCCAACTCATCAACTCACACGGTAGAACAGCAGTTCTACTAGCAACGTGTCAAGCATTACTCATCACATCTTTCGGCACTCACCAAGTCAGATTACTCATTGATCCAGGATCAGAGCTCACTTTCGTCTCAGAACACCTTATATCGGATCATGGGCTTACTCGTCAACACTCATCAATTCCAGTCATTAACATTGGAAACACGAGATCAACACAAACAAGAGGTACCACCACATTAACATTACGATCAATTCATTCATCACGTGGTGTTACCATCGCAGCTCACATACTCAATAAGTTGACGAGTACATTGCCATCAGTACACACACAACCACAGGAGTGGCCACACATTTCATCACTGCAATTGGCAGACCCTGACTTCTTAACACCACGGCCAGTAGATATCATCATCGGGGCTGATTCATACGGGCTTATCATCCAGCCTGGCATCAATAAACACTCGGACGTCTTACCGATTGCACAATCAACAATATTTGGGTGGAATATTCTTGGTCCAGTCCCGGAGAATTATTCAACACCAAGCAACTCATATCACATAGCAGTAGAATCATCAAACAAGGAAATTCAAGATCTTCTCACGCAGTTCTGGGTTCAAGAAGAAACACCATCGACAACAGATCACAAGCTCACCCTAGACGAAGAAGCGTGTGAAAAGCATTTTCAAACGACTCACACTCGAGACGAAGAAGGACGATACATCGTGCGAATCCCGCTGAAATCATCACCATCGAGTCTAGGAGACTCAAAACTCACTGCTCAACGATGTCTACAACGACTCATGAAGAAACTCTCAACAAATAATTCATACACCAATTTATACAACTCATTCATGAAAGAGTGTGAAGAGTGTGGTCACATGATACGTGTACCATCCTACCACCAGTCAACTCAAATGAGCGAATCTGTTCATGACTATTGTGAAACCGAGACGACCTTGGCACATGATGCTGTAGCATCAGGAGGGTTGAGGGTCTCGGAAGATCGATTGTCAGAACAAACTTACGCTCATCCTCCATATTATCTTCCTCATAATGGTGTACTGAAAGAAGATCGAATCACAACAAAGTTGAGAGTTGTCTTCAACGGATCCAGCCCAACGACGTCGCAAGTATCACTCAACGACATCCAGCATGTTGGAGCAAAATGTCAACGTGACAACTATGACGTGCTTATATGGATCCGACAGCACAAACTCATCTTTTCAACAGACATCACAAAGATGTACAGACAAATCAAAGTCCATCCGGACGATTGGGGTTTGCAACAAATCATATGGCGAGATGACCAACTCAATATGGTGCCATATCACCTAACAACAGTGACGTATGGAACTCGCTCAGCAGCATTCTTAGCAATCAGATCATTGCTTCAACTAGTTGAAGACGAAGGTCATTGCTTCCCGCTCGCAATTGAACCACTCATGAAAGGCAGATATGTTGACGACATATTTGGAGGAGCTAATCAGCTTGACACACTCATCGAAATATCAAATCAAGTCACCCAGCTCTGCATGGCGGGCGGGTTGCCTCTAGCAAAATGGCACAGCAACACCGAGCAATTCATCGAGCATATCGACCACCACTCACCATCAAACTCACACTCATTCGAAGATAGCAGTACCTAGTTACTCGGCCTGTCATGGATACCTCGTGAAGACGTATTCAAGTTCCACGCAAAGCCTCCATGCTCAAGTTCCAAGCTCACAAAGAGAATCATCTTGTCTGAAACAGCACAACTCTACGATCCACTCGGGTTTCTCTCACCATAGTAGTATGTGTACACCTTTGCTTCATCCCACTCCTATCCCCACTCCTATCCTCACTCCTTCCCCCACCATGCGGCTACCCCCACCACCTCACTTTTCCACCGCCGCGCTACCCACTCTGCTTGACCAGTGTCGGTAACGTAGAGATGGTAAAGTGAGGTGGTGTGGGTACCTTGATGAACAAGGAAGAGTAGAGATAAGAGTAGGATGGAGCATAGGTGTACACATACTTGGAATGAAATATTTGACTCACCCTTGTGCTAGCGGCATCTGTGACGACTCTCCAGAGTGACGGGACACACACATATGCACACACACACACACACACACACACATTCTTTCTCTCTCTCTCTCTCTCTCTCTCTCTCTCTCTCGCTCTTACACTCACTCACTCACGCACTCACTCACTCAAAAACCACAGCTACGCGTACGGGTAATGCGGATTACTCGCACCCATGGAGCTTGGGCACCGTCGGGCGTGGGCATCCGTATTCCGATCAGCGTATCATTACCACGCGCTGCTTCGATCGGATCTAGATATCCGGCCTCGTCAATTAAATGATCGAGGCCGAATACTACACACTTTACGAGCAGCACCGGTAACGCACTAATCGACGGCTCTGGGTAAAATAGGTGCTGCCAATCGATGTATATCGATTCCTCGAAATCGACCAGCAGTACCTCACAGTACCCGTCATCATCCATGTCGATGATCGACCCGCGCATAGTCCTTTCATTCCGCACAACCACACAGGACACTCCAGCGCACAAGTGACTTGTTAAAAATCGTCTCCTCTCAGAGCACTCCTCGATATAAAGGGTGATTTTTTTGAGGTTAGGATTTTCATGCATTAGTATTTGACAGATCACGCGGGATTTCAGACAAGGTGTCAAAGAGAAAGATGCTCAGTATGCTTTGACATTTCATAATGAATAGACTTACTAACGAGCAACGCTTGCAAATAATTGAATTTTATTACAAAAATCAGTGTTCGGTTCGAAAAGTGTTTCGCGATTTACGTCCGATTTATGGTCTACATAATCGACCAAGTGAGCAAACAATTAATGCGATTGTGACCAAGTTTCGCACTCAGTTTACTTTATTGGACATTAAACCAACCACACGAATGCGTACAGTGCGTACAGAAGAGAATATTGCGTCTGTTTCTGAGAGTGTTGCTGAAGACCGTGAAATGTCGATTCGTCGCCGTTCGCAGCAATTGGGTTTGTGTTATTCGACGACATGGAAGATTTTACGCAAAGATCTTGGTGTAAAACCGTATAAAATACAGCTCCTGCAACAACTGAAGCCGAACGATCTGCCACAACGTCGAATTTTCAGTGAATGGGCCCTAGAAAAGTTGGCAGAAAATCCGCTTTTTTATCGACAAATTTTGTTCAGCGATGAGGCTCATTTCTGGTTGAATGGCTACGTAAATAGGCAAAATTGCCGCATTTGGAGTGAAGAGCAACCAGAAGCCGTTCAAGAACTGCCCATGCATCCCGAAAAATGCACTGTTTGGTGTGGTTTGTACGCTGGTGGAATCATTGGACCGTATTTTTTCAAAGATGCTGTTGGACGCAACGTTACGGTGAATGGCGATCGCTATCGTTCGATGCTAACAAACTTTTTGTTGCCAAAAATGGAAGAACTGAACTTAGTTGACATGTGGTTTCAACAAGATGGCGCTACATGCCACACAGCTCGCGATTCTATGGCCATTTTGAGCGAAAACTTCGGAGAACAATTCATCTCAAGAAATGGCCCGGTAAGTTGGCCACCAAGATCATGCGATTTGACGCCTTTAGACTATTTTTTGTGGGGCTACGTCAAGTCTAAAGTCTACAGAAATAAGCCAGCAACTATTCCAGTTTTGGAAGACAACATTTCCGAAGAAATTCGGGCTATTCCGGCCGAAATGCTCGAAAAAGTTGCCCAAAATTGGACTTTCCGAATGGACCACCTAAGACGCAGCCGCGGTCAACATTTAAATGAAATTATCTTCAAAAAGTAAATGTCATGGACCAATCTAACGTTTCAAATAAAGAACCGATGAGATTTTGCAAATTTTATGCGTTTTTTTTAAAAAAAAAGTTCTCAAGCTCTTAAAAAATCACCCTTTATAATTTATATAGTTTGTCCTCCAGTCCACACAATGCCGAGCACATTAGATCCGTCCGCAGACACACGGTATTGATGTTGGTGCTACAAATCACCCGACACACAAAAACTGCCGCTAGGTCGTCGCTTAGATTTACCGGATACATTTTTTTCCGAATTAAACTCTCGACGTGCACTGCTAAAGACAGACTAAATGCTCCGGATGTTCACAGTGTATGAAGATAACAAACCCCCCTCTGAGTCATAACTAGGTGTGCAGCGCTTTGAATGCAATGTCAGCAGTTTTGCACGTGCGTACCGCTTTGCGCTGTGTTTCTCGTGAAGCGAATGCTCTGCAGTAAAAGACGCAGAATATGATACCGTGCCGCGAGAGACCTCGATTATAATATTATCAGGGGTACAAATTGAAAATGCGGGTTTGATAACAGATGGCGTTACTAACGCTATACGCATCAGGCAGTACTGTGACTATGTTCATGTCAAAGCTACGTCTTATAGCTTTAATTTTCAGTATGTGTCAATTTGTCGCAGTGTCAAATTCATAGTTTTTTTGAGCTCTCAATATGTCGAGTTTCGTGCCAACAAAACAGCATTTGCGGGAAGTTTTAATTTACTTCTTTAATTTGAAGAAAAGTGCTGCTGAAGCACATCGATTGGTCTCCGAGGCTTATCCGAGTCATGTTCCATCGGTTTCAACGTGCGAGAGATGGTTTGTGCGGTTTAGAAGTGGTGATTTTGACGTTGAGGACAAAGAGCGGCCGGGCCAAGTGAAAAAGTTTGAGAATGCTGAATTGGAGGCAATACTCAATGAAGACTCGTGTCAAACTCAACAAGAGCTCGCAGATTCATTGGGAGTGACACAACAAGCCATTTCCCATCGTATAAAAGCCCTCGGAATGATCCAAAAGCAAGGACATTGGGTGCCGTATGAGCTGAAGCCGAGAGACGTCGAGCGCCGTTTTTTTGCATGCGAACTGCTGCTCGAACGGCAAAAACGGAAGGGTTTTTTGCATCGCATTGTCACTGGTGATGAAAAGTGGATCCATTACGATAACCCGAAGCGCAAAAAATCATATGGTTACCCCGGCCATGCATCATCATCGACGGCCAAACCAAATATTCACGGCGCCAAGCTCATGCTCTGTATTTGGTGGGACCAGCTGGGTGTGGTGTATTATGAGCTATTGAAATCGAACGAAACCATCACAGGAGCACTATACCGAACTCAATTGATGCGTTTGAGCCGCGCACTCAAAGAAAAACGGCCACAATACGAGCAAAGACACGACAAAGTAATTTTGCAACATGACAACGCTCGGCCACATGTTGCAGCGCCGGTCAAAACATACCTACAAACGCTGAAATGGGAAGTCTTACCCCACCCGCCGTATAGCCCAGATATTGCTCCTTCCGATTACCACCTTTTCCGATCGATGACACATGGCCTAGCTGACCAGCGCTTCCATTCTTACGAAGAAGCCCAAAAATGGGTCGATGACTGGATAGCAGCCAAGCCGGCCGAATTTTTTCGCGACGGTATCCGTAAATTGCCAGAAAGATGGGAAAAAGTTGTGGCTAGCGATGGACAATACTTTGAATAATTCATTTGTTACCATTTTTTCAGAATAAACGTTCAAAAATAGAAAAAAATCCCGCATTTTCAATTTGTACTCCTGATATATTATAATTTATATATAATTATAAAAGAAGAGACACAGTAAATCGATGTATTTGTTTTATATTAATCAATATTTTATTTAAATCACTTTACAGATATTTACCGTCGTATGCAACATCCCTGCAAACACGGTAATCTTCGCTCGGAGATTCCTATGCCGTTAAATTTATTTTTATCACTGTCTGATCGTCGAGAGGCAAAAGCATTGTAATATTCACGCACTAATCTGTCGTTGTTCGTTACATTATCGCTAAAGAGGTTATTAAATCGCGACATGGTGAAGCCGCGGTACATAAGGTGTAGGAGTACGATGCAAAATTGTCCACACACATCCGACGTATTACTCTGTAGCTGCTTCAGGCCGTACCGATAGAACTTTCAGTTTCTTCGTAGTCGGGCGAGATGTTGCGGTATCACCGGTGGTAGCCCGTAGCTATCAAAGTACATTCCTTTTCCATGATCGTTAACGTACATGGCGATCCAATGCTCTCCAGGTCCGTCGTGGTTATCCGTGTTGACTACGAGTCCGGCTGGTAACGACCATACACGAGGAATTCTGTCAGCCGGGTATACGCCAACGGTTGAAAGTGGTAGATACTGCAGACTCTCGTAGATTTGTCTAGTGTTCATGCTGAACACATAGTCAATGATTAAATGATGACCGATACGCTTTGAAAGACGTATATATATGCAAAATTTATTTCACAGCGTCGTCGATCGTGTCACGACCACATGATGAAGATTTCTCCTCTTTTTTATTCTCTTCCTCTTCGTCTGCTGACCAAACATCAATGTATGATTCTCCTTTAAATGGATGCTCGCGAAGCCAATTTTTTATTTGGAAAGCCTGGCGCATTGCACAATGCGAAGACGCTGTATCGTTTATCATAGCGTGTCTGAAGCATTTTCGCAAAGATTTCGGCGTAAATGTGTACGATGGGGCGCCCTCCTCATCCTCCAGGTTGGAAATTTCATGACTCGTGATATCGCAAAGAAGTATAGCCTTCTCGTGACCGCGCGTATAGATGCGTCTTGATTTTCGCGAAATTTCACGCAAATTAGCGTATACCTGTTTACAGCTCACATCGCCCTCGTACCACTCCATACCGTGAAAATATTTCGAGAGAAAATTATTCTGGCTTCTCGATTGCTGTGGTACTTCGGCAAAGTGACACGGCGGTGCAACGATCCAATGAGCAGAGTACGGTCTATCCACTGCTACTACGGCAATTTCTTTCGGAATAAATTCCGAGTCTTTACCACGCATTCCCTGTATATCCACGACGATATCCATTTTCACGTCTAATCCGTACAGATGACCGAGTTTGACTGATTAGTTACTCGCGGACACGCTTCTACGTGTCTTAACACGAAATAATTCTAGGCCGACATCAGGACATTTTTCGTTTATCCGGTAAAATCCACCATTACCTGCCGAGAGGCATCAATTTCAAGGACATTATCATATTCCGCGTAGACTACACAATTTATCGTTGAAGCAAGCGCATCCTTAAATCGTACCTCTATTCTCACACTACCGTGCTTTATTAAATTCCAATGTGTATTGCTGTTCGCCGAAAGATCGGGTGTCAAATCAAAAGCAAACAGACAGTATTCATCGCGATAATTATCGCGATCGATCGAATTACCGTCGTTCAAGAAATGTATTCCAGTTCCCGAAAACAACGTTTGAAAAGCATCCACATATAGATGATTTTTCGTGAAATCAGGTTGTAACGGTTTCGAAGGTATTTGAGCACCATCTACATACAACGAGAGATAATTTATCTTGTAATTTTGGAAATTGAACGGATTCATACTGGAGTCACTGTTAAACGCTTTGTTATCGACAAAACCGATAATTATACGCTTCGGCAACTCACCTAACACGATATTATCGATAGTCTCTCCATGAACACCAGAGTGTATTGAAACGGCTTTTACCTCGACTCTCGTAAGAGGATATTTGGCCGTAGATTTTGCCAGAGTTCTAGCATGTGAGAGCAGCACACCAGGAGCTATTTTTGTTCTGCGAACGAGAAGCGATGCCTCGAGAATCTTTAAGCCGCATTGACCATTCTTTGTATCCCCCACAAGACAAAATGAATCTCTAGACTTAACCAGCCATAGGTGCATCTCGACACCGTTTAATAGGAACCGCTCCTGATTGAATATATCGCAATGCAGATGACCGAGCAAGTCTACAGTTTTTTCGACATTTAAAAATTGTTTTCTCTTCACAAGACCCGTATTTTCCGATGTTATATCATCCATTTTTCCAGGTGTATCGGCGTACCAGAGAACGCTCGTGAGATGCGAATTTTTTGCTGCTGGACCGTAATTCAAAAGTGTTTCTATGTACGCTCGATAAGCGTAGGCATTATTTGGAGGTGAAACTAATTTTTGATTCAGGTATACATCCACCTGATTAACCATAGAATGCAAGAGATTGTTTACAGGGCCGGCACTTACTTTCGACGATGTGCCCGCGGCAATTTCCGTAATGGTAGGAGATGTTATTTTCACTCTCAGACTAAGCATAGTATGCGCGAGATCGATATACTCATCACCCTGTCCGGGAATAACAAATTCAATCGGTGAATCATCTGTTAGCGAAGATATTGGTTTGTAATACACCCAATTGGAGCCTTCGATAGTAGTTTGCGTCGGTGGGAGTGAAGATAATTCAAGTTCCGATTTGAGACACTCGCACGAGTGCGCATGTAGAAAAGCCATCTTGTTTCAGCTATCCAAAAATATCTGCAACTGTTCGTTGACGAGTCTTCTTCTTCTTATTGTTCTAATTATTCTTCTTCTTCTTTATTGTTTTTCCCTTTATTACACTTCTATTTTTACGGGAGATACGTCGTGGTTTACGTTCGTTCGATGAATGAGGAGTACGTGAAATTTTGCGCTTTTTATAACCAGACCCCCGCATGAGAGTGTCAATTTTTTCAGAGGCTTTGCGTTTGAGATTACTGCCTGATTCTCGCGTTCTCTCGCGAATAGCATCTTTCACAGCTATATTTCTATCGAGGATATCACCGGCTACGTTTACACCAGCGCGCAACGCCTCTTTTCCAACTGCTTTAGCGCCCTTCTTTAAAAGAGGTAACACTCGACGAAACAGGCCCCCGAGTAAGCTACCGATACCGTGTCCTCGCTGATTAGGTGTTCCGATATAAACATGGCTTATACCTCCGTACCCGCGACGACCCCATCCGTGCTGCACACTGTCAATATCATCCATAGTGGTGTAATCAATCGTGGGACCTTTTGAAATGTAGTGTCACAGTCAACGTTCCCTGCTCGAATGGTATAGGATCCCCAAATTCGTCTCTTATATCGATCTCGATAGTGTGTAAATTATTGCGCAAGAGAGGTATATATCGGGGCGTTGAAAACGATTTAATTTTTTCCGAACCATACGGACAGTCATCAGTATCAATGGGAACAACTCGTAAGAGGGGTGTTTGTACATCGCCTGTAATATAGCTCTCGCAGATATCTGTGTATAAAAACATGCTGCCCGGTATAGCACCGGTGAGAGATGCAGGCCTCGACCCTGTGTATTCGCAATGCGGTTCTATCATTACGGGCCTACAAGCCTCTTCCGAGAATCCTAGTAGCCTTGCGATAGCGGGCGATACGCGAAAGTCGTGGTAGCGTAGATCGTCGCATACGCGTGCCATTTCGACCTGCCCGCTCGGAAGCGATTTAAAGCGCAAATGATCGGCCACGTGAGGTAACTGATTTATACTCTCCAAAAGAGCGTCTATCGAGCGATATACACCAGGTGCTACTTGGTCTCTATCAGCGCTCCTCCGTGTTAAAAGATTTAAACCCGATAAATCATAAACACCATCCTCAAAAGTTACGAGATTTTCAACAGTAGGAACATGTAAAAGAGTCATCGGATAAGCAATTTCCACAAGAGAAACAGACCATTCTCCGTGCAGGCGTATCTGACGCGGTAGTTTTGTAATAAATTTCGTCGTCGTATTATCCGGAAAATACTGCATACTACTGTTGCTCGGTAGTACGACAAAGAAAGAGCTATCCTTGGAGCTCATATTTATCACGGACGATGATCCCGAGCGTTTTTCTTCTTCTTTGTCCTCTTCTTCTCTTTCGTCTTCTCAGATGACGGAGGCACTCGTACTCGTGTTAATTCTGCCTCGTAGAAAATACAGTCGATAGTCTCGTTATTCAGATCGTGTAAAATATACATGAATGGTTCTCGATTCAGTGATATTCGTTGAATCTTGAATAATTCGTTACTCCAACCACGCTCATATCCTTTCACGAAAGCTGCTTTAGCTGTACTGATACGTACCAGGTCACCGACGCTGTATTTAGGCTTTTTAATTTTTTTCGCGTTACGCTCGTAACGACGTGCTAAATTGTCTCGGGCTATGGAGGCATTTTCGAGGGTTATTTCGCTCGGAGGAATACGCGTTCCGCTGTGTCTAGTGTGATTATAAGCATATAAAAAATTTTGTAAAACATCGATGTAACGCTTATTTCGCGTGTACGTAAAGTAGCGCCACATTCGCTCTTTTATTGTTCGATTAAAGCGTTCGGCAATCGAGACTTTTATATCAGGGTTACAAGCAGCGCGAAAATCGATATTCTTTTTCTTGAGAATTTGCTGAAACGGTGCGCCGATAAATTCTTTGCCTCGATCAGTTTGCAATTGTTGCGGGCGACGATTGTTACTGCGCGCGAGTATGCGTGTGAGACCGCGGGCCACGTTTGCGCTCGTTTTGTCACGCAAAGCCTCGACCCACGCGTATTTGCTCAACACATCGATAACAACAAGCAGAAACGCGTACCCATCGTTGTACGTGACTATCGAGCGAAGATCAGCTAAATCAGCCTCCCATACATCGTCTATATTACTCACGCTATACGTACGACGGGGAAATCGTCGTCGTACGAGGCGATGCATGTTATATGAATCCTGTGTCTCGAGCCATGGTAAAACATTTTTTCGCGTTACTCTACGATCCACCTGGGCCAAATTTTTTGCTCAAGAATAGGAAGCAGGATGAGCGGTGTCATAATAGATTTTTTGAAGAATTTTTATAATTTTAGCGATGACCAGTTAAATGGATTCTTTTTCTTCTTCTTTTCTAACTGTGTGGGTGGTTGATATTCTACTTGTACGAAGTTTTGCAATTGTTCGTCCTCTTCTTCATTCCCCTCCTCCCCCTCGATGATGTCGTTTTCAGCCGTGAGCATTGAATCTCTGTTTGAGTGTGCGGTCTCGGCCTCGTCGTCGTTGTTGTGGTTGCTACCGTTGCTGCTGTTGCTGCTGCTACTATCGTTTTCGCGCGGTGAAATAAGACGCCGCTGTGGTGTCAAGGATGATGTAGGTGTAGGCTCGTGTAGTAACGCGGGATTACCGATAAATTCACGCGGCATCTGTATCGCTCGCAGGAGTTAGGCAAAGTGAGATCGTCCGATGGGTTTCTCGCGTTTTCTAGCTCGCATAGCATCGTTAACAAGATCAACGATATTGAAATTTAAAATTCTTCTACTGTCTATGGAAACAACGCCGTTACGATCCCATGTAATTTTTTTACCAACGGCACTGCGATGCAAATTGCGAAGCAACGATATTGCTTTAGATTGAAATTTTTTTGGTATGCTATCGATAATAAGTGTGTCATTGAGCCGAGATTTAACTTTTTCATTAAAACGTTGTCGGATTTATTCTCGTATCTATCGAGTATTGCTACTTTTCGTTTTGATGAAATATTCGGTACGGCATTATCGTACTCGACCATGTGAAGATAACGCTGTAAAACCTGTTGGTACGCTATCCACTTCTCTCTCTCGCTCTTGTACGAGTGAGAGTTTAGAATTTCACTCAGCTCAGAGTCGAGGCGCGATAATGGCGTACCGGTAGTCTGTACTGAAGGCAACGGGTCTGTACTAGTAGTAGTAGTAGTAGGAGTAGCAGCAGCAGCAGTAGTGGCGAGTCCAGCGAGACGATGTATGTTATCATGAGGAATAAGTACCATCTTTCTGGCATATTCCATGTCTCGCGTAGGCTAAGACAGGCGCAAGAAGCAACTTGAGAAATCCGACACAGTGCTCGACGATGATCTTCCTCTTACCGCTCAATTTCCCCTTTTGGCGGCTAGTCGCCGAAGAATTGTCGCGTGCCTCCGAAGATGATTCTTTTGCACGTTGTTCAGACTCACGTTTCCGTGTAAAACGTTTAGAGCACACTCGCATATACAGCGTACAAGCGCTACATCTGCTTTGCGCAAAAGTGCACGTCGTTGCTCTTGCTTCAGATAACACAACGCTTGCATTATAATTATCTGCTTTTTATCGAGAGGTCCGCGCAACGCCATTACAAGCGCATTACTGGTACATAGCGCGACGCATCGCGGACTTTTATTGCTTTTTGAGGCACGTAAACGTAATGGTATTGGTCATCGGGAAATATACAGGCGCGAAATCGACAATTATCAGGCGTCGATTGTTTCAAGTCAAATAATAGATAGCCGTGCGGTGCGGCTGTTGCATCGAAATATACTTCCTGCAAAAATCGCGGATTCTCGGGACATACCTGGCGGGCTAGGTGCTGAATTTGCGCGCGATCTCGCGGATTTTTGAAGACAATGATATAATTAGCGTTTAAGGAGATATCACGCTGCCCGTGACCCTGATGGAAGAGATTTTGCGTGATGAAAATGACACTAAGATTTTTATGATGGCTACCCTTGGTGAAAAGATTGACCACAGTATTGTTGGATGCCTCGCGCATTAGATCGTCAATGACCACAAGTTTAGGTCTTGCGTCATTCGAGTAGTCTACTGCTTGCGGTAAACCCTCGCGAAATTCGATTTTATCACCGTACTCTGAATACCCGGACTGCCACTCTGAGTAATAAAAAAGTATACGCTCGAACGGGACATCCGTCATTTCGCGCATGTATTTAAAGAATTTTTTTACAAAATATGTTTTACCACATCCCGTAGGACCGCTTATCACAGCTGTCCACGGATGTTTCCAACGTGTATCCATATCGACGAGTGTCTATCAAAATCAATCAGCAGACTCTTAAATAAGCTTATACCGCGGCTGCGGCTGCGGCGGCGGCGGCGGCGACCCCGCGGCATCAGCTATTTTTGCGGCCTTAAAGAGCTGATAAGACGCGGCGCGCCTGCACTAGCTGATGAGGTGCGGGCCCGCGGTATAAGCTGGCGTTTACGCTGTATGTATATTAAATAACGATAAGTTTTATATTTCTCACAAATAAAGCAATATTTTTATTTCACTATGCATACATCTCTATATACAAATTTTACGAATCATCAAATTCTAAACAACAATATTATATCCACGGATGTAGCACTAGAAAGCCAGAACAAAAAGAAACACTCGATAAGAAAGACGGGACAAAAGGAATCAACGATGAGAAAGTCAGCACAAAAGGGAACGGTAGAGAGTTAGCAGCTACTGTTACGAATAGCAGCACAAAAAGAACGATCCGATAACCATTTTTACATGATAAATTAATTTTTTCAATGTACTGTACACAGTAAATATGTGACATAAAATTAGACAAAAAGATAATTTTTAAATATAGCGAATTCACCCGTAAAACTATATACTTTTTTGCGTCATACTAATTAGCGTATTTCACAATAGCCATACGGTACAGTAGAGTACAGCCCGTGCCGTTTTCGCTTCGTGTTAACAGGCTCGCGAGATTTCGTTTCTTTACGCGTTACTACATGATGAAATTCCGTACGTCGAAAAGCGTCGAATTTTAAAATCAGAGGTACGCTCCTTGCTCCTGTCACGAAAGATCGTAATGCATTATAATTTACGTGACGGCTATTCGCAAAGTTTAGCGTGATACCCTTCACTTTACATTTTTCAATAATCGTACCGTCGGGTTTACGAACAAGGTATGCGTAAAATTTTGGTCCACCCGAAACGAACGAAATTATATAACTACCAGGCCCGTATTCACTTAATTCATCCGTAAGATCTCCTAGAAATTGACTGATTGGCGGCTCATACTCGTTACCACCGGGATGGCTCACGTAAATACAGGAGTCCGTATCGCAGTACAATATTCGTCGCCCGAGCCCCTCAAGATAACTGTATAATTTTAGGCGTGCCTGTGCAGTCGTGTATGCTGCAATCACGGCGTTTGATGTCGGTGATGGTTGGATAGCATCGCGGTTGCTCACATAGTTTACATACATAATCTTGTGATTAACCGGTAGCATCCCCGTCACCTCAATCTCCGGACTCGTTAGTAAATTCATTAACTCCGCGCGCGTGAAGACGATAACGGTTTTCGTGAGATTCTCTCGTTGACCAAACTTTCCCCAGAATGAATTAAGAGCCAATTTCGCTAGTGAACGTAAACCCGGATTTGGCTGCAAAGCACTTCGCTCGAGATATACACCCTCAGACTCCTTGTACAATGCTATAAAAGGCTCTATTGCTTCCTCGTCATCGTTACACTCTATTGGCGGACCACTCGCCTCCTGTTTTATTTTTAGGAATGTATCGATGTACTCGGCAAAATGACCGCCTCGTCGCGTTGTCGAGTCATACTGCGTAACAACGTATTGTCAAATTTCATAGATACACGTCACTTTATATCCGAGCGACACAGATTTTCTCAGTTCGTCCACGACCCATGTGCCGTCAAACGCTCGCTCAGTCGTGTCATCGTGTGTACAAACCTCGGATGTGTCCATATCTGTACAGCACGTTCTACACAGGGGGAACAGTAGTTTCCCATGCATGCGAACAGGCAGTACGGGTATATACAAATCGCGCGGTGCCAGCACGGTACACTTCACGAGACCCTCGACGACACTTAGATCGTTTTCAAGTCCTACGAGTTCTCGACACTCGTCGCCTACGTACAATTTCGGGTGTCCAACGGGATATTTTCCATTCTTACATACCCATGGATACAGCGAGCAAACATCCACATAGCGTATCTGCTCCCCATTCGCGACGTCGTACAATCTTACAAAATTTTCCGTTCGACCGCCAAAGAATGCATCGCGTGGTTCGAGAGGCGCCTGCTTGACCATGGCGTGATTTTTCACGTATATCGACATTTCCTCGTTATTCTCGAGTAATCTGTCAAAATCGCATTCCCATATTTCGGTTAGAGTGTACCCTTTCGATCTGATTCGCCCGGAAATAAGAATGGTACGCTCGTATCACTCATCCATTGTATCGCCGAATTTAGTTCGAGCATCTCTATTCACGCGATAACATCGCGGACAACCGTGCCAAAAACAGCCATGAAATTGAAGAACGTGATGGACCCCCGCATCCACGTAGTAACCGTCCACGGCCGGTAGGCCGGCCGGAGGGCGATACTCTCTCGTGCGTCCAGCATGAGCGATAACGCAGTTGAGCTCACGCTCGAGCCATACGAGCCATACGACGGCCTTGCGCGATTGCTTATCGCCCCAGCGATATCCTCCTGGTGGTAACACCGCAATGCGATCTTTCTGTAGAAAATTCTTTCGAAATACTCTCATACGTGCTGATGCTATCGTGCATGCTTCTGTAAAGGGGCACACGCTCCCACAACGTATAAGTAACTTTCGAAAAGGTAAACACGCTCGTCTCAAAACCGTAACATCTGTACGACAATATTGCACAAATTGCGTCGCAAAATCAAATTTATAATCTACGCGACTCGATTCTTCCTCATACCATTTTAAAAAGCGCTCGCGATCCGCTGAGAACATGGTATCGGGTGAGTAAAAATGCAAAGCCGGCAGAGGACCTGAGTAATTCTGATAGTCCGGTGTGTTGAATAAATGGGGAAATGTACCTTTTGCCACCTCATCAGCGAAACCAAAGGCCTTAGGTAAAGCGCTAAGAGCTATGGGTAAATAGTTTAGACTATCGAGAAAAACGACATCGCCAATTTTCATCGAGACAATCTTCGTACTGTTCATAATCAGAGAGGGCAGCTGTGTTTTTTGCACCTCGATTAAATACCGTAGAATAAATTGTGCGTCGAAACCTCTAGCATTATGGGCGATGCAGATGGTCTTTTTAAATTTTTGCGATAATGCCAATTTTACGAGATCCCCAACAGGATCATCGATAAACACGAATTCACGTTTACCACAGTTAGTTGCTGCGTCTCAAAATCATAAAATAAAAACCTCGTGGAAGACTTGTCTTTTTTCTTCTCCTTTTGCGCATCTGATTTCTTAAGAGGTGCTATAAAACATGCATGCGTAGTCGGCCGCGTTTGTTTGCATGTAGCACAAAACGATATACCACATACATGCATCTTTTTATCTGTGGTTTTAATTATACGCGAGCAGCCTCTACAGATTTTCAATGCGTTACAGACGCTGCAACGTCTATATTTACGAGACGTGATACCCGCGGAGCCCTCACTCTTGTGATGAGCGAGGCAAAAAGCACCAAAGAGCGAACGATTACAGTCTGCGCAATACTCAGGCTGAGAGTCTCTATTACCATTGTAATAAGTGGATTTACATCGAGCACATTGATAGTTACATCGATGCTCGAGTACTCGAATATACTTGGAATTACATTGCGTGCAGAACCCCCGACTACCTAGCGCACCGGCGAGATTTAATATCGGTTGATAGTGATGAGAACGCTCGTAATAGAGAATAAAGAGTGTATGCTTAATTTTACCTGTTGCAGTGAGTACGTATTTTCGCCCATCGTACAGAACCGGAACGCGTTTTCCGAAGGTGAGAAATTCATAAACAACAATCGCTATACCCTCGTGAACCAAGTACTCCTGAAAGAGCTGAATTTCGCGCGCACCACACCCCCTAGACGGTGTCGTTACCCCTGCATTACATGTGAGCTCTATCGCCGCTGTATATTGCGCACCTCGAAGCCCGTTCCGAATTTGACACCATCGTCTGTGTAGCACACCCGTACGTATTTGACCGCGTTCGGCATGCGCTCGGGCAGTGACAAGGGATCGTTGTAGACACAAATTATGACGATTACTTATGCGTAAAATGGACTTTTTTGCTATAGACTCATGTGTAAGCCTAGTGCCCACACCAGCTCCTTCGACGCCTCGTACTATACATGTCGTCATTCTACATGTACCAGCGTCTATTCGAAATTCGCGCGCGCTCTGAGCTACACTATTAATTAGTCGCCATATATCGTCGGGAACGATGTCACGAGCTGGTCGAAATGATAACCATACAGGTCCTTGCGCAAAAGACGGTACGCTCAGAGTCATACCCACATAATCATGTCCTTCGCACGATTCTGTAAGACGTGTGAGAACATCTCGTACACCTCCCTCGAACCATGTCAGATGATCGATACCGACCGGTGGCTGACGAAAATAAAAATCTGTCTCTCGACCCTGCATCCTAAAGCGCGAAAAATAACGTCTCTGCTCGTTTCCGATACCGAAACGTTCACCAGGAGGCAAAATATCACCACCCAGTGCAATAGCAGTCCTTCCATCGCCAGTCTGTCCACCTGCAGGCATAATTAAACCATTTATTAGAATTTTTATTTAATTTACTTTAAATTTTTTTTGTCGCTGACTATATACTATGCATATAATTCGTGTAACGTAAGAATTACAAACTTATATTTGCTTCTAGTCCTCGAATCCGTCGACTGCACCCAGGAACCGCCGACGCATTTCGTAAACCAACTCGATTGTCGGCGGTCTCGGCACAGTGAATCGTGCAAAGCGAAAAACGTTTGGGTCCGTCTCGTACCCTGCTTTTTCATTTTACTATTATTATCCGCGTAATTTTTTTATTTTTGACATCGTAGTTGTATTATTATAAGCTTACCTGAATCTACAGGGTCCTCCTCCTCTTCCTCCTCCTCCTCCTCGTCGTCATCGTCTACGTCTTGCTCCGCCTCCTCCTCCTCCTCCTCTTCTTCTTCTTCTTCTTCTTCTTCTTCTTCTTCTTCTTCTTCTTCTTCTTCTTCCTCCTCCTCTTCTTCTTCTGCTTCTTCTTCTTCTTCTTCCTCGCTGTCTGTATTGCTGTTAGCATCATCGTTTGAACTGTATTGTCGCGATGGGCCTGCGACAGATTCATCTGGTTCTCTCGAGGGGCCTGCCATGAAAAGACCGTTTGTAGGTTTATAACCGCAGAATGGCTGGGTAAAATTTATCCAGCGATTCCCTACGGTGCTGTCGCCATCGTTGTCCCTGCTATGATCATCTGAATCGGTTCTACCCTCCTCATCGAAATCATAGGTGTCGGATCCCATTTCTGCGTCCTCATACCGTCGAACTATATAAAAATCTTATGAAATAAAGGAAATAAAATAAAAGTAATTAGAGCTGTATATTACTTACGTCTTTCATTGAGTATGGGTTGCAGAGCAGTCTCATTCAGCCAGCCTCGTCGACGAATAACACGCACCACCGAATCAATAATTATTTGATTATCAAACAATCCAATATTATACGCGTCAACTAAATCGCGCTGATGACACTCGCACAGCATACCGCGAATTTTACGAACAACCGCCTGTGTCGGAAGTTCCCATAGGGTGATCTGTAAATTTCTTCTACCCCAGCGCGAACGCAACGACGGTCTACGCTTCAATATAAACTCTATCAATTTTCTTATCAATGAGCGCTCTACCACTCTGACGATGATTGTGCTGTTAGAGTAGTAGTAGTAGTAGTAACCACAGTAAATCAGACACTTAACTAGAGAATTTTCAAAGCGGCTCACTTTTATATATATTCCTTTAACAAGCTCTCTCTCTCTCTCTCTCTGCATATACTGCAACGATAGAATGAATACGACTAACCAAGAAGATGGCCGCACGCGATCGCTTTACAAAAGCAAGACCTAGGGAAATATTTAGCGATGGTGGTGTACTTAGTTATCGAGTTTCGCTGATGAAAGTCATATTGTTTTCATCTAATTTCAAGGCACTCGGCCATGAGGAAAATCATCAAATTTCACCGACGAATATTATTTAGTTTTGATGGTACATATTATCTGTATGTCAATGTGTGCGTGTGCGCATAAGTGTGCGCGAGTATGCAAGAGTTTTGGGATATATCTGCTGCTGTTACTAGGCTGTTGAGGAGAATGCGACAAATATCAAAGGATATTGGCTAACAATTTTCAGGCGTATGATTTGCAGTATCAAAAGAAGAGGCAATGCAGTTAGGTGGTGGGGGAAATCTGTATAAAACGGAGTATGAACACCAGCAACGATTCATTCGAAAAGTCATAGTCTACAGGAAAGCAATAAAAATGGCAAAGAACGGTGCTAAGCCTCATGCGATATCGCAGTATATAGCGAGCCCCGTTATGTACGGTTTAAATAAATCATTTGGTAAAATAATCGTAGCCGGGTTCGAGTTGAACTCTACGTGTACGCTTACACTGGTGGTGAAAATATTGTCGAATACTTTTACCGGAATTACACTCGGTGCGGACGAGTGGCGAGTGTTTAAAAGTGATTTTTTCTCGCGTACAACAATATTTCGAAGCTCATTGGACTGATGCCGAGAAAATGTGTGATACCCGCATAGAGCACACAACGCATTGCACACTTTTAACCTCGTGTTACCAGCACAGAGCTGTGTCATTTGGTAAAATAAGCGGTAGCGCTGATGAGGAATACGAGAATCAAGAGGAATCTGGAGAATCGAAACGGAAACGCTTCCGAAAATACTCTCCAAACATTGTTCTTCAGCGGTCTACATTTGATATGCTCGTCGAAATAAGTAGAAGAATTGATATCCATATGCAGGCTCTAGAGAGCAAAAGTGAAACGATTCAGAGGTGTATGAACGAGGTGGTATCATATGTCCGTGAAAAGATAGTTGCCAGTGAAATGCCTCGTGCAGTAGCGTATGAGATCATCGGTTCCAAGGACTTCTTTGAAGAAGCGCTCGAACACATCGCGATCTTGCTAACGCCAGAGGATACGGAGTTTATGAAAATTATTTTGTCCGAAATAATTGTGCTGTTTCGTGGTCATATCGCTGATCATGCATCGGGTGTTGCGTTGCGAACGCAATAATTCTACGTATGTGCAGCTATTTGTGATAAAGAAACTGTTGTAAATAATTGTATATAGTGTACATTTCGCTCGAAATATTATAAAGTTTACACAGATGTCAGTCACAGTGAGAGAGAGAAAGAGAGAGAGAGAGAGAGACAGTCGTAAAACCGAAGCATCAGCAAAGGTCTGCGCTAGAAAGAAGACGGATCGCTCGTCTCTGTTTTATTAACACAGCAGATCATGGAATACGTGCCAATGTCGATTAGCAGCAAAGCAGCGGAGCTTGGTAAGTAAAAAATAAAAAATAATTTCAAATCATGTGATATTTATTTTTAATTAAAAAAATAATGTTTTGCAGAGCGAGCAGCCCCTGCATATGAGCCGACACCGAGGGTTCGTTATTCGTGTCATGGAGAGCGAGAGGAAGATAGAGCTAACTTCGGGAAAGAAAAGTGCCACCCGACATCTTCATCCGCAGTTGTCGTCGGTGGCAGAAGATCATCAACGCTGCCAACTTTGTATAATGAGTCGTGGCATATCAGGTAAGACAATATCGACTATTCTGTACACGATGTTTTTTATTGATCAGTGCGCTCAATTAAATAGTTGTTTCGTTCTTTTTTTCAGAAGTACACTATGATGACAACGTCCACAGCGAAAAATAATTTAAAAGCAATATTACACGTGATAATACAAATCAATTCCATATGGCGATAAAAATAAAATTAACGGTGAAGGAATCTCCGAGCGTGGATGACCGTGTTTGCAGGGTTGTTGCATACGACGGTAAATGTATAAAGTGCTTTCCATAAAATATTGGTTAATTTAAAAATATCTGATCTTACTGTGTCTCTTATTTTTATAGCATAATAATTGAAGTCTTTCTCTCTCTCTCCCTCTCTCTCTCTCTCTCTCTCTCTCTCTCTCTCTCTCTCTCTCTGTGAGGGAACATATTCTATAACTTTTACTGCAGAGCAAGCACTTTGCGAGGAGCATAGCGCAGGGCTATGCATGCTCGAAAACCTCTTTCGTTGCATTCAAAGTGATGGATACCTAGTTATGATTCATAGGAGGCTGTTATCTTTATGCCCGTGATACTCTCTAGTAGCGTCTCGAGCATTTAGTCTGTCTTTGGCATCCTGTTTGGAAACAATAAAAAGCAATATGTATCCACGATACGGTAAGGAGATTTTAAGCGACGCGTTTTGGTGCCGATTAATGTTTGTCGAGAGTGTAATGAGTGTGTTTCTGCGTACGCAGGAAATGTGTGATGCATACGACGAGCTGGAAGAACTCCTACGTAGTGTGTATTTAGTGGAACGTCGTGGAAGACCCATTGAACTTGGGGAGTTGCATATCGGCATGTCCTGTATTGTGCCTCGTTTCATCAACGTTGTCCGCGGGGAAGTGGTTTACCCGGACTTTGATGGGTACTGCGAGGTGCTGCTAGTCGATTTCGGCGAAACTATTTACATCGACTGGTCTCACCTATTTCATCCGGATCCTCTAGCAAGTATGCTACCGGTTCTTGTCGTGGAGTTTTCCATATACGGACTCGACCGCGTGGACGTTGCAGGTATCGAGCAGCTCGTCGAAGAAGCGTGCGGTGGAGATGACTTGATCGCTGTCATGATGCGACCTCTTGCCGGCGATAGCGTTTCGCGGGTTCGCTTATCGAACAGTGAACGCGTGGATGTGGCGGCGTTTATTATAGAAGCCATCGGTTTTGAGATAGATATCGGCTACGATATCGATGTCGTGGACGAGGGCTTTGACGAGGACATAGTAATGAATTAAAGACGCTGTGCATGTGTATGTGTGTGTGTGTGCGTGTGTGAGAGAGTACATTCGAGAGACAGGAGTTTAAAATCGCTTTGGCAGGAGGGTAGATGCCTACAACAGCTGCGGTGGTGGTGAGTACATAACTTTATTCATTTTCCCAAGTATGTGTACACCTTTGCTCCATCCTACTCTTATCTCTACTCTTCCTTGTTCACCAAGGTACCCGCACCACCTCACTTTACCATCTCCACGTTACCGACACTGGTCAAGCAGAGTGGGTAGCGCGGCGGCGGAAAAGTGAGGTGGTGGGGGTAGCCGCGTGGTGGGGGAAGGAGTGGGGCTAGGAGTGGGATGGAGCAAAGGTGTACACATACTACTCGTATGCGACGATCTACGATACCACAATTTTCGCGTATCACCCTCTATCGCAAGCCTACTCAACACATGCGAGAGACGACGATCTATCTCTAGGTTAGGAGTAGCGTCGCTCATGGACGCTTCCGAATATCTCAGTCATCTTGATAATTTTCACTACTCCCGTGAAAACCGCCAAGAACGCATCATCTGCCTCTTTTCAGCTTCGGACCTTTTTCTGTCTACATCATTTGTCAATACACACCGGTGTTCATGGAGAGACTATCGATAATATCGTACGAGGTCATTTGCCGAAGCGGATAGTTATCGGTTTTGTCGATAACAAAGCGTTTAACGGCGATTTCAGTATGAATCCGTTCAATTTCCAAAATTAAAAGATCAATTATCTCTCGTTATATGTAGATGGTGCTCAAATACCTTCGAAACCGTTACAACCGGATTTCACGAAAAATCATCTGTATGTGGATGCTTTTCAAACGTTGTTTTCCGGAACTGGAATGCATTTCTTGAACGACGGTAATTCGATCGATTGCGATAATTATGGCGACGGATACTGTCTGTTTGCTTTTGATTTCACACCCGTTCTTTCGGCGAACAGCTATTCACATTGGAATTTAATAAAGCACGGTAGTGTGAGAATAGAGGTAGGATTTGGGGATGCGCCCACTTCAACGGTCAATTGTGTTGTCTACGCGCAATATGATAATGTACTTGAAATTGATGCCTCCCGTCAGGTAACGGGGAATTTTACCGGATAAGCGAAAAAATGTGCTGTTGTTAGAATAATATAATATTATATCGGATAAAGGAACGTAGAAGCGTCTTTGTGAGTAACTAATCAGTCGAACGTGAGTCTCTGCACAGATTAGACGTGAAAATGGATATCGTCGTGGATATAAAGGGAATGTGTGGTAAAGTTTCGGAATGTATTCCGAAAGAAATTTACGCGGTAGCAGTGGATATATGGTACTGTACTCATTGGATCGTCGTACCACCGCATCACTTTGCCGAATTACCGCAGCATTCGAGAATCCAGAATAATTTTCTCTCGAAATATTTTCACGGTCTCGAATAGTACTAGAGCGATGTCAGCTGTACACAAGCATATGCTAACTTGCGTGAAATTTTGCGATTTTGCGAGACACGCGGTCACGAAAAGGCTAATGTATACTTTTTGCAATATCACGAGTCGAGAAATTTCCAACCTGGAGGGTAAAGAGGACGCACCATCGTACACATTGATGCCGAAATCTTTCCAAAAATACTTCAGACACGCTATGATAAACGGCATAGCCTCTTCGCACTGTGCAATGCGCCAGGTTTTCCAAATAAAAAATTGGATTCCCGAGCACCCGTTTGAAGGAGAATCGTACATGGATGTTCGGTCGGCGGACGAAGAGGATGAGAATAAGAAAGAGAAGAAATCCTCACCATACCGTCGTGATGCGGTCGACCGGATCACCATGTACGTCGACCATCATAGATAAGGAATGTACTTTGATGACTCCGGGCTACCACCGATTATAACGCGACATCTCGCGCGGCTACGAAGAAACTGCAAGTGCTATCGATACGACCTCAAGCAAGTGCAGAGTAATATGTCCGATGTCTGTGAACAATTTTGTATCGTATTCCTGCATCTTATGTCGTGCGGATTGACCTTGTCGCGATTTAATAATCTCTTTAGCGATAATGTAATGAAAAACGACAGATTAGTGCGTGATAATTACAATGCTTTTGCCTCTCGACGATCAGACAGTGATAAAAATAAATTTAACGGCGGGGGAGTCTCCGAGCGAAGATTACCGTGTTTGCAGGGATGTTGCATGCGACGGTAAACGTGTGTAAAGTGATTTAAATTAAATATCGAGTAATTGAAAACAAATACTTAATCTTACTGTGTATTTTATTTTTATAGTGTAGTACTTAAAAAATTACAATTGAAGTCTCTCGGTGCCGGATCATATTTTATGCCTTTTACTGTAGAACAAGCTTTCCTCGAAGAATACTGCGAAAAGCGACACACACGTGCAAAACCGCTGTCGATGCATTCAAAGCGCTGGACACCTAGTTATGATTCAGAGGAGGTTGTTATCTTTGATCCCATGATACTCTCTAGCAGCATCCTGAGCATTCAGTCTATCTTTGGCATCGTACGTGCAAAAATAAAAAAGCAATATGTATTCGCGATACGGCAAGGAGGTCTTAACGACGCATTTTTGTGACGAGTGATTTTGGTGGACAGCTTAATGAGGCGTGCGTGCGTGCGTCCATGTATGTGTGTACTAGCGAGTGTGTGTGCGCGCGCGCGTTTGTGTGTGTATGGGTGTGCGTATATGAGAGTGCGTGAATGCATTCTAGAGAGACAGGAGTTTAAAATCACCACGGAAGGAAGGTGGATGCCAACAACAGCCGAGGTGGTGAGTTCATAATTTTATTCATTTTTCCAAGTATGCGGACGCGTTTGCTCCATCCTGCTCATATCTCTACTATTCCTTATTCACCAGAGTACCTACCCCATCCCACTTTACCATCTCCACGTTGCCGACATTGTTTAAGCAGAATGTAGGATGCCCTGGCCAGTATTTGTGTACCATGAACAAAACACCTGCGAATACGCTTATTTCCATGATGGTGTTGTGCCGCGGAATATTCCATTTCATGGTATTTTTTGGAATATTCCATAGCTGACACAGCTAACGAAACATTGGAATTCGTTTAAGACAAAAAACGAAGCCCAATGCCCGATCATACGATCGACACCAAGAACGCCGACGCAGCATGGGGCGACTTGGTGATCGAAAATAGGCTAACGCTAAAATTGCTAACAAAGGGATTTTTGCGAATACAGTTAGCAACTGCTTTACGAAAATCAGTTTTTAATATAGACTTAAAGAGAACGGGTTGGATCCTCGTCCATTACTCGAAACAACGAACCATTGTAACATTCTTTTTATTGTCTTTTGAATAGATAACGGAAAGTTGCCGTTGTCTATAAAAAATACTACCATTTTAGATAAATTCACGTTTACCGTATTTACTCGTGATCTATCTCCTAATCGGCAAACGATCCCAAAAATAATAACTTTTTAATATTATACCGAATACCGAATAATCCAATTACGCGGTACTGGCATAACAATGGCACGTGTGTGCTGTAAATACAATGACGTGTCAAACTATAGAGAAATCGAAGTGGTATCTACTAGAAGAGTGGTGGAAGACTATTGAAAGAACGACCAGGTGTAACATATATGACATATGACCGCAGCAGGTGAGAAAAGTTAGTTGAAAAGAAAACGCCCTGGTGAAATCATCTTTAGCTATTTTTTTAACCATAATAGATCCCATTGACAGTATACTTGTGATCGACTACTCCAAGGGTCTCTGAAAACTCACCAAACAGCAAATAACTCATCAAATATTGACGGTCCAGCACCAGCTCGTAGGAACTGTACAGGATGTCATTATAAAACTTCAGTTCCGCGAAAATGAGACAAGCTTTTCTTATAGGTCTGGCAATCTTTTGAAGTTGAACTTCTATTGGGACTTTGTGAATTGGATGATATGAAACGAAAAAGTGTAACGGAAGTTGAGACAAACGTTATAGATTAATAGGATTTGGCCATCGAGAAAATGAAACAAAACACATCCCTATGTAATTTCCCTATACTCCGTCTCCTCTCTGTGCGGTGGTTTGTAGCGTCCCCACTCTCTACGCATAAATAGGTTTAGAGCTTAGAGTATCCCACGCATCTTTGTGCGGTGATTCGTAGCGTCCCCACTCCTGCCTTTCGTGAATGGGTCCCTGTGCGTACGGGCTACTCTCTATACTGTACGTATAGGGCATATGCATATAATATATCATGCAAGCAGACAGAAAGAGAGAGAGAGAGAGACAAAATACATTTAGAGGTATAGGACACCTTTTTCTGTCCTGAATATGCGCCCTATTCTCTGCACATATATATTGGAGTGAGGGGCATAGAGAGTGTGACAGAGAGAAACATCGAGCACAGTGTAGCATCGCATCATTGTGTCCAGTGCATTTTTTTCAAAATTATTTTGATTTGTCTATTTAATATAGTGAATTTATATTAAATAATGCCGAAAACAACTGTCGATCGCGCTGGAGAGTATCGTGCTAGAAAAAAAGCTGCTGAAAATAAAACGAAAAAAACGGTAAAGATTTCTACAGAACGTGTACGTAATTTTCGTGCGCGAGAGGCGCTGAAGGTTAGAACAGCTGTAGAAAATACTGTATCGGCGACAAATGTTGCATCAGCGTCTCACGACGAACCACATACACAACATACTGGAGATAATTCAAGTAGGTATATATATATATATATATATATATATAGGGTGGGTCATTTTAATCTATGCACCCAAATTTCTTTGTACCTAAGAACATGTTACGTCCTGGACTTTAAATGAGGGGATGCAACGGAAGGAATAATATGTTTCTCCATTTTGAGACAGAATGCGCTGCCTCGGGATTGGAGCACGGTCGATCTGCCGGTAATACCTTATTTTACACAGAAAAAAAAACCCTTTCACTTACCTTAAAAACTAGTTGGTGCTGCACCCCAGAAATTAGTCAAGAACGACGATTCTGTCGTCGTACGAATCCGAGCCGGTGGTATCGGATGAATTAGCGGGGCCTGGTTGCGGGTGAACAGTTGCCATCGACGGTCCTGCCTGCGGCTCCCTGTGTTCTTCGTAGGGGCGAATCGTACAACGCTGCACGACCATGGGCCGTATCGCGGCCACTACAACCCTTTTTAGGGTTCGCCTGCCCTCACCGTCGGACCAATCGCGTAGTTCTACCGTTACGTTTGGTAACCCACGGTTCAGGTTCGGAATGTGGCTCGCGGTCACTGTTTTGTCGATTTCCGCTGGCTTGTCCTGTTTTTCCCGAAGTGGCCGTCCCGCGCGCTTACGGGTTTTGCCCATCTAATTTTCAGGTGATTAAGGTTAGTTAGCGGGAAACGCCATTGTCCACTTTCTTCGTGGTCATACGAGGTCTCCTCAGAAAAGAATGGAACCCGCGTGTAGGACCCTGAGGTACCACGCTGATTCGTGAAATAAAGTGAGCGGGAAGAGTGTGCAACTATTAGTTAACGCCACGCTCCCTAGTTAAAGATCCCCCGGCGCGAGTTTCCAAGCACCGCTAGAGTGTAGAGTGCTGCAGACTCGCAACCAAGTGCGGGACTAAACAACACGTAACCTGGAGGTGCAATGAGATTTGCGCTCCAGATCACCTAGCTAGAAATAAAAGTCAAAGGCAACGGGGGCCCTACGACCAAGCGTCACACAAAGTAGCTGGCCCACGAGAGAGAAATGGCGGCCAGCTTGGCGACGGAAAACAGTAAAGAAGACGGGTTAGGAAAATGTTGGAAAATCTTTGTGGGCCGATTGATGAAATCACGAGAAGTTCTTTGCACCTTACCGTAGTCAATGTTTATTCCAACGCGCACAAATATAAACAATGCGCAAAAAGGGTTGATTGAACAATGCGCAATGTATTGAACAATACTAAAAATGTCAATTACGCAGTACACAAGGTACAAAATGTTAATCACGCAATACACAATATAGAAATGTCAATTACGGGAAGTAAAATGCCAATCGCGCAGTACAAAATGTTAATCACGCGATACACAATATAAAAATGTTAATTACGCGAAATTAAATGTTAATCGCGCAGTACAAAATGTTTATTACGCGAAATAAAATGTTAAATATGTTTGAACGTAAAATGTGCGAAATTATGCTAATGTCGGACTTGCAACGAATAGGAATTTTGAAGACGCAAAACGCTGTTAATGCGTGAACAAAAAGAATTTGGAAGAGCCACGTTTCTAATTAGCGCGCACGATGAGGACTGCCTCTTTCTAAGACGACGACTGTCGATATGATGGGTCGCTAGGTGCCCCGCCAGTCGCCTACTCTCAAAAGTGCAGAGTCGCGAGTCCCGCGGGTCTCTATCTAGATTCTAAGAATCAGAACAACGGGCCTCGCAGCCTCACTGGCCTGTCGACGCAACCCGGCCGGGTGTCGTGCTTATCGCTTCCGTTCGACGGTCGCCTGGACCAAACACCATAGCCCGGTACGTGGGACTGCTCACGTTAGCGAAAGGTTTGAAGTGGCTACTCGCCAATGGATATCATTGGAATGTGGCGGGCAACCTTATCCCGTTTAGGATGCGAGTGAGGCTGTGCGTTGCTACGCTAAATACAAAGTCATATCCAATAACTATGCTCTGCTCTAGTCGTGGGAATAAACAAAGTCGCATGGGTGATTGACGCGCGGTGCCTCAGTCAGCGTTTCTCACATATACCCCAGTGAGCGTTTGAAAATACGTGCTAATGTATGTGTCTATGTACGTATTATACGCATACTTATATGCATTAAATACGTGTATATAGGGTGTACGTATTAATCATACGTACTGTATTATAGGTGAATTAAATGTACGTATAAAATGTACGAATAAAATTATACTATATGTATGGAATATGTATTAAATATACGCATAAATTGTATGTATACAGTAAGTATAAAGTATATATAAGTAGTATGTAAACACCTTTGCTCCATCCCACTCCTATCCCCACTCCTTCCCCCACCACGCGGCTACCCCCACCACCGCACTTTCCCACCACCGCGCTACCTACTCTGCTTGACCAGTGTCGGTAACGTAGAGATGGTAAAGTGAGGTGGTGTGGGTACCTTGGTGAACAAGGAAGAGTAGAGATAAGAGTAGGATGGAGCATAGGTATACACATACTAACAAAATAAATTCATGCACTCACCATCTCTGCTGTTGGTGACCGCTGCTGTTGTACCGTCTTCCTTCTAGGGCGATTTTAACTTCTGTCTCTCTCCCACTTTCACACGCACACGCATACGCGAACACACATACACACACACGCGCGCGCACACACTTTCACTCCCAAGCACCATCCATCTCAGGAGACTCAGGGTCCTCGAGCCTTCGTCCACCTCGCCGCCATCGTAGCCGATTGCTATTTCCTCACCGAAGACCCCGAATACATACTCCACTATGTCCACATTACCACAACCATCGTTAGCCGAACGCTAGGCAAACGGCTCTCGCTTCTCACTACAACACCGTGCAATGATGCGGCGGAACCACTCATCGACTCCAGGAGTGGTATCAAACCAGAGTCGTCAACCCGATCCAACCCATGCAGACGGCACCCCATGCATAATGCAGATATCATACCGGTGAGGGTATCAGGATAATACAAATGATCCCAATTGACGAATATTGGGTACCCCTCATCGATTAGGAGTACCTCCGAATATCCGTCACTGTCTGCATAGATCAACTCACCGCGATCCGCACGACCATTCTGCACAACCACGCACCTCATCCCCGCGTAAAGATTCTCCATAGCGATACTAAAAAACTCGCGATCTCACTCGTAAAAAGTACGATAGAGATCTTTTACCATCTCCTCGTACGCGTCCCACATTTCATCCGTTCGTAGGCGAACCACCATGTCCAAGTCTATACGTAATACACTGCACCAAAAGGCAACACCCAGAATACTTGCATCGTAACGAGGATACATCGCGAAAAACACGATCACGAAGTTAAAGTCAGACTGAATGCTCCGGATGATGCTGGCGGGGGTCACAGCGTTTGACGATAACAAATGCCCCTCTGAATCATAACCAGGTGTTCAGCGCTCTGAATGCAATGTCAGCGGTTTCGCATGGGCATGCCGCTTTGCGCTGTGCTTCTCGTGAAGCGATTGCCCAGCAGTAAAAGATGCAGAATATGATACCGTGCCGCGAGAGACCTCGATTATAATGTATATATAATTATAAAATAAGAGACACAGTAAGCCGATGTATTTGTTTTTAATTAATAAATATTTTATTTAAATCACTTTACACATATTTACCGTCGTATGCAGCATGCCTGCAAACACGGTAATCTTCGCTCGGAGACTCCTCCGCCGTTAAATTTATTTTTATCACTACCTGATCGTCGAGAGGCAAAAGTATTGTAATATTCACGTACTAATCTGTCCTTTTTCATTACATTATCGCTAAAAAGATTATTAAATTGTGACATGGTGAAGCCGCACGACATAAGATGTAGGAATACGATGCAAAATTGTCCACACACATCCGACGTATTACTCTGTAGCTAATTGAGGCCGTACCGATAGAACTTGCAGTTTCTTCGTAGTCGTGCGAGATGTTGCGGTATAACCGGTGGTAGCCCGTAGCTATCAAAGTACATTCCTTTTCCATGATGGTTAACGTACATGGCGATCCAATGCTCTCCAGGTCCGTTGTGGTTATCCGTATTAGCTACAAGTCCGGCAGGTAACTACCATAGACGAGGAATTCTGTCAGCTGGGTATTCGCCAACGGTTGAAAGTGGTAGATTCAACAGACTCTCGTAGATATGTCTAGTGTTCATGCTGAACACATAGTCAATGATTGAATGATGACCGATACGCTTTGGAAGACGTATGCAAAATTTATTTCACAGCATCGTCGATCGTGTCACGACTACATGATGAAGATTTCTCCTCTTTCTTATTCTCTTCCTCTTCGTCTGCTGACCAAACATCCATGTATGATTCTCCTTTAAGCGGGTGCTCGCGAAGCCAATTTTTCATTTGGAAAGCCTGGCGCATTGCACAATGCGAAGATGCTGTATCGTTTATCACGACGTGTCTGAAGCATTTTCGCAAAGATTTCGGCATAAATGTGTATGATGGAGCGCCCTCCTCATCCTCTATGTTGGAAATTTCACGACTCGTGATATCGCAAAGAAGTATAGCCTTTTCGTGACCGCGAGTATAGATACGTCTTGATTTTCGCGAAATTTCACGCAAGTTAGCGCATGCTTATTTACAGCTCACATCACCTTCGTACCATTCCAGACCATGAAAATAGATTGAGAGAAAATTAGTCTGGCTTCTCGAATACTGTGGTAATTCGGCAAAGTGACACGGCGGTGCGACGATCCAATGAGCAGAGTACGGTCCATCCACTGCTACCACGGCAATTTCTTTCGGAATAAATTCCGAGTCTTTACCACGCATTCCCTGTATATCCTCGACGATATTCATTTTCACGTCTAATCCGTCCAGATGCTCGAGTTCGACTGATTAGTTACTCGCGGACACGCTTCTACGTCTCTTAACACGAAATAATTTTATGCCGACATCAGCACATTTTTCGCTTATCCGGTAAAATCCACCATTACTTGCCGAGAGGCATCAATTTCAAGGACATTATCATATTCCGCGTAGACAACACAATTTATCGTTGAAACAAGCGCATCCTCAAATCATATCTCTATTCTCACACTACCGTGCTTTATTAAATTCCAATGTGTATTGCTGTTCGCCGAAAGATCGGGTGTCAAATCAAAAGCAAACAGACAGTATCCATCGCAATAATTATCGCGATCGATCGAATTGCCGTCGTTCTAGAAATGTATTCCAGTTCCCGAAAACAACGTTTGAAAAGCATCCACATATAGATGATTTTTCGTGAAATCAGGTTGTAATGGTTTTGAAGGTATTTGAGCATCATCTACAGGGTGCGCCATCTCAATCTGGTCGATGGAAGTATTGAATAACTTAG
This sequence comes from Cylloceria caligata, assembly GCA_963942595.1. Taxonomy (NCBI): domain Eukaryota; kingdom Metazoa; phylum Arthropoda; class Insecta; order Hymenoptera; family Ichneumonidae; genus Cylloceria; species Cylloceria caligata. The sequence continues at coordinate 37,355,895 of OZ012710.1, read as the reverse complement.
AGAATTTTCAACAGATTTCACAAAGTCGTATTTTTTTATTAAATTTGATTCATTACAATTTATTTTGATTAGTTTCCAAAAACCACATCGATCAAATGTCCGCCTTTATTACTGAGACAAAAATGAGCTCTTTTTTCGGCATTTTCCATTGTATTTGCCAGCGTCTCGGGCGATATCGGTGCGATTTCGGCTCGAATGTTGTTTTTTAGCTCCTCTATGGTCTTCGGCTTGTTGGCATAGACTTTACTTTTCAAAAATTCCCACAAGAAGAAGTCCGGTGCAGTCAAATCCGGCGATCTTGGTGGCCAGTCAATATCACCTTTCTTTGATATCACACGTCCTGGGAACTTCCGACGCAAATATTCTATTGTTGAGCTCGCAGTGTGACATGTCGCACCATCTTGTTGGAACCAAAATTCCTTAAGACCTTTTTCACGCATTTGTGGTAAAACAAAGTGTGCCAACATCCACCGATATCGATCCCCATTGACAGTTTCACCGGCTCTGAAGAAAAATGGTCCAATGGTGGTTTTTGAGCAAACACCGGCCCAAACTGTCACTTTTTCATCGTGCAATGGAGTTTCGTGAATAATATGAGGATTATCGGTGCCCCACATGCGACAGTTTTGTTTGTTGACAGCGCCAGAGAGGGTGAAATGAGCCTCGTCGGTCATCAGAATTCGCTCCCAAAAATCCGGCTCAGCTTCCTTCATTCGACTAACGTTATTAGCGTAAGCCAAGCGTCGTGGCTTGTCAGTTTCCAATAATCGTTGAGTCAACTGCACTTTATACGGAAACATGTGAAGATCTTGCTTTAAAATCCTTCTCAAAGTGGTTCCACTGATGTTTAATTGCTGAGACCGGCGGCGGTATGAGACATTTGGATTTTCTGCAACACTCTGTCGAACAGCTTCGATATTTTCATTTGAACGACCTGGACGCGGTCGAGCTTGATGTTGGAGATTCGCTACAGACCCGTGCTCCATGAAATTTGAAGCTAAATGACGGATAGTGTCGCCTTTGGGCGCAGAACGTCCGTGATATTTTTTACGATACGCACGCTGAGTTGACACAACTGAACGATTATTTTCAATGTAAAGCGAAACTATTTCGGTGCGTTCTTTCGGCGTATAGCGATACATGGTTGAAATTGTACTGAAATAACCTATACGAAACGTGTTGTACGACGCTGGTCGGTTAAAATCTGTCAGAGTTATTCAATACTTCCATCGACCAGATTGAGATGGCGCACCCTGTACATACAACGAGAGATAATTTATCTTGTAATTTTGGAAATTGAATGGATTCATACTGAAGCCGCCGTTAAACGCCTTGTTATCGACAAAACCGATAATAATACACTTCGGCAATTGACCTAACACGATGTTGTCGATAGTCTCCCCATGAACACCAGAGTGTATTGAAACGGCTTTTACCTCGACTCCCGTAAGAGGATATTTAGCCGTAGATTTTGCCAGCGTTCTAGCTTGCGAGAGCTGGTGCGAGAGCTGGTGCTCTCGCATGCTAGAACGCTGGCAAAATCTACGGCTAAATATCCTCTCGCTGGCAAAACCACACCAGGAGCTATTTTTGTTCTACGAACGAGAAGCGATGCCTCGAGAATATTTAAGCCGCATTGACCATTCTTTGTATCCCCTACAAGACAAAATAAATCTCTAGATCGCACCAACCGTAGTCGCATCTCGACGCCATTTAATAAGAACCGCTCCGGATTGAATATATCGCAATGCAGATGACCGAGCAAGTCTACAGTTTTTTCGACATTTAAAGATTGTTTTTTCTTCACAAGACCCGTATTTTCCGATGTTATATCATTTATTCTTCCAGGTGTATCGTCGTACAAGAGAACGCTCGTGAGTTGCGAATTTTTTGCTGCTGGACCGTAATTCAAAAGTGTTTCTATGTACGCTTGATAAGCGTAGGCATTATTTGGAGGTGAAACTAATTTTTGATTCAGGTATACATCCACCTGATTAAACATAGAATGCAAGAGATTGTTTACAGGGCCGGCACTTACTTTCGACGATGTGCCCGCGGCAATTTCCGTAGTGGTAGGAAATGTTATTTTCACTCTCAGACTAAGCATAGTATGCGCGAGATCGATATACTCATCACCCTGTCCAGGAATAACAAATTCAATCGGTGAATCATCTGTTAGCGAAGATATTGGTTTGTAATACACCCAATTGGAGCCTTCGATAGTAGTTTGCGTCGGTCGGAGTGAAAATAATTCAAGTTCCGATTTAAGACACTCGCACGAGTGCGCATGTAGAAAAGCTATCTTGTTTCAGCTATCCAAAAATATCTGCAACTGTTCGTTGACGAGTCTTCTTCTACTCATTGTTCTTATTATTCTTCGTCTTCTTTATTACTTTTCTCTTTATTACACTTTTATTTTTACGGAAGATACGTCGTGGTTTACGTTCGTTCGATGAATGAGGAGTTCGTGAAATTTTACGCTTTTTATAACCAGAAACCCGCATGAGAGTATCAATTTTTTCAGAGGCTTTGCGTTTGAGATTACTGCCTGATTCTCGCGCTCTCTCGCGAATAGCATCTTTCACAGCTATATTTCTATCGAGGATATCACCGGCTACGTTTACACCAGCGCGCAACGCCTCTTTTTCAACTGCTTTAGCGCCCTTCTTTAAAAGTGGTAACACTCGACGAAACAGGCCCCCGAGAAAGCTGCCGATACCGTGTCCTCGTTGATTAGGTATTCCGATATAAACATCGGTAACGCCACCGTACCCGCGACGACCCTATCCGTGCTGCACATTGTCAATATCTTCCACAGTGGTGTAATCAATCGTGGGACCTTTTGAAATGTAGTGTCACAGTCAACGTTCCCTGCTCGAATGGTATAGGATCCCCAAATTCGTCTCTTATATCGATCTCGATAGTGTGTAAATTATTGCGCAAGAGAGGTATAGATCGTGGCGTTGAAAACGATTCAGATTTTATCGAACCATACGGACAGTATCAATGAGAACAATTCGTAAGAGGGGTTTGTACATCGCCTGTAATATAGCTCTCGAAGATATCTGTGTATAAAAACATGCTGCCCGGTATAGCACCGGTGAGAGATGCAGGCCTCGACCCTGTGTATTCGCAATGCGGTTCTATCTTTACTAACCTACAGGCCTCTTCCGAGAATCCTTGTAGCCTTGCGATAGCGGGCGATACGCGAAAGTCGTGGTAGCGTAGATCGTCGCATACGCGTGCCACTTCGACCTGCCCACTCGGAAGCGATTTAAAGCGCAAATGATCGGCCACGTGAGGTAACTGATTTATACTCTCCAAAAGAGCGTCTATAGAGCGATATACACCAGGTGCTACTTGGTCTCTATCAGCGCGTCTCCGTGTTAAAGATTTAAACCCGATAAATCATAATCACCATCCTCAAAAGTTACGAGATTTCCTGCAGTAGGAACATGTAAAAGAGTCATCAGATAAACAATTTTCACAAGAGAGACAGACCATTCTCCGTGCAAGCGTATCTGACGCGGTAGTTTAGTAATAAATTTCGTCGTCGTATTATCCGGAAAATACTGCATACTACTGTTGCTCGGTAGTACGACAGAGAAATAGCTATCCTTAGAGCTCATATTTATCACGGACGATGATCCCGAGCGTTCTTCTTCGTCTTTGTCTTCTTCTTCTCTTTCGTCTTCTCAGATGACGGAGACACTCGTACTCGTGATAATTCTGCCTCGTAGAAAATACCGTCGATAGTCTCGTTATTCAGATCGTGTAAAATATACACGAATGGTTCTCGATTCACCGATATTCGTTGAATCTTGAATAATTCGTTACTCCAACCGCGCTCATATCCTTACACGAAAGCTGCTTTAGCTGTACTGATACGTACCAAGTCACCGACGCTGTGTTTAGGCTTTTTAATTTTTTTCGCGTTACGCTCGTAACGCCATACTAAATTGTCTCGCGCTATAGAGGCATTTTCGAGGGTTACTTCGCTCGGAGGAATACGCGTTCCGCTGTGTCTAGTGTGATTATAAGCATATAAAAATTTTTGTAAAACATCGATGTAACGCTTATTTCGCGTGTATGTAAAGTAGCACCACATTCGCTTTTTTATGGTTCGATTAAAGCGTTCGGCAATCGAGGCTTTTATATCAGGGTTACGAGCAGCGCGAAAATCGATATTCTTTTTCTTGAGAATTTGCTGAAACAGAGCGTCGATAAATTCTTTGCCTCGATCAGTTTGCAATTGCTGCGGGCGACGATTGTTACTGCGCGCGAGTATGCGTGTGAGACCGCGGGCCACGTTTGCGCTCGTTTTGTCACGCAAAGCCTCGACCCACGCGTATTTGTTCAACACATCGATAACAATAAGCAGATACGCGTACCCATCGCTGTACGTGGCTATCGAGCGAAGATCAGCTAAATCAGCCTCCCATACATCGTCCATATTACTCACGCTGTACGTACGACGGGGAAATCGTCGGCGCACGAGGCGATGCATGTTGTATGAATCCTGTGTTTCGAGCCATGGTAAAACATTTTTTCGCGCTACTCTTCAATCCACCTGGGCCAAATTTTTTGCTCGAGAATAGGAAGCAGGATGAGTGGTGTCATAACAGATTTTTTTTAAGTATTTTCATAATTTTAGCGATGACCAGTTAAATGGATTCTTTTTCTTTTTTTTTTCTAACTGTGTGGGGGGTCGATATTCTGCTTGTGCGATGTTTTGCAATTGTTCGTCCTCTTCTTCATCCCCCTCCTCCCCCTCGATGATGTCGTTTTCAGCCGTGAGCATTAAATCTCTGTTTGAGTGTGCGGTCTCGGCCTCGTCGTTGTTATTGCTACCGTTGCTGCTGTTGCTGCTGCTACTATCGTTATCGCGCGGTGAAATAAGACGCCGCTGTGGTGTCATGGATGATGTAGGTGTAGGCTCGTGTAGTAACTCGGGATTGCCGATAAATTCGCGTGACATCAGTATCGCTCGCAGAAGTTTGGCAAAGTGAGATCGTCCGATGGGTTTCTCGCGTTTTCTAGCTCGCATAGCATCCTTAACAAGATCAACGATATTGAAATTTGAAATTCTCCTGCCGTCTATGGAAACAACACTGTTACGATCCCATGTCATTTTTTTACCAACGGCGCGATGCAAATTGCAAAGCAACGATATTGCTTTAGATTACATTTTTTTTGGTACGCTATCGATAATAAGTGTGTCATTGAGTCGAGATTTAACTGCATTATCGTACTCGACCATGTGAAGATAACGCTGTAAAACCTGTTGATACGCTATCCATTTCTCTCTCTCGCTCTTGTTCGAGTGAGTGTTTAGAATTTCACTCAGCTCAGAGTCGAGGCGCGATAATGGCGTACCGGTAGTCTGTACGGAAGGCAACGGGTCTGCACTAGTAGTAGTAGTAGCGGCAGCAGTAGTGGCGAGTCTAGCGAGACGATGTATGTTATCATGAGGAATAAGTATCATCTTTCGGGCATATTTTATGTCTCGCGTAGGCCAAGACAGGCACAAGAAGCAACTTGAGAAACCCGATACAGTGCTCGACGATGATCTTCCTCTTACCGCTCCAATTTTCCCTTTTGGCTGCTAGTCGTCGAAGAATTGTCGCGTGCCTCCGAAGATGATTCTTTTGCACGTTGTTCAGACTCACGTTTCCCTGTAAAACGTTTAGAGCACACTAGCATATACAGCGTACGAGCGTTACTTCTGCTTTGCTCAAAATTGCACGTCGTTGCTCTTGCTTCAGATAACACAGCGCTTGCAATATAATTATCTGCTTTTTATCGAGAGGTCCGCGCAACGCCATTACAAGCGCATTACTGGTACATCGCGCGACGCATCGCGAACTTTTATTGCTTTTTGAGGCACGTAAACGTTATGGTATTGATCATCGGTAAATATACAGGCGCGAAATCGACAATTATAAGGCGTCGATTGTTTCAAGTCGAATAATAGATAGACGTGCGGTGCGGCTATTGCATCGAAATATACTTCCTGCAAAAATCGCAGAGTCTCAGGACATACCTGGTGGGCTAGGTGCTGAATTTGCGCGCGATATCGCAGATTTTTGAAGACAACGATATAATTAGCGTTCAAGGAGATATCGCGCTGCCCGTGACCCTGATGGAAGAGATTTTGCGTGATGAAAATGACACTAAGATTTTTATGATGGTTACCCTTGGTGAAAAGATCGACCACAGTGTTGTTGGATGCCTCGCGCATTAGATCGTCAATGATCACAAGTTTAGGTTTTGCATCATTCGAGTAGTCTACTGCTTCGGTAAACCCTCGCGAAATTCGTATTTATCACCGTACTCTAATACCCGGACTGCTACTCTGAGTGATAAAAAAGTATACGCTCGAACGGGATATCCGTCATTTCGCGCATGTATTTAGAGAATTTTTTTACAAAACATGTTTTACCACAACCCGTAGGACCGCTTATCACAGCTGTCCATGGATGTTTCCAACGTGTATCCATATCGATGAGTGTGTATCAAAATCAATCAGCAGACTCTCAAATAAGCTTATACCGCGGTGGCGGCGGCGGCGGCGGTGGCGGCGGCGGCGACCCCGCGGCATCAGCTCTTTTCGCGGCCTTAAAGAGCTGATAAGGCGCGGCGCGCCTGCACTAGCTGACGAGGCGCGGGCCCGCGGTATAAACTGGTGTTTACGCTGTATGTAAATTAAATAACGATACTTTTTATATTTCTCACAAATAAAGCAATATTTTAATTTCACTATGCATACATCTCTATATACAAATTTTACGAATCATCAAATTCTAAACAGCAATATTATATCCACGGATGTAGCACGAGAAAGTCAGAACAAAAAGAAACACTAGATAAGAAAGACGGGACAAAAGGAATCAACGACGAGAAAGTCAGGACAAAAGGGAACGGTAGAGAGATAGCAGCTACTGCTACGAATAGCAGCACAAAAAGAACGAGCCGACAACGGTTTTATACATAATAAATCAATTTTTTCTCAATGTATTGTACACAGTAAATATGATACATGAAATTAGACAAAAAGGTTATTGTAAAATATCGCGAATTCAACCGCAAAAGTATATACTTTTTTGGGTTATACTAATTAGCGTATTTCACAATAGCCGTACGGTACAGTAGAGTACATCCCGTGCCGTTTTCGCTTCGTGTTTACAGGTTCGCATGATTTCGTTTCTTTACGTGTTACTACATGATGAAATTCCGTACGTCGAATAGCGTCGAATTTAAAAATAATATGTACGCTCCTTGCTGCTGTCACGAAAGATCGTAATGCGTTATAATTTACGTGACGGCTATTCGCAAAGTTTAGCGTGATACCTTTTACTTTACATTTTTCAATAATCGTACCGTCGGGTTTACGAACAATGTATGCGTAAAATTTTGGTCCACCCGAAACGAACGAATTTATATAACTACCAGGCCCGTATTCGCTGAATTCATCCGTAAGATCTCCTAGAAATTGACCGATTAGCGGCTCATACTCGTTACCACCGAGGTGGCTCACGTAAATACAGGAGTCCGTATCGCAGTACAATATTCGTCGCCCGAGCTCCTCGAGATAACTGTATATTTTTAGGCGTGCTTGTGCCGTCGTGTATGCTGCAATCACGGCGTTTGATGTCGGGGATGGTTGGATGGCATCGCGGTTGCTCACATAGTTTACATACATAATCTTGTGATTAACCGGTAGCATCCCCGTCACCTCAATCTCCGGACTCGTTAGTAAATTCATTAGCTCCGCGCGCATGAAAACGATAACGGTTTTCGTGAGATTCTCTCGTTGACCAAACTTTCCCCAGAATGAATTAAGAGCCAATTTCGCTAGTGAACATAAACCTGGATTTGGCTGCAAAGCACTTCGCTCAAGATATACTCCCTCAGACTCCTTGTACAATGCTATAAAACGCTCTATTGCTTCCTCGTCATCGTTACACTCTGTTGGCGGTCCACTCGCCTCCTGTTTTATTTTTAGGAATGTATCGATGTACTCGGCAAAATGACCACCTCGTCGCGTTGTCGAGTCATACTGCGTGACAACGTATTGCCAAATTTCATAGATACATGTCACTTTATATCCGAGCGACACAGCTTTTCTCAGTTCGTCCACGACCCATGTGCCGTCAAACGTTCACTCAGTCGTGTGTACAAACCTCGGATATGTCCATATCTGTACAGCACGTTCTACACAGGGGGAACAGTAGTTTCCCATGCATGCGAACAGGCAGTACGGGTATATACAAATCGCGCAGTGCCACCACGGTGCACTTCACGACACCCTCGACGAGACTTAGATCGTTTTCAAGTCTTACGAGTTCTCAACACTCGTCACCTACGTACAATTTCGGGTGTCCAACGGGATATTTTCCATTCTTACACACCCATGGATACAGCGAGCAAACATCCACATAACGTATCTGCTCCCCACTCGCGACGTCGTACAAGCTTACAAAATTTTCCGTTCGACCGCCAAAGAATGCATCGCGTGGTTCGAGAGGGGCCTGCTTGACCTTGGCGTGATTTTTCACGTATATCGACATTTCCTCGTTATTCTCGAGTAATCTGTCAAAATCGCGTTCCCATATTTCGGTTAGTGTACCCTTTCGATCTGATTCGCCCGGAAATAAGAACGGTACGCTCGTATCGCTCATCCATTGTATCGCCGAATTTAGTTCGAGCATCTCTATTCACGCGATAACATCGCGGACAACCATGCCAAAAGCAGCCGTGAAATTCAAGAACGTGATGGACCCCCGCATCCACGTAGTGACCGTCGACAGCCGGTAGGCCGGCCGGAGGGCGATACTCTCTCGTGCGTCCAGCATAAGCGATAACGCAGTTGAGCTCACGCTCGAGCCATACGAGCCATACGACGGCCTTGCGCGATTGCTTATCGCCCCAGCGATATCCTCCTGGTGGTAACACCGCAATGCGATCTTTCTGTAGAAAATTTTTTCGAAATACTATCATACATGCTGATGCTATCGTGCATGCTTTTGTAAAGGGGCACACGCTCCCACAACTTATAAGTAACTCTCGAAAAGCTAAACACGCTCGTCTCAAAACCGTAACATCTGTACGACAATATTGCACAAATTGCGTCGCATAATCAAATTTATAATCTACGCGACTCGATTCTACCTCATACCATTTTAAAAAGCGTTCGCGATCCGCTGATAACATGGTATCGGGTGAGTAAAAATGCAAAGCCGGCAGAGGACCTGAGTATTTCTGATATTCCGGTGTGTTGAATAAATGAGGAAATGTACCTTTTGTCACCTCATCAGCAAAACCAAAGGCCTCAGGTAAAGCGCTAAGAGCCATGGGTCAATAGTTTAGACTGTCGAGAAAAACGACATCGCCAACTTTCATCGAGACAATCGTCGTACTATTCATAATCAGAGAGGGCAGCTGTGTTTTTTGCACTTCGATTAAATACCGTAGAATAAATTTTGCGTCGAAACCTCCAGCATTATGGGCAAAGCAGATGGTCTTTTTAAATTTTTGCGATAATGCCAATTTCACGAGCTCACTAACAGGATCATCGATAAACACGAATTCACGTTTACCACAGTTAGTACAACCGGTCTCAATATCTATGATATCCAGACATGCCATACATACGCATTGTGCAACACATAAATTCGGCTCATGAATTCGTGTCGATTTATCATCATGGAATTGCTCGTGTTGCTGCGTCTCAAAATCATAAAATAAAAATCTCGTGGAAGACTTGTCTTTTTTCTTCTTCTTTTGCGCCTCTGGTTTCTTAAGAGGTGCTATAAAATACGCATGCGTAGTCGGCCCCGTTTGTTTGCATGTAGTACAAAACGATATACCACATACATGCATCTTTTTATCTGTGGTTTTAATCATATGCGAGCAGCCTCTACAGATTTTCAATGCGTTACAGACGCTGTACCGTCTATATTTACAAGACGTGATACCCGCGGAGCCCTCACCCTTGTGATCAGCGAGGCAAAAAGCACCAAAGAACGAACGATTACAGTCTGCGCAATACTCAGGCTGAGAAACTCTATTGCCGTTGCAATAAGTGGATTTACATCGAGCACATTGATAGCTACATCGATGCTCGAGTACTCGAATATACTTGGAATTATATTGTGTGCAGAACCCTCGACTACCTAGCACACCAGCGAGATTTAATATCGGTTGATAGTGATGAGAACGCTCGTAATAGAGAATAAAGAGTGTATGATTAATTTTACCTGTTGCGGTGAGTACGTATTTTCGCCCATCGTACAGAGCCGGAACGCGTTTTCCGAAGGTGAGAAATTCATAAACAACAATCGCTATACCCTCGTGAACCAAGTACTCCTGAAAGAGCTGAATTTCGCGCGCACCGCACTCTCTAGATGGTGTCGTTACCCCTGCATTACGCGTGAGCTCTATCGCTGCTGTATATTGCGCACCTCGAAGCCCGTTCCGAAATTGATACCATCGTCTGTGTAGCACGCCCGCACGTATTTGACCGCGTTCGGCATGCGCTCGGGCAGTGACAAGGGATAGTTGTAGACACAAATTATCGCGATTACTTATGCGTAAAATTGACTTTTTTGCTATAGACTCGTGTGTAAGCCCGCACCAGCCCTTCGACGCCTCGTACTATACGTGTCGTCATTCTACATGTACCAGCGTCTATTCGAAATTCGCGCGCGCTGTGAGATACACTATTAATTAGTCGCTATATATCGTCGGGAACGATGTCACGAGCTGGTCGAAATGATAACCATACAGGTCCTGGCGCGAAAGACGGTACGCTCAGAGTCATTCCCACATAATCATGTCCTTCGCACGATTCTGTAAGGCGTGTGAGAACATCTCGTACACCTCCCTCGAACCATGTCAGATGATCGATACCGACCGGTGGCTGACGAAAATAAAAATCTGTCTCTCAACCCTGCATTCTAAAGCGTGGAAAATAACGTCTCTGCTCGTTGTCGATACCGAAACGTTCACCAGGAAGCAAAATATCATCACCCCGTGCAGCAGTCCTTCCATCGCCAGTCTGTCCAACTGCAAGCATAATTAAACCATTTATTAGAATTTTTATTTCAGTTACTTAAAATTTTTGTTTGTCGCTAGCTATATACTATGCATATAATTCGTGTAACGTAAGAATTACAAACTTATATTTGTTTCTAGTCCTCGAATCCGTCGACTGCAGCCGGGAACCGCCGACGCATTTCGTAAACCAACTCGATTGTCGGCGGTCTCGGCACAGTGAATCGTGCAAAGCAAAGAACGTTTGGGTCCGTCTCGTACTTTGTTTTTTCATTTTACTATTATTATCCGCGTAATTTTTTTATTTTTGTCAGCGTAGTTGGATTATTAAAAGCTTACCTGAATCTACAGGGTCTTCCTCCTCTTCCTCCTCCTCCTCGTCGTCATCGTCCACGTCTTGCTTCTCCTCCTCCTCGTCCTCTTATTCTTCTTCCTCTTCTTCTTCTTCTTCTTCGTTGTCTGTATTGCTGTTGGTATCATCGTTTGAACTGTATTGTCGCGATGGGCCTGCGACGGATTCATCTGGTTCTCTCGAGGGGCCTGCCATGAAAAAATGTATCCAACGATTCCCTGCGGAGCTATCGCCATCGTTGTCCCTGCTATGATCATCTGAATCGGTTCTACCCTCCTCATCGAAATCATAGGTGTCGGATCCCATTTCTGCGTCCTTATACCGTCGAACTATATAAAAATCTTATGAAATAAAGGAAATAAAATAAAAGTAATTAGCGCTGTATATCACTTACGTCTTTCATTGAGTATGGGTTGCAGAGCAGGCTCATACAACCAACCGCGTCGACGAATAACACGCACCACCGAATCAATAATTATTTGATTATCAAACAATCCAATATTATACGCGTCAACTAAATCGCGCTGATGACACTCGCAGAGCATACCGCGAATTTTACGAACAACCGCCTGTGTCGGAAGTTCCCATAGGGTGATCTGTACATTTCTTCTCCCCCAGCGCGAACGCAACGACGGTCTACGCTTCAATACAAACTCTATTAATTTTCTTATCAATGAGCGCTTTACCACTCTGACCATGATTGTGCTGTTAGAGTAGTAGTAGTAGTAGTAGTAGTAGTAGTAGTAACCACAGTAAATCAGACAATTAACTAGAGAATTTTCAAAGCGGCTCACTTTTATATATATTCCTTTAACAAGCTCTTTCTCTCTCTCTCTCTGCATATACTGCAGCGGTGTTATGAATACGACTAACCAAGAAGATGGCCGCACGCGATCACTTTACAAAAGCAAGACCTAGGGAAATATTTAGCGATGGTGATGTATTTAGTTATCGAGTTTCGCTGATGAAAGTCATATTGTTTTCATCTAATTTCAAGGCACTCGGCCATGAGGAAAATCATCAAATTTCGTTGACGAATATAATTTAGTTTTCATGGCACATCTTATCTGTATGTCGATGTGTGCGTGTGCACATAAGCGTGCGAGGGTATGCAAGAGTTTTGGGATATATTTGCTGCTGTTACTAGGCTGTTGAGGAGAATGCGACAAATATCAAAGGATATTGGCTAGCAATTTTCAGTCGTATGATTTGCAGTATCAAAAGAAGAGGCGATGCAGCTAGGTGGTGGGGGAAATCTGTATAAAACGGAGTATGAACACCACTGACGATTCGTTCGAAAAGTTACAGTCTACACGAAAGCAATAAAAATGGCAAATAACGGTGCTACGTCTCATGCGATATCGCCATATATAGTGTAACGGAACGCCATAACGGCGATCCGCTACTACAATAAAACCTTAATACCACCGACACAGCCAGCCTACACCAACAGACAAAGATCAAAACTAATAGAAAAAACAGAGAATCACTCGAAAAAACGATGATCTATTAACAAAAGAAGCAAACACAGAAAAGAAAAACAGAAGAGAACAACGCTTAACAACAAATGCCTTACCGTGCTAAGAAGGGATAGTTAGCTTCACCCTTTTAAGCCAACCATACCACACCGACGCGATGCACAGAGAACGCCACGATACGGCGAAATTACAAAAGAATTAGTGGAACCCTCGCATTTTCACAAATTCTAAAGAGTAAACGACAAGGGGATTCCACATGAAACCTCACCACATACCCCCACTCAAGGATCAAGTATCAATAGCGAAATAAAGACATAAAACGATCCGAAATCTTACAAAAAACAATTAACAAACCAAGACTAGGGCAAGCCCTAACCGGATAAGACACTCAAAAGTAAAAACAACACGAAAATCTAGGAAAAACATCTAGAAAACACGTTGTAAAATACCAAACTCACAATAATTAAACAATGCTAGCGCGAATCGAACTAGAAGATAGACTAGGAAATACACACAAAGAATAAGTAAAACCACACATGGAAACAATTAGTGAAAACATTAATCAAACGGTAAAAAACTCTCAGGAAAAGTTTGAACCTCCTGCGGGTGGAAATTTAACACAGACCAACAAAATTCAACCTCGCTAGAACCGCGGTTCAAACTCAGAAAAAGACAAAGCCCGGCTAAATAAAGAATTAACGGTACACCGATCCATCACCCCGCACCTCTCTCACCTAGCGATTGAAGGGCGACAAACATCATATAACATACCCAAAAACACCCCCTCGGGGTCTATCCACTAAGTTATATAAACCACGACCGGACAAGCCCCGAGGCTCTTGTTGAAAATCTGTTCTTCAAGACGAAGCGCTGCCTGACAGCCACACGAAATTCATTTTAAATTCAGAATGTAACAAACAAGTGCTCTTTCGATCAATCGATTCCCCTGCATTGCGCTTGGCCGTCGTTTGACCGAACGAAACTATATCGATAAAACTAACAGTTTGGGAAATATCTTGATAGCAAATAGTATTCTTTTGCTCAACTGATTCCCTGGCACTGCGTCCTGGCCGTCAGTTGAGTGAACGAATTAATCAGGATACTCTGCGAGGAAAGGGCTCCCCTGCATTGCGCCTTAGCCGCCCCCAATCGCAACGTTAGGGCACTCTGCATTAACGTGTCCCCACGCATAGCGCCATGGCTACATGTCTTCTGCAGAGTGAAGAAGCACGTGTGTCTCCAGGTTACGGGAGTGGCATCCCGACTTGTTGCACCGCGCGCAATCGACTCGTAGGGTGTACCTGCGTGGGTGGGACCACTTCAGGGCAAGCATCAACTACCACCTGCTACGAACGGATACCTAGGCCAATCGTACTAATTAAAAAACCAAATTGTACAGCCCTTAGAGGCGCAATAAGGTGGCTTAATTAAGTGCGACTAAAGGCTTCAGTATCCGGGGTACAGGAAGAGCTAGTTGGTCATAGCTGCGAACCCGGTGTCTTTTGCGAACAGAGAGCTATAGCTAGGGACCCAAACAATAACAAAGACGAGTAAAGATAGGTAGGTAAAATCATACACACGACCGCACCACACGACACTCGCGTTCCTACTATAAACACTCCGTGCGACCATTAGCAGGGCGGAGCCTCAAAAAACAGATCTCGCGAACGGGCAGTTCAAAACAATAACATCCTAAATAGCATAACACCAGCTAGACGTCCGATGATTAAAAACAAGGCGGACCGGTACATCTAACGAAGGTACCAAGGAACGCCCCGTATGAAGACTAAGCCCAGCAACTAGGCCACACCTTGCAACATCTGAATAGAGACACGCGAAGCGCCAATGGCCATCGGGATTCGGCCAACGATATCCTAAAGCAATTCAAGAAATACTTAAAATCAAAATTACACAATATTCGACAACCACGAAATAGATAAATTGAGTGTTGAGCTCCGTAAAGGTGATATCTCATCACTTTACGAATTATAGAGTCAAAACCCAAAAGGAACTGGAAATTCATTATTCCATTTACGTAGTATTAGAAAAATCGCGTATTAGCAGATGCAACAACCCTTACAACAAATAAATTGAGTGTTAAGCTCCCTACAAGTGATATCTCATCACTTTACGAATTATAGAGTCAAAATCCAAAAGGAACTGGAAATTCATTATTCCATTTACGTAGTATTAGAACAATCGCGTATTAGCAAACGCGACAACCCTTAAAACAAATAAATTGAGTGTTAAGCCCCGTACAAGTGATATCTCATCACTTTACGAATGATAATGTCAAAACCCAAAAGGAACTGGAAATTCATCATTCCATTTACGTAGTATTAGAAAAATCGCGTATTAGCAAACGCGACAACCCTCAAAACAAATAAATTGAGTGTTAAGCTCCGTACAAGTGATATCTCATCACTGTATGAATTATAGAGTCAAAACCCGAAAAACCGGAAGCAATTCCGCATACGTAGATTTAAGAACAGCGCGTGTCTGTAAACACGATAAACCTTTGAGACAAGAAATACTCACGCAGGCGAACATTAAAAACCCGTACGAACGACCAGATCGTCCTACGAACGTCCTTCCTACTTCTGTCCAAATTAACAATCAATCAGAAATGTATCAAACAATCCAGTGCCTTCAGCGCCATAAAGAAAAGAAAGAATTATCCAATCAATAAAAAGACCAATGATGAAAAGGTAACAAACTGCATGTCCTTCACGGACAAATGCGACGCAACAAAAACCTAAACTGAGGTCTCACAAACAACAACAATAAAATTACTAATAACACCCTAATAGATTGATTGTAAATCCTTAAAACTACAGACACTTCTCACTCCATCCACCCAGAGCACGAACTAACTTCGAGCAAGCTCCATTCTCCATACGATCAAGGACGATATCGCTCGAAATAAAGTTACAAAACTACGCGATTTTAAACCGCCACCGAACAAACGCGTATTGTATCGAAAATTAAGACTGAATGAAAATCGCGAAACGTTTCAATAGCGAACCCCGTTTTGTACGGTTTAAATAAATCATTTGGTAAAATAATCGTAGCTGGGCTCGAGTTGAACTCTACGTGTACTCTTACACTAGTGGTGAAAATATTGTCGAATACTTTTACCGGAATTACACTCGGTGCGGACGCGTAGCGAGTGTTTAAAAGTGATTTTTCTCGCGTACAACAATATTTCGAAGCTTATGGGATTGATGCCGAAAAAATGTGTAATACCCGCATAGAGCACACAACGCATTACACACTTTTAAACTCGTGTTACGAGCACAGAGCTGTGTCATTTGGTAAAATAAGTGGCAGCGATGATGAGGAATACGAGAATCAAGAGGAATCTGGAGAATCGAAACGGAAACGCTTCCGAAAATACTCTCCAAACATTGTTCTTCAGCGGCCTACATTTGATATGCTCGTCGAAATAAATAGAAGAAATGATATTCATATGCAGTCTTTAGAGAGCAAAAGTGAAACGATTCAACGGTGTATGAACGAGGTGGTATCATATGTCCGTGAAAAGATAGTTGTCAGTGAAATGCCTCGTGCAGCAGCGTATGAGAACATCGGTTCCAAGGAATTCTTTGAAGAAGCGCTCGAACACATCGCGATCTTGCTAACGCCGGAGGATACGGAGTTTATGAAAATTATTTTGTCCGAAATAATTGTGCTGTTTCGTGGTCATATCGCTGATCATGCATCGGGTGTTGCGTTGCGAACGCAATAATTCTACGTATGTGCAGCTATTTGTGACAAAGACACTGTTGTAAATAATTGTATATAGTGTACATTTCGCTCAAAATATTATAAAGTATACACCGAGGTCAGTCACGGTGAGCGAGAGCAGTCCTAAAACCGAAGCATCAGCAAAGGTCTGCGATAGAAAGAAGACGGAGCGCTCGTCTCTGTTTTATTAATACAGCAGATCATGGAATACGTGCCAATATCGATTAGCAGCAAAGCAGCAGAGCTTGGTAAGTAAAAAAAATAAAATAATTTTTAAATCGTATTTTTAAATCATGTAATATTTATTTTTAATTATAAAAAATAATGTCTTGCAGAGCGAGCAGCCCCTGCATATGAGCCGACACCGAGGGTTCGTTATTCGTGTCATGGAGAGCGAGAGGAAGATACATATACCGTGCAGATAGAGCTTACTTCGGGAAAGAAAAGTGACACCCGACATCCTCATCCACAGTTGTCGTTTGTGGCAGAAGATCATCAACGCTGCCAACTTTGTATAATGAGGCGTGGCGTAACAGGTAAGACAATATCGATTATTCTGTACACGATGTTTTTTATTGATCAGTGCGTTCAATTAAATAGTTGTTTCGTTCTTTTTTCAGAAGTACACTATGATGACCACGCCCACAGCGAAAAATAATTTAAAAGCGATATTACGAGTGATAATACAAATTAATTCCATATAGCGATAAAAATAAAATTAACGGTGAAGGAATCTCCGAGCGTGGATGACCGTGTTTGCAGGGCTGTTGCATACGACGGTAAATGTGTAAAGTGCTTTCCATAAAATATTAATTAATTTAAAAATATCTGATCTTACTGTGTCTCTTATTTTTATAGCATAATAATGAGAGATTTATAATTGAAATTTTTCTCTCTCTCTCTCTCTCTCTCTCTCTCTCTCTCTCTCTCTCTCTCTCTCTCTCTCTCTTGCCAAAGGCTTGCCAAGGCATAATAAACCAATCAATCAATCAATCAATCTCTCTGTCTCTCTCTCTCTCTTGAAGGATCATATTCTATATCTTTTACTGCAGAGCAAGCGCTTTGCGAGGAGCATAGCGCAGGGCTATGCATGCTCGAAAACCGCTTTCGTTGCATTCAAAGTGATGGATACCTAGTTATGATTCATAGGAGGCTGTTATCTTTATGCCCGTGATACTCTCTAGCAGCATCTCGAGCATTTAGTCTGTCTTTGGCATCCTACTTGCAAGCAATAAAAAGCAATATGTATCCACGATATGGCAAGGAGATTTTAAGCGACCCGTTTTGGTGCCGATTAATGTTTGTCGAGAGTGTGATGAGCGTGTTTCTGGGTACACAGGAAATGTGCGATGCATACGACGATCTGGAAGAGCTCCTACGTAGCGTGTATTTAGTGGAACGTCGTGGAAGACCCATTGAACTTGGGGAGCTGTATATCGGCATGTCCTGTATTGTGCCTCGTTTCAATAGCGTTGTCCGCGGCAAAGTGGTTTACCCGGACTTTGATGGGTACTGCGAGGTGTTGCTAGTCGATTTCGGCGAAACTATTCACATCGACTGGTCTCACCTATTTCATCCGGAACCTCTAGCAAGTATGCTGCCGGTTCTTGTCATGGAGTTTTCCATATACGGACTCGAACGCGTGGATGTTGCAGGTATCGAGCAGCTCGTCGAAGAAGCGTGCGGTAGAGATGACTTGATCGCTGTCATGATGCGACCTCTTGCCGGCGATAGCGTTCCGCGAGTTCGATTATCGAACGGTGAACGCGCGGACGTGGCGGCGTTTATTATAGAAGCCCTCGGTGATGAGATAGATATCGGCTACGATATCGATGCCGTGGACGAGGGCTTTGACGAGGACATAGTAATGAATTAAAGACACGACACTGTGCGTGTGTATGTGTGCGTGTGTGACAAAGTACATTCGAGAGACAGGAGTTTAAAATCGCTTTGGCAGGAGGGTAGATGCCTACAACAGCTGCGGTGGTGAGTACATAATTTTATTCATTTTCCAAGTATGTGTACACCTTTGCTCCATCCTGCTCTTATCTCTACTCTTCCTTGTTCACCAAGGTACCCACACCACCTCACTTTACCATCTCCACGTTACCGACACTGGTCAAGCAGAGTGGGTAGCGCGGCGGTGGAAAAGTGAGGTGCTGGGGGTAGCCGCGTGGTGGGGATCGGAGTGGGATGGAGCAAAGGTGTACACATACTACTTATATATATATATGTATATATATATATTTGTATTTATATGTATTTATAATATATATAAATACAAAATATATGAGATACATGTGTAGAATAATAGAGTAAAAATTTTTAAAATTTCATGTAGAATAAAACGGAGAGCCAGGACGTAACAACAGATACGGAAAAATGGTTCAGACAAAAGTTGTTCAAGATAATGGGGGTCACCTATCTGTGTAACTAGCTTTAACCTTGAGACTACTTGTCAAGGTTATTTGAAGATCAGAGTGGTTTTTTAAAAATTGGAACTCCTATTTTTGACACCGGATTCGAAAAGAGCGGAAAATTCGAAGTCTGAAATGATATTTTGAAGTTTTTTTTCGTGACTTTCAGGTCAATTTAAACGTTACGATTAAAACTTTAACCACGAAGCAAATGTTCGAAGTTGCCTCCATTTACTTCAAGGCACAAAGTTAAACACCTTTGAAAATGGCGTACGGTGTTTTTCAAAGTCAGCCTGCGAATTGCTGCGCATGCTTGACGAATGCGGTTTTGCTACCAGGCAGTTATTTAGCATTTAACCTTAAATTGACTTTCTCAAAGTCACGAAAAAAAACTTCAAAATATCATTTCGGACGTAAAATTTTCCGCTCTTTTCGAATCCATTATCAAAAATGGGGATTCCTATTTTTAAAAACCACTCTGACCTTCAAATAACTTTGACAAGTAGTCTCAAGGTCAAAGCTAGTTACACAGATAGGTGACCCCCATTATCTTGAACAACTTTTGTCTTAACCATTTTTCAGTATCTGTCTTAGGTACAAAGAAATTTGGGTGCATAGATCAAAATGGCCCACCCTGTATATATATATACCAGGTCTATAAATATGAAACCGGAATTTTTATATAGAAAATACACGTTTATTGTATGAAAATGGTAAAAAATATTTTATTCGAAGTATTGCCCATCGCTAGCTATACATTTTTCCCACCTGTCTGACAATTTGTGGATGCCACGCCAAAAAAACTGTTGCTCCTTTGAGGCCAACCAGTCATCGAGCCATTTTCGTACTTTTTCGTAAGAAGTAAAGCGCTACTCAGCAAGTGCGTGTCCCATCGATGCAAATAAGTAGTAATCTGACGGAGCCAAGTCTGGTGAGTAAGTCGCATGCGAAAGTATTTCCCAATTTAACGCCTCAGTCGTTTCCTTGACCAGTTTTGCTGTGTGTGATGGTGCATTATCAAGAAGCAAAATCAGATTGTATTGCCTTTTTTGATATTCTGGTCGTTTTTCACGCAAAGCTTGATTCAAATCGATCATTTGTTGTCGGTAGCGTTCAGTATTAACGGTTTCGCCAGGTTTTAGCAGCTCATAATAGATCACACCTTTCTGATCCCACCAAACACAGAGCATTGTCTTCCGTTCATAGCGATTTTGTCTTGCAGTCGATGTCGATGGTTCGCCTGGAGTTACCCATGATCTTTTACGCTTAGGATTTTCAAAATACATCCGATTTTCATCGCCAGTCACAATTCGATGAAGAAATGACTTTCTTTTGTACCTGGCGAGCAGCATTTCGCAAGTGGTTTTTCGGTGTTCCTGCTGTCTTTCATTCAGTTCATGTGGAACCCATTTTCCCATCTTCTGGATCTTTCCCATGGCTTTCAAACGTATAGAGACGGCTTCTTGTATCACATTTAATTGATCCGCGAGTTTTTGTTGCGTTTGAGCGACATCCTCCAACAATCATCGAACAATGCTTGCAATTCGCTGTCTTTAAATTTTTTCGGTGGTCTTCCACGTTCTTCTTTTTTCACGTCAAAATCGCCACTTTTGAATTTTTTAAACCACTCAAAGCACTGTGATTTACCACAAGCATGCTCACCGTAAGCTTCGACAAGCATCCAATGCGATTCTGCAGCGGTTTTCTTCAATTGGTAACAGAAAATCAATGCTGTCCGCAAATCGTAGTTTCCAGGCACTAAATTCGACATGTTCAACGCTATTACAAACTATGCTGTTGTATGAAACTTGTATTGTTGTGAGTTGAAAATCTTTGTCAGAGATGTCAACAAGGAAATGGCGCCAATGACGCGGTTTGACGGTAAGTATTGACAGCTAGGCCCATTTATGGGCAAATTCCGGTTTCATATTTATAGACCTTGTATGTACCAGGTGTATGCATAAGTTTTTTCCGGTTTTTTGGTAAAAAAACACGTAATTGTCAAGGGAAATTAATTTTTGTTTTATTCAAAATATTGGCCATCGGCTTCTACACATTTCGCCCATCTTTCAG
Organism: Cylloceria caligata; assembly: GCA_963942595.1. Taxonomy (NCBI): domain Eukaryota; kingdom Metazoa; phylum Arthropoda; class Insecta; order Hymenoptera; family Ichneumonidae; genus Cylloceria; species Cylloceria caligata. Next base: position 37,334,773 of record OZ012710.1, on the reverse strand, counting down.
GTAACTTATGAATACCATGCCAGAAAAACTGTTTGTCTTTTGCGGCAAACCATTCGTCGAGCCATTTTCCAACTTCCTTGAAATTGCTGAAGTGCTGCTCTGGGAGCGCGTGCCCCATTGATGCGAAGAGGTGATAGTCAGATGGCGCCAGGTCTGGCGAATACGGCGGGTGCGGAAGGATGTCCCATCAAAGCGATTTCAAGGTGTCTTTCACTGCTTTTGCTGTGTGAGACGGCGCATTGTCGTGTAACAAAATCACTTTGCCATGTCTTCTGGCCCATTCCGGTCGTCTTTCGATTAATGCGTGGTTTAAATTTATAATTTGTTGGAGATAGCGTTGTGTATTAACGGTTTCGCCGGGCTTCAAGAGTTCATAATACACAATACCGCTCTGGTCCCACCAGGCACTGATCATGGTCTTCTTGCCGAAGCGATTTGGCCTTGGTGTTGAAGGACCGGCTTCGCCAGGTGAAAGCCACGATTTTTTCCGCTTCGGGTTCTCAAAATAAATCCATTTTTCGTCACCCGTCACAATTCGATGCAAAAATGATTTTCTTTCGTGGCGTTGAAGCAGCACTTCACAAGTGACTTCGCGATTTTCTATTTGACGTTCATTCAAATCCTGTGGGACCCATTTACCGAGTTTATTGATCTTCCCCATTACTCGTAAACGTCTGCTGATTGTTTCTTGTGACACATGTAATGCTTCTGCTGATTGCCGTTGAGTTTGAGTTGGGTCATCATCCAATAACTCCTGCAATTGCTCGTCTTCGCATTTTTTGGTCTACCAGAGCGCTCACTGTCTTTCACATTGAAATCACCACTTTTAAATTGTCGAAACCATGTCTCACATGTTCTAATCGATGGAGCGTGTTCACCATATGTTTCTACCAGCAAACGTTGACTTTCAGCAGCCTTTTTCTTTTGATTAAATAAGAAAAGCAATGCGTGCCGCAAATGTTCTTTTTCAGGCACAAAACTCGACATGATCACTGAACGATAAAACAAAGACGCTACTTTTTGGCGGACTCAACTTGTGTGTGTTTGTAGGTTAATGTCAGACGAACAAAATGACGTATGTGTCAAATTAATACGCTGCGTACTTTTCGCTGGCGCCATCTCTTAGTTAAACCGGAAAAAACTTATGCATACACCTAGTATTTACTCTTACCATATTTACTATATTGTATTATTTTCTAATTTACAACTTAACTTTACATTAATTTACTTTACGTTACTATTGATATTCATGACTATCATTCTGTCATGTTCGTGGGGTTTATCGCTACTAACGCTTATTTGTCAATTAAATTTTTAGGTGATCATGAAATGGACGTGAAGCCTGTTTTCCCATATACACAATTTTACCGCAATAGAATCGCCCATCAAGACTTCGGCAAAAAATTCTACGACAACCTTTTTGGTCATGTATGCTCCGTATGTGACCGTTTATGTTTTAAAAATGACTTGAAAGAACCGGTTTTAGAATATCAAGAATTTTTTAATCAAATAATTGAAGCTAATGTTGGTGACAATATATTAGTTTGTAACACGTGCATACAAGCTCTCAATAGAAATATTATTTCTTTGATGTCCACGGACAACGGATTCAAGTACCAAGCCATGCCAACGTTTTGCTACCATTAGACTTGGTGTCGGAAAGACTGGTTTCTCCACGGATTCCATTTATGCAGATCAGGAAATTGCGACACGTGCAAGGGCAATATGGAATTTATGGACAAATTATAAATGTACCGATATCAGTCAATAACATGGTCAAGCATTTACCACGAAATATTGATGACAACCACTGCATTAATGTCCACATCAAGAGAAAAAAAAATCATAAGACAAGCTATCTCTTGGACTTGGTAAATAAAAGGATAATTCGTGTGTGGTTACAATTACTGGTTCGAACTCCTCTCTATCTCGTGTATGACATAAAAATTGATGATAACTTCTTCAGTACCGATAATAGTTTTGGCAATGTTTAACAAGATGAAATAAGTGAAAACATACCAATCGAAGAGAGTCTTACTGCACAGCAACAGACACTTTCGTGGAATGATGACCAATATTTAAGGATAGCACCGGGGGAACATAATCTTCCGCAAAGTATCCTCTTCGATGAACATGCCGAAGAACTGTATTTTCTTTCAATTTATTCGGGCCATTTTCGGACATTTCGAGATGGAATTAATGCACCATTCGCAATAGCAACGAGTGAACTACGAAGATCGGATCGACACGGAGTAACTCCATATCATTTGCTTTACGTCGCAATAAAAATTATGAGGATACGGGTCCGCGATCCACTTACTATTGCTTTCAAACATATTGGAGTGAATACAAAAATAACTCGGCAACAAATTGAGTCTAATGATTATATTAACAATTGTATTCTAAGTAACTTAGCTTTCTTGTGGTCGATACCAAATTGTACTTGGTATTAGTCGGAACGAAAGAGAGATCGCTTCGCAATGATAAGACAACTTGGAAAATCCACGATGTTTCTCACTCTGAGTGCCAATGAAACCGGGTGGAATAATCTGTTACGAACACTATATAAATTAAAGAACAATGGAGCTGACCTTTCTGAGGAAGAAGCTGAGGAACTAAATTACATTCAGAAGACAACACTCTGAAACGTTTCGCGATTTTGGTCTTTTGCAGGGTTTATTGCTTTTGGTTGGGTGCGCGCGTATGTTTGTAGCTTGTGGCCAAATTCGTGTCGGTTGTGTGTTTTTGAGCAGGATATTCGCATGTACCACTAGGAATGGAATTCTAAGGAGGATGTCGGCTCAAAAGTTTCGTGCTCTGCGCTGGATCAGCGGATTTCTCTTTTAGATTTGTTTATAACTGATTATTTATTGTTGTTGTTTTGTTTCTTTTGTGTTTTTTTTTTGTTAAAAAGACCTCAGTTCGACTCGTGATTTGGCATGTGTCCAGGATGGACGTGCATTTTATCACCCTTTCATCATCGGTCTATTTGTTTTGGAAGGGCAATTACTGAATTTTTTACGGGGCTTCACTGGGTTTGATTGAATTGGGTCTACGCTGGTGAGTGGATGGTATTGTTGGTGGGAGGAGAGTTAGTAGTTCCGTTGTACGTGATCTCTTAAATCGTATTCTATCTACTAAATATGTATTCGGGCTGTTTTCTAATTCCTATGTGATCTAATTTTTTATCTTCGCATGGTGAGCTGATGTCACGCGTACGGAGCTCAACACTTAATTTCGATTTAATAGGGGTTGTCGCGCTTATTCTATGCGGTTCCTTATGCTACGTATGCGGAATAACTTCCGATTTTTCTTCGTGGTTTGATTTTAATATTTGCACGGTGAGCTGATGTCACGCGTACGAAGCTCAACGCTCAATTTTAATATGATCAGGGTTATCGCGTTTATTTTACGCGATTTCCTATGCTACGTATGCGGAATAATGTCCGATTTTTCGGTGGTTTAAATTTTACATTCGTATGGCGAGCTGATGTCGCGCGTACGGAGCTCAACACTCATTTTTCGATATGAGAAAGGTTGTTGCGTTTATTTTACGCGATTTCTTAATACTACGTATGCGGAATAGCTTCCGAATTTTTTGTGATTTAATTTTTATATTTGCACGGCGAGCTGATGTCACACGAACGGAGCTTAACACTCAATTTAGATATGAGAAAGGTTGTCGCGCTTATCTTCCGCGATTTCTTAATGCTACGTATGTGGACTAATTCTTGATTTTTGTGTGATTTAATTTTTATATTCGTAGGGTGAGCTGATGTCACACGTACGGAGCTTAACACTCCTTTTCTTAATACAAGGTTCTCGCGATATTTTACAATTTAGGATTGCGAGGTCGTTCTCCTACCCGGACTAGCCGCTTTTGCTCGTACTCATACGTGGCTTTCCATGGTACGTTCGTAAGATTTATCAGGCGGCTCGGTTATAATCATCAGATGACGGCTTGCTATCTTAAAGCATTCTTAACGTGTAATTTGTTGGTATATTTCGCTTTGCGGGGCGCCGCCTCGTTGGGCGTTTATAGGCGAGTTCGTGTCTCGGCTCTACTAGCATAGAGTCGCGAGTGTTGTTATGTCGAGTTGGCTGTGTGAGTTTACGTACCTAACGTGCTTGGCTTTGTTATTGTTTTGGTTCTCTGGCTAGAAGCTCGCTGTTCGCGCAAGACACGGGGTTCGCAGTTGTGACCAACTCGCGCATCCTGTCCTCCTGATACTAAAGCGATTATTCTCGTTATATTAAGATACTTTATCGTTGCCCTTAAGGGGCCTACGACTTAGTCTCTCAATATTCGAGATCTGCCGAGGTATTTGTGTGGTACAGGGGTTTGTTGGCCACTGGTCCTTGCATGGCGCCACCCAAGCTGGCACACCCTCCGAGTTAAGCGCGCGTGGTCCAAGCCGGAATGCAACTCCCAAGGTCTTGCGACACACGTACTCTTTCACTTCCCAAGAGACGAGTAGCCACTGCGCTATGTGTGGGGATCCGTTAATGGGAAATGCCCTGACGCTTTGAATAGGGGCGACCAAGCGCAATGCAGGGGAATCAGTTTTTTGAAAGAACACTATTATCTAACAATTATTTTCCAAAACGTTAATATTAAAATAAAATAAAATGTAGATTGGCCGTCGGGCAGCACTTTGTATTGCAGAGTGTAATTCAACAAGAACCTTGAGGCTTGTCTTGTCGTGGTTTATATACTTTTGTCGATGAGCCCCGACGCTGTGTTTTTGGGGTAGACCACGTGATGTTTGTCACACCGTAATCACTGGGTGAGAGAGGTATGTGGGTATCCCGTTATGTTCTCAAGTTTCTTCATTTGGTCAGTTTATGCTTCCCTAGGGTTTGAACCGAGGTTCTAGCGAGGTTGTGTTCCTTGGTTTAATGTTGGTTCCCTACCTGCTGTAGGTTCAATCTTTCTTTGAGGTTTTTTCCGTTACAGTTTTATTATTTTTTGGTTTGATGTCGGTCTTTGATTAATTTTCCTCGAAATTTATGTTTATTTGGAGCTTTTTGTGTATTCCTCGCTTGTTTTTTGATCCTCTTGTTATTTGTTGGGTTTTAGGTGTAGGTGGTGAGCTTGATTGCTTATTTATTTAATTTGTTGAAGAATTGTCTTTGTTTACGGGTTTTTTCCCCTGATTTTAATGTTTAGTTGGTGAGTGGAGGTTGTCGGTAGAATTTTCATATAACGGTACCCTCTATCGTTTGTGGAACCGCGGGGTTCCACGCGCTGCTTTTGCTTTGTCCCGCTGTGTGGCGGTTTTGGTTCATTGGGTTTGTTCTTCGCGTATGGCCCGGTAGGAAGGTGGGGCCTACTGTGCTCGGTGTTCGCATGGTGCGGTGTGTGCTCCCGCTAGCGGTCCTGCCTACGGCCTCTGCTATCCCTACTTGGGTGATACTCTCGCGCATTGCTCTTACGTTGCGTGTATAGTCTCAGCGTGAGGGCGGGATCTACTGCGCTCGGGGTCCGTTTAGCGCGGCGTGTGGCTTCGATGAACGTTCTGTCTACCGCCTTACGCTTGCTCCTTTCGGGAGGTACTCTCGCGTACTGTGCTTGCGTTTCGAGTGTGGTTTTAGCGCGAAGGTGGGGCCTGCTACGCTATGCGGCTGCTTAGCGGGTGTGTGGCCCTACTGAGTGGTCCTGCTTGCTGCTCTATAGCATCCTTCTTAGGGTGGGTACTCGCAGTTGCTCGCGTGTACCTACTGACTCTATCTAGTTTCCTGGTCCAGCGGACGCCTATTCGCAACTTGTTTATTGGTTGCTTTGCAATAATAAAATCACTTTAGTGATATCTATTGACGGGGCTCTATTTTTTTATTAAGGTTTAGTGTGCCTTCTTCTTTTGTTCGTGTTTGCATGATTTCGATATTTTTGGTTGAATAATATTTTTTATTCTTTGTCGTAGTGCTGATCCCCTTTTCTTCGTAGCGGATCGCTCTAATTGCGTTCCGGTATAACTCATTAATGGAAATGCCGTCACCTGTGCTATCTATTTCAATAAATTGGTGAATGTTTTAATGGATATCTTTGAATCAAAGAAGAATAGCCCATTCGGATATTATCATGTGGTCCATTATTTTAAAAAAGTAGAATTTCAACATCGTGGTAGCCCTCAGGCACACATCCTATTATGGCTCAATAATGCTCCACAAGATGCACTTGGTACAGGTAAACAGGATGCAATAACAATTATTGATCAACTAATATCAGTTTCTTCGTCAGAAGCTTCTGGAAACATTAAACTGCAGACATATAAACACACATTTACTTGCTTCAAAGTCAATCGCACGAAGGAGCCACAGAAATGTAGATTTAAGGCGCCATTTCTGCCATGCAAATACACGACAATATTAACACCAATGCCGAAAGATCATCCGGGATTTGTAAATTACGCCTGACGTTATCAAATGCTTAAAATAAATTTGGAAAGTAATGATTATACAGACATCGAGTCATTTTATGAACTGCCGAAAGCCGAAAGATCATCCAGGATTTGCAAATTACGCCTGACGTTATCAAATGCTTAAAATAAATTTGGAAAGTAATGATTATACAGACATCGAGTCATTTTATGAACAAAATGGTATTACTTGCGATGGAGACTATTTTCATATACTTGAAGCAGGGATTACTCGTCCTAAAGTGTTTTTGAAGCGATTACCATCAGAAAAGTGGCATAACCCGTTCAACCCTTTCGTGTTCAATATTTTTAAATCAAATACAGATTTCCAGTTTATCGTCAAAGAATACTCTTGTGCCGCGTATGTCGTAGAGTACGTGAATAAAACAAACAGAGGCATAAGCAACTTGCAACGTCAAATTCATGAAAACATGGATGAATTTCCGGAATTCGATATAGTTGAGATCACAAGAAAAATGAGTGTAAGTATGCTCAATACAGTTGAGTTAACAAGTCAAGAAGCTGCATGGTACTTACTTCAAGAGCCAATGTCAAAAAGTTTAGTTGTGGTAGTTTATATTTCTACAGTGTGGCCTGTTGGGAGGCATCGAATTAGAAAAATACAGAAACAATTAGAATAAATGCACGCTGATGAAAATTCAACAGATATATGGAAAGAAAATTGGTTCGAAAAATATGAGCAGCGACCAGAATATATGGACGTAGTAACACTAGCACAAATTTGTTGCCAATTATTCTAAAAATTCACAAGGGACATACACTCGAAGAAAAGAACAGCGCATCCTTCGTTATAGAAACTACGATATGGCATCAGATTATCATGAATATAAAAGGGAAATGGTCACATTACATATTCCCTTCCGAAATGAAGAAGCTGAAGTTTTAGCAGAAATGAAATTCATCGAAATTTACGACGAAAACGAAGATATATTGCAGCGTCGAAAGAAGTTTGAGTCTGATTTGGACATTAACAAAACCATTGAAATTTGTTGGCGATTGTGCCGTGAAGATGGACTACAAGACGACAATGATGGTGATGAAGCTCGTGATGCCGTTACCAGATTTCCGGAGACAATTCCATTTCAAGTACTCTATAACAACCCGAATGCAGATGTTAATAATGATTAACGATTAGCGACGCTGAATAAACTCGGGACAATCGCTAAGAAAAAAGAGAACCTGATGCCTAATCGAGACTTCTTTGAACTTATGCGATTGGCAAATGAAAAACAAAAAGGTTTTCTCATGCATATTAATTCATATCTTTAGTCCGAAAGACCCTCGCCATTGCAAATATTCTTCACGGGCTCTGCAGGATGTGGAAAAACATTTGTAATAAGACTGTTAATGGAAATTCATAATAGGTACACACAGAATGATGGATATTGTAACGCTTACATGACTTGTGCTTCAACTGAGAAAGCTGCAGTAGCAATTAGTGGAACAACCGTCCATGCAGCTTTCAAAATAAGTTTGTCCAAATGACTTCCTTTGTGAATGGAAGGCGCCAAACAATATCGTTCACTATTTAAATACGTTTGTGCTCTAATCATAGATGAAATCAGTATGATCGGTGCTGAACTGCTTGAGCAAATCGACGCAAGATTAAAACAGATCACTGGTAATTTCCACGGCAATTTTAGAAGACTGGATTTAATTCTAATTGGAGATCTACGTCAACTAGCGCCGGTTCGAGCAACACCAATTTATAAACAGCTGAGACGACACCTAGCAGGTCCTACACTGTGGCGAGGCTTGCAATTCTATGAGCTCACAGAAGTCATGCGGCAAGCTAATCAAGTATTTTCAACAATATTGACAAAAATTGGCGAAGGATATTTGGTTGGCTCATCATTGGACCTATCAACTCATGTCAATCTGATGCACTCACTGTTCATCATGCTGCTGTGCAACTTGATGATCAGGAATTACAGAACGTGCTCACAAAATTCTGGGTTCAAGAAGAGCCACCAAAGGACACGGTCGGTCAACTCACACCAGAGAAGCAGGCATGCGAGGATCATATTCGCGACACACATCAGCGTGATTCTACAGGCCGATAAATTATTCGGCTTCCTCTTACATCTTCTCCTGCAAATCTGGGAACTTCATACTTTAGAGCACATCAGTGTTTGTTGCACACTATTCGGAAAGTCTAAAAAAATGTTGAATACGGTCACCTCAACTGAAATTTCATGGTCGAATATGAACAACTTGGTCACATGGTGAAGGCTTCGAAATCATCTACAAATGAAATTCAATACTATCTGCCTCACCACGGTGTATTGAGATTAGACAGTGTTTCCACCAAATTAAGGGTGGTATTCAACGGTTCTAGCTCAACATCATCTGGAAAGTCTTTGAATGACATCATGCACACCGGACCTAATTTGTTGCTCAATATTTCGGACGTTCTCATTTGGATCCGTCACCACAGACACATCTTTGCCACGGACGTTACCAAGATGTATCGTCAAATTCAAGCTCATCCTGATTATTGGAATCTTCAGCGAATTTTGTGGCTGGATGCTCAAGGCAACCCTGTGCCGTACAAATTAACAACCGTGACATACGGTACAAAGGCTGCGCCATTTTTGGCAGTTAGAACTCTCATGCAGCTCACCAAAGATGAAGGTCACCGGTTTCCTCTCGCTGTGCCAGCTATCACGTTTGGCAGGTACGTGGATGACATCTTTGGAGGGGCGGATTCAACTCAGGAACTTATTGAAATTGCTCAACAGCTCAAGGACTTGTGCATGGCGGGCGGTTTTCCACTCGCCAAGTGGCACTCGTCGGACCACACGGTCCTTGCTGATATTTCATCATCATCGTCAAGCTCTGCTATCTCAATGGACGACTACGAGACCAAAATTCTTGGTCTGACTTAGCTTCCCAATGAAGACAAGTTCACATTCTCATCCCGGTTCAACTCAACTCAGGAGAATTTCACAAAACGCCTCGTTCTTTCAGAGGTGGCTCAACTCTTTGATCCACTCGGTTTCGTCTCACTGGTTGTGATAAGAGCCAAAATACTCTTGCAAGAGCTTTAGCTTCACAAACTCAGCTAGGATGAACCACTGCCATCTCAGGTCTCAGCACAATGGACTGCAATCAGAGAAGATCTCAAAAGCCTGGCCAGGCTCTCAATTCCTCGTTGGTTCAATACATAAAGCAACTCAACAGTGGAATTGCATGGCTTCTCTGATGCATCTCAATTGGCCAATTGGCAGCAGTGATCTACATCACTGTCGACTCAATGTCCACAGGAAATGTGGCTTCACTTATCTGCGCAAAAATGCGCGTTGCACCACTCAAGAAGCTCACCATACCACGGCTTGAACTGACAGCTGCACTGTTACTAGCAAAATTGGTTGCATACGTTCAAGCCACGCTCAAGGTCAATGTCTCATCTACTCACCTGTAGACGGACTCATCGGTGACTCTCACCTGGATCAAAGCACATCCTGCTCGGTGGAAAGACTACGTCCGAAACCGAGTATCACAGATACAAGAACTCACACCCGCTACTCATTGGCGCCATGTCGCAGGCACAAGCAACCCTGCAGATTGTGTATCACGAGGTATCTCAACAGCTCAATTGGCCTCTCATCAGTTGTGGTGGTCGGGTCCACCGTGGATGGTGAAACCTATTGAATCTTGGCCGAAAACCTCAACTGATTCTGAGGATTTGCACAATATGGAAGCCCGGCCGGGGTTAGCTCTACTTGCGGCAACTGTGACGCCAGAGTACCGGTGGGAGCTCATTTATCGCTGTTCCTCGCTCACAAAATTGTGTCGTCTTACCTCATTTTGCGTCAGAGTAGTGGCCAGAATGAGGAAGAGGTTAGAAACGGCAGGGATCGCTCGTCTCACAGGAGAATAGATAGCTGCAGCAAATGTTTTTTGGACACGAGCTACACAAGCCGTGTTTTTCAAATACGAGTTACAAGTACTGCAGTCAGGCTCTTCTCTTCCTTCCTCTCACCCCTTCAGTCGACTTACAGCTTTCATCGACCAAGAGGGTGTACTCAGAGTTGGAGGTCGCCTAGCGCAATCAGCACTCACGTATGAAGGAAGACATCCTGCCTTTTTACCTCGTCACACTCGATTCTCAACTCTCATTATTGATCAAGCTCACGTGCGGACTCTACACGGAGGCACTCAGCTCACATTAGCCCAAATAAGGCTAACTCATTGGATCGTTGGCGGAAGAGCTCCTGTAAAATCTCACATTTTACATTGCGTTGTGTGTGCTCGGCAGAGGGGAGTTCGGGCTCAGCAATTGATGGGTCAGCTTCCACTGGCACGAGTCAAACCAACGCGCGCATTCGCTTACACAGGTGTTGACTACGCCGGTCCTCTCACACTCAAAACTTGGAAGGGGCGAGGAAGTAAAACACACAAAGGCTGGATCTGTGTTTTTGTGTGCCTCACCACCTCAGCTCTACATCTCGAAGTCGTCAGTGACTACTCAGATGATGGCTTCCTCTCAGTGTTCAGGCGTTTCTCAGCTCGGCGTGGCATTCCTCACACTCTATATTCTGACTGTGGCACGAATTTCATTGGTGCTCATAAATCCATACGTCAGATGTTCAGGAAGGCCTCTCAAGAACATCAAATCATCGCTTCTTTTCGCCCAAATCTGCAAATTGCGTGGAGGTTCAATCCACTTGCGGTACCACACATGGGTGGAAAATAGGAAGCAGCTGTAAAATCTGTTAAATTTCATCTGCGGCGAACGGTGGGTGATACAGTACTCACGTTCGAAGAACTCTCAACGCTGCTGGCACAGATCGAGGTTATACTCAACTCAAGGCCTCTGGAACCACTCAGCGATGATCCTGATGACTCATCAGCTCTCACGCCTGGACACTTTCTCATTGGTGAAGCTCTTACCACGGTCCCAGAGCCAACGCTAGAGGATTTATCACTCTCACGGCTCTCAAGGTGGCAATTGTTGCAGCAAAAAGTACAACAATTTTGGCGACAATGGTCGGCTCATTACCTACAGCGGCAGCAGTCCATATCAAAGTGGCATTACCCCAATAATAACATAAAGGTTCGTTCTTTGGTTCTGATCACGGATGAGCGCTTTCCACCGTGCAAGTGGCCACTTGCACGAGTCACGGCGTTGCATCCGGGCAAAGACGGGCTCGCCAGGGTGGTGACACTTCGAACTGTTACGACCACCCTCACCAGGCCGATCTCAAAACTGGCTGTGCTGCCTTTCTCTTCCGACTCACAAAACCATGACTAATCATCAACCCCGTTGCTGATGGCGGGCGGGAAATGTTGGATAATCAGCTGGCCCACGGCGATCGATATTCGTCGTGCGCCTACCTGTTGCGGTGCTCTAGCACACGTCGTTCGGTTGAGACGAAGATAGCCGAGGCAGGGCTTCGCGAAGCCGAGGATGTGCCTCGTTGGCATGCCGCGTCGAGCGAGAGGATGTCTCTCTCGCTTGACTTCGGTTTCGCTCACCGGCTATCTCGCTCAACTGACTTTAGCGCCCAACGACGCTTTCATACTCGCAGCCATGTTGAAAATTTAGACACTTTTGCACAGCATCGAGGAACAGCACACACAGCGCACTTTTTGGACTTTTCTCGTTGGCTTTATCTCTAGATTTTCTCATCACTAGCTCTCAACAGGACTCAAAATCAGGTATGAGTACAATGTTATAATTTATTGTAAATTCAATGACAATGAGGAGTTGGATGCTCATCGGTACATCAACATTTGCGTTCTCACTTTTTGGCGGCATTGTAGCACATGTCACGCCACGTTTTTCTCAACATAATTTGCCGGTATAATCAATATAATTATGCAGGTGTACTATATTCACTGTACTTTTCCCCAGGACATCTGCTGGAAGAGTACAGCGACTATACACTGCTCATTTTGTGCATCCTTATTATGTGTTGTATTGTGCTACGCAGTGCTGCCTGCGTAGCTAGTCTCATGTGTGTAGAGCACTCAAGCAATTTCAATTGCAAGTGCTCTCATCTATTCACTGCAACTTCTCTTCAATAAATCTACTGAGAGCTTGCAGTGAATAATTCACACATCTTATGCACTCATATTTCTCTTAGCGTGGCGTGCTACGCAGCACTGACAGCTGCACACGCACCACTCTCAGTGCTCACAGCGCACAATTAATATAATTGTGTTCTGGTTCTCAGCTCAAAAATAAAAATCAACTAACTTATTTATATACAGTTTTAATTCTGATTTTGGTGCATTTATTGTTATATCAACTTTGTATTTTTTCTAAATTTAACCTAGTTTGCATTTATTCTTTACTTTTATCTTTTTCCAAATCATATTATGTTGTGTGAAATGCGGAAGGCATAATAAACTGCTTTCTCAAATTACCATCTATGTGTCTGGTTTATTATCACCCTGTCGTGAGTGAAGACTCATGATTTTCAATATATTGCAGATCTGTCAAATAACACCATCGAACGGAATCTCAAACAGTACTAAACAAATCATATATATTAACCACCAATATCGACGTGTCAGATGGGTTAGCGAATAGTGCTACAGGAAAATTGGTCTACATAGAATATAATGATGCTGGTAAAATAGGTCGTCTATGGCTAGCCCGTTAAATACCGTGCCATCACGAATTATTCTTATCGTTAAAATTTCTGTTAGGGAGCATATTTTACCCGAAATTATAGATAGTGGCTCCACGCATACGTATTTGGGACAGGATGGAATTTTAGCAGCATCCCGGTTATGATTAACTTGACGGGCGACTCCTCCGCGCCCAAGTACCATCGCGAACGGGGCGAAAATGTTGTGTTCTGAAGAAATCGATTCGCCGATCAAATTAGAGGATCGCGAAAGATTAGTGGGAGGTTGAGTGTTGTCGGCATTGCATGCGCCCCTGCTCTTGGGTTGGACGCGTTAAAAGCTCTAGGGGTAGTCGTAGATCACGAGCGTCGGGTTTGGAATTTTAGAGCGAGATCGCGAATTTGAGTTTTATTAGGAATTTCGGATCTCGAGCGAGAGGAAACAGAACGTTTGATAGACGTCGGCGACGCGAGGCCGATTAAGCAGCGGTATTACCCCGTGAAACCGACTATGCGTGAGGTTATCGATGCCGAGGTCGACCGCATATTGGCGGTTGACGTTATCGAGCCTTCGTACAGTCATTGGTCGACACCAATTACGATGATTAAGAAACCAAATAATACTTATCGATTTTGTCTCGACTTCCGGAAAGTCAATGCGGTCTCCAAGAAAGATGCGTATCCGCTGCCGTATATGAGTCAGATTCTGGATAAATTGCGTGCGGCCAGATATATTTCCACCCTTGATCTGAGCCAAGCTTACCATCAGATACCATGGGAAGAAAGCTCGGAATAGGTTACGGCTTTTACGGTACCGCATCGTGGATTATTTCAATTTAAAAGTATGCCAGACGGTTTGCCGAGTGCTCCCGCTACGTTTCAGCGATTGCTCGACAAGCTGATGGGTCCGGAAATGGAACCTCACGCCTTCGCGTATTTGGACGATATCATGATCGTCACGGAGACGTTTGAGGAACACTTGATTTCGTTAAAGGGTGTTTTTGAGCGGATTACGGGAGCAGGTCTCGCAATTAATCCGGAAAAATGCGAATTCTGCTGTCCCGAGATGAAATATCTCGGTTTTCTTGTGAATCGGTATGGATTACAAGTCGATCCGGATAAAACGGCCCCGATTAGGAATTTTCCTCCTCCGGAGGGTATGAAAACGTTGCGACGATTCTTAGGGATGGCTTTGTGGTATCGTCGGTTTATTCCGCATTTTGGGAAGATTGCCGAGCCATTAACGTTACTGACCCGGAAAAAGCAGACGTGGAAGTGGGGGGACGACCAGAAGAAAGCCTTTGAGCATTTGAACAAACTGATGCGAGTATGAGTGGCTTAGGCGCCGTACTCACGCAGCAGGTCGAGAGCGAAGAACACCCGATTGCGTATGCGAGTCGTACTCTCTCTTCCGCGGAGAAAAATTACACTACCACCGAACAAGAGCGTTTGCTTATTTCTTTGGGCAGTTCGAAAATTTCGTTCATATTTAGAGGGTTATCGTTTTACGGTAATCACGGATCACTACAGTCTTCGGTGGTTACAGACGTTGCGGGATCCAGTAGGACGTTTAGCTCAGTCGGCTTTACAGTTAGCTCAATATCATTTCGAAGTGCAGTATCGCAAGGGAACGATATTTTATATCTAATTTCATTTTGATTAGGATAAAATTTTAAGTTTAAAGTAATTTTTTATAGATTTATTATCTTCTCCGATAAATTTATATTAGGTGCGCAACTAAGTTCCCGCTGTTTTTTTTTTTATGAAAATGCAACTTTATTGTGAAAAAATGTTTACAAATGAATCATTCAAAATATTGTCCATCGCAAGCGACAACTTTTTCCCATCTTTCTGGCAGAGCTCGAATATTGTCACGGTAGAAGTGTTAGTCTTTTGAGGCTATCCACGAATCAAGCCATTTTGAGATGTCTTCATATGAGCTGAACTGCTGATTAGCCAGACCATGTGCCATCGAACGGAACAAGTAATAATCGGACGCCGCAATATCTGAGGGATATGGCGGCTGGGGTAGGACTTCCCATTTGAGCGTTTCTAAGTAGGTTTTAACGAGTTTGGCAACGTGAGGCCGAGCGTTGTCATGCTGTAGAATCATTTTTTCGTGCCTCTGCTCGTATTGTTGCCGCTTTTCGCGCAGTGCTCGGCTTAATCGCATCAATTGAGTTCGATACCGTTCCCCAGTGATGGTTTCGTTCGGTTTCAACAGCTCATAATGAATAATACCGCCCTGGTCCCACCAAATACACAGCAAAATCTTTGCAGCGTGAATATTCGGCCGAGCCGACGACGTAGAAGCATGACCGGGCAGGCCCCATGATTTTGTTCTCTTTGGGTTGCTGTAATGAATCCATTTTTCATAACCCGTAATGATGCCATGAAGAAAACCTTTCTTTTTTTGCCGCTGGAGCAGTTGTTCACAGGCGAAAAAACGACGCTCAACGTCTCTTGGCTTCAAATCATAAGGTACCCAAGTTCCTTGTTTTTGAATCATTCCCAACGCATGCAATCGCTTGGAAATGGCTTGGCGGGTAACTCCTAATGCTGAAGCAAGCTCTTTTTGCGTTTGGCACGGATCCTCATCAAGCAATGCCTCCAATTCAGTGTCTTCGTAGGTTTTTGGCCTTCCTTCACGCGAACGGTCCTCAACATCAAAATCACCGTCTTTGAAGCGATGGAACCAATCACGGCATGTTGTTTCACTTAGAGCAGCATCTCCGTAAACTTTTTGGAGTTCGCGATGCGCTTCAGCCGCCGTTTTCTTCGAATGAAAGAAGAAAAGCAACACTTCCCGCAAATGACGATTATTTGGCACAAATTAGACATTTTCACACAACCAAAAGTATATGACGCAAAAACAAAATCACTAATGTGTCGAAGCGGTTTGTTTACCATATGTCTAAGCTTGGTTCATGACGTTTTGGTTATGTCCCAATCGACCAACACCTACTACTGGAGCGATCTCTTGAAAAAAAGCGGGAACTTAGTTGCGCACCTAATAGATATGTTATTTTGATTAGGATAAAATTTTAAGTTTGAAGTAGTTTTTTATAGGTTTATTGTTTTTTCCGATAAATTTATAGATATGTTATTTTCATTAGGATAAAATTTTAAGTTTAAAGTAATTTTTTATAGATTTATTGTCTTCTCCGATAAATTTATAGATATGTTATTTAGATTAGGATAAAATTTTAAGTTTAAAGTAATTTTTCATACAATTATTATCTTCTCCGATAAATTTATAGATATGTTATTTTGATTAGGATAAAATTATAAGTTTAAAGTAATTTTTCATAGATTTATTAATACTTTAAACTATAATATAATTAATAATTTAAATTTAACGTAATTAAAAAATTTAATCATTAAATTAGTTAAAATTAACTTATTTACTTAATTTTTAATATTTATTTATTTTAATAACAATATTTTTAATAAATTACTATAAATTTTTATATAAATAAAGTTAACTCTAAAATTATAGTTTATTATAATAACATGCCGAAATAAAAATTCTAGGTTTAAATTAATTTTTCATAGATTTGTAATTTTAAATTATAATATATTAATAATTTTTATTTAAATTAATTAAAAAATTAAATCACTAAATTATTTTTAAACTAATTTAACTACTTAATTTTTAATATTTATTTAATTAATAATATTATATAAACTACTACAAATTTTAATATAAATGAAATTAACTATAAAATTATAATTCGTTTTAATAATTTTATTATTAATAAAAATAAGTTAATAAAGCTATTAGACTCATATCTTAATTATAGAAATCAATTTCTTTTTTATAAAGAAAGTGCCTGAGAAAAGGATTATTATGATAGAATAAATTATGTAAATTTTACCTTTATTAATTTAATTATATTTTATAGAATTAAACTGTCGCATTTAAAATCAAAAATTAATCTGCATCTTACCATACATCTAAATATAAATATTTTATAACTCAGCTAAACTTTACTAAAAATTTTTATTATTCCATCAATTTTAATCTCCCCAATTTTATCAATTTCTATAAATTCCTGATTTATAACCTGAAGAACCTTAGAATTTAAAATAATATCTTTTATTGCATTTATTATTTTTTTCAATAAATATTATAAAAATTTAACCAGTTAATATTATATTATTCCAGCTTTTTCTTCTTCTTTAATAATTATATCCTCAAATTTTTAACTTATTAACCTCAATAAATTTAATAGAATAATATTTATTTTAATGAATTTATCTATTTTAATCAAACTAGGTAGAACCCCCTTCCACTCCTGATTTATTAACTTAATAAATAATTGTAATTGAATTACATGTTTTATTTTATCTACTTGGCAAAAAATTATTCCTATAATTCTATTAATATATTTTTTCAACTATAAAATTATTTATATTTCTATAATTATCAGGGGTACAAATTGAAAATGCGGGTTTGATAACAGATGGCGTTACTAACGCTATACGCATCAGGCAGTACTGTGACTATGTTCATGTCAAAGCTACGTCTTATAGCTTTAATTTTCAGTATGTGTCAATTTGTCGCAGTGTCAAATTCATAGTTTTTTTGAGCTCTCAATATGTCGAGTTTCGTGCCAACAAAACAGCATTTGCGGGAAGTTTTAATTTACTTCTTTAATTTGAAGAAAAGTGCTGCTGAAGCACATCGATTGGTCTCCGAGGCTTATCCGAGTCATGTTCCATCGGTTTCAACGTGCGAGAGATGGTTTGTGCGGTTTAGAAGTGGTGATTTTGACGTTGAGGACAAAGAGCGGCCGGGCCAAGTGAAAAAGTTTGAGAATGCTGAATTGGAGGCAATACTCAATGAAGACTCGTGTCAAACTCAACAAGAGCTCGCAGATTCATTGGGAGTGACACAACAAGCCATTTCCCATCGTATAAAAGCCCTCGGAATGATCCAAAAGCAAGGACATTGGGTGCCGTATGAGCTGAAGCCGAGAGACGTCGAGCGCCGTTTTTTTGCATGCGAACTGCTGCTCGAACGGCAAAAACGGAAGGGTTTTTTGCATCGCATTGTCACTGGTGATGAAAAGTGGATCCATTACGATAACCCGAAGCGCAAAAAATCATATGGTTACCCCGGCCATGCATCATCATCGACGGCCAAACCAAATATTCACGGCGCCAAGCTCATGCTCTGTATTTGGTGGGACCAGCTGGGTGTGGTGTATTATGAGCTATTGAAATCGAACGAAACCATCACAGGAGCACTATACCGAACTCAATTGATGCGTTTGAGCCGCGCACTCAAAGAAAAACGGCCACAATACGAGCAAAGACACGACAAAGTAATTTTGCAACATGACAACGCTCGGCCACATGTTGCAGCGCCGGTCAAAACATACCTACAAACGCTGAAATGGGAAGTCTTACCCCACCCGCCGTATAGCCCTGATATTGCTCCTTCCGATTACCACCTTTTCCGATCGATGACACATGGCCTAGCTGACCAGCGCTTCCATTCTTACGAAGAAGCCCAAAAATGGGTCGATGACTGGATAGCAGCCAAGCCGGCCGAATTTTTTCGCGACGGTATCCGTAAATTGCCAGAAAGATGGGAAAAAGTTGTGGCTAGCGATGGACAATACTTTGAATAATTCATTTGTTACCATTTTTTCAGAATAAACGTTCAAAAATAGAAAAAAATCCCGCATTTTCAATTTGTACTCCTGATATATCAAGAATTATTGGAACAATTATAGCTTTAAATCATCAATCCCTACGTTTAATTATAAGATACTCTTCTATTAATCATATTAGATGAATATTAATAAGAATAATAATTACCGAAATGTTATGAAATTTATACTTTATTTCATATATTTCAATAAATCTTTCTATTATATCTATTCTTAATAAATGAAATATCTATAATATTAATCAATTATTTAATATTAATAATTCTAACACACATAAATTACTTTTATTTACCAATATGCTTTCAATCAGAAGAATACCTCCTATATTTGGATCAATAATAAAATAATTTTCTTTATATTTTATGAATTGAAATAATAACCTAATTATTATTTTTATTTTAATCATCATATCCGCAATAACATTTATATTTTATATACGATTATACAACAGTCTGGCTCGGACAGCCAGTAGAGACGGACGTATTTACAATTACAAGTAATCGTTCGTATTGTTTATAGTGGTGGTCATATACAGTGATTTCTCAAATTCGAACGCTTAATTCCCTGGCGCTCAGCAAGCCTTAACGATGTGGGAGACGGTGACGAGTCCTCTGAGGACAGCGAAGACGCCGAAATGCAAACAGAGCAAAACAGTAGTGCACCTACGGATCCAATTCCGCCAATAATCATTAATCGGAATCGGGATCCCAAAGGCCAGATTAAAGTACCAACATGGCAAGTAGTTCCCAGCAGAAAACGGGCGAGAATCGGTAGTCCAGACAGTAATGGTGAGTCATCTACAGCCATCTCTAATGTAAATAGATACGCAGTCCTCGTTGATAAGGCAGATCAAGCTGTTAACAACCGCAGTGAACAAGCAGTTCGAGAGAGCGAGAAAGAACCGAAACCACCGATAATATTTATACCCGGTGTTAAATCGATCGCTGAATTATCAAATCTCTTAGGAAAAGTAGTACAAAATAAAGACTATACACACCAAACTCTCAATAGTAGTGGACAATTAAAAATAATGGCCAAAAACGCTGATACGTATAGAAAAATTGTCGATAAACTCGACGACGTAGGCGCTTCTTTTCACACGTACCAACTGAAGCAGCAGCGAGCATATAGGGTTGTTATTAGATCTCTCCACCAATCCACTCCCCCAGCAGAGATTAAAGACGCGATCGAGAAACTGGACACCCGGTACGCAATGTTGTAAATGCATGTCATTGGCAAACACGTCAGGCCCAACCAATATTCTTCGTGGACTTAGAACCTAATCGAAACAATAAAGACATTTACAGCATAGATTTACTATTGAATGCAAAAATTCAAATCGAACCTCCGAGAAAAACAACAACAATCGTTCAGTGCGCTAGGTGTCAGAGATACGGTCATACTAAAACCTACTGTCGCAGACAATATCGATGAATCAAATGTGGGGGCGACCATAACTCGCCAACGTGCACTAAAAGCAGAGAAACTCCTGCAAAATGTGTACTATGTGTGGGAGACCATCGGACGAACTACAAAGTCGGCAGAATTTATCAAAATATTCTAGAAAAACGAGGTAGAAGCACGCAAAGACCCCATTGGCACAGGTCAAATAATGAAAACCCAAAAACGATGGAAAAAAGGCAGTCCGGTAGTATCCCCCCAACGCGTCAATCGCGTCGAGAAAACAATCTAAGCTATGCCCAAGCCACAAACACATCACCAGAAAATCGCGCAAATAATAATAACAACTCTGATTTGGTTGTCGTTCTCGAGAAATCCCTCAATGAATTTAAAGCAGTGTTAATGCAACAAAATCAATTATTAAACACAATGATAAACCTACTGGCTACGGTACTGACTAAATTCACGGAAAAATGAACCAGTTCTATAAACTAGCCTTATGGAATGCCAATGGACTGGTGCAATACCGCCAAGAACTAATTTGGTTCATACACACAAATAGATTAGATATCGGATTAATTTCAGAAACACACTTCATGGACAGAAGCTATTTTAAAATTCACGGTTATAATATTTACGACACAAAAAACCCAGCTGGCACAGCACGTGGAGGAACTGCGATCATAATAAAAAACACAATCAAACATCACGAAATAATAGGACTCGAAAAGGATTACCTACAAGCCACGAGCATCGTAATTGAAGACTGGACACACGGCTCTATCGCCATATCGGCAACCTACTGCCCCCCGAGACATACGATCAAAAAAGACAAGTTCGTGGAATATTTTCAAATATTAGGTCCCCGATTCCTAGCTGGTGGTGATTACAATGCAAAGCACCCACGTTGGGGTGCAAGACTTACCACCCCTAGAGGCCGAGAACTTCAAAAAGCCATGACGGAGCAAAATTGTGATCAGCTATCGACTGGCCAACCGACTTACTGGCCTTCAGATATACACAAAATATCTGATGTGTTAGACTTTTTTGTTACTAAAGGAATAGCAAATACGTACACGCACGTAGAATCAAGTTTAGATCTTTCATCTGACTACACTCCAGTGATATTAACGCTAAGCAGTGGGATTATGTACAAAGAAACACTCTCGTTCCTTCATAATAAAAATACGGACTGGGTGGCCTTTCAAGATAAACTGGACAAAGATATAAACCTGCAAGTACCACTGAAAACAAGGAAGAAATAGAGGACGCCACAGAGTATATTACTCAATTAATACAAGACTCAGCCTGGGCGGCTACACTCCTAAGGAAGCGACCAACAGCTATCCAAGAAATATTAAAGAAAAAATAGTCCAAAAGAGAAGACTTAGAAGAGTTTGGCAACTAAATGGGAACCCAATTGACAATAGTAATTTCAATAGAATTACCCGTGAACTCAAAAAACTTATCTATGACTACAATAACAGCATCGTGGAACAGAACTTATCCAATCTGACCAATACAGCGAGCACCGACTATTCCCTATGGAAAGTCACGAAAAGGCTGAAACGGCCACAACAACATAACCCACCGATCAAAAAACCAAATGGAGAATGGGCTAAAAGCGACGCCGAAAAAGCAGAGATATTCGCCAACCATTTAGCCGGAGTGATCACCCCTGTACCAACTCAACTGGACAACGTAAAAATGCTTCAGTTCCTGGAATATCCTTTGCCTATGAATCTACCAATAAAACACTTTTCTCCGTCAGAAGTAAAACGAACAATCCTAACAGAAATTAAATTAAAGTTGCGCAAATCATTATGATCCCCAAGCCAGGAAAGCCACCAAATGAACCGACATCCTATCGGCCTATAAGCCTGCTACCAATTATATCTAAACTATTCGAGAAACTTCTACTGACAAGGATCAAGACAACAATAACTAACGACAAACTTATTCCCGACCACCAATTCGGCTTTAGAAATGGCCATTCAACTGTTGAACAAACCAGAGTTTTCAATGTCATCGCCAATGCAATAGAGGAAAAAAAATACTGCTCCGCAGTCTTCCTCGACATACAACAGGCATTCGACAAAGTTTGGCATGACGGCCTACTCTAGAAAATAAAACAAAAACTACCACAGTTCTACCTTTTGTTAAAATCCTACCTAAGCAACAGATGCTTCCAAGTTCGCCATGGACAAGACCTCTCAGAATTAAACTCCATCCAATCTGGCGTTCCACAGGGTAGTGTCCTAGGGCCAGTTCTTTATACACTGTACACCGCTGACTTACCCATAAGAAAGGACATCATGGCGGCTACGTTTGCCGACGACACCGCGATACTCGCGGTTCACCAAAACCCGAGGACAGCATCCAAAAACCTGCAAAGGGAACTCCGAGAAATAGAAAAGTGGCTGGATACATGGCGCATAAAAGTCAGTGAAAACAAATCTGTACATGTTACTTTCGCCACAAAAAGAGGCGACTGCCCGAAAGTTAATCTGCATGGACACCCATTGCCAACTGCCAATAATGTGAAATACCTGGGTATGCATCTCGACAGAAGACTAACATGGTCAAAACACATGAAAACAAAAAGAAAAGAGCTAGACCTAAAAATACGTAAAATATATTGGTTAATTGACCGTAAATCAAAGCTATCCTTAAAGAATAAACTCAACATCTATAAAATCATACTCAAGCCTGTGTGGATATACGGAATCCAGTTATGGGAGACAGCCAGTAACTTCAATCTAGAAATTCTGCAAAGATTCCAATCTAAAACTCTGAGAACATTACTCGATGCTCCTTGGTATGTCAGAAATACCACCATCCACAGAAACCTCGAAATAAACACAATTGCAAAAGAAATCCAACGCTTCAGCGAAAGATACGAAGAACGAATACAAACCCACTCCAATGAGCTGGCCAGAACCGTCCTAGACCCCAACCAAATCTCTAGAAGACTCAAGAAATTTAAACCAATCACCTACGAGAAAGATTTAATTAATCACTGAAAAAATCGTCGTACTGCGCAACCCAGAGACATTAAGCATCATTGGATGCTTACTCTGAAATTAAGTATTATTCCGGCTACCTGCACAATTATTTATTGTTATGTACATAACAGATTATAATTTATAAATAAAACGAGAAAAAAAAAAATATATACGATTATACATATGTTTTCTTATCCAATTTAACTGGAATATAAAAATAATTTAAATAAATAAATTCATTAACCTTAAATCAATCAAATTCACAAATTTCATCATTTTAAATTCATTTATTAACTTATGATTATTAAATTTATGATTAAATAAAAATTTTAAGTTAAAAAAACTATTAACCTTCGAAGTGAAAAATATTTATAATTTAATAAATTTTATTAGTAAAGAAGATTTTATATCTTTTAAATAAATTTACAATTTATCACCTGTATTCAGACTCATTACTTTATTTTATTAAATTAAATTAAATGTTATATTAAAATTATCTTTCAACTTGCAATTAAAAATTTTTTTTAAACTAAAAATTTATGCAAAAATTACTCTTTCCTACAAACCATACAGATATCGGAATTTTATATTTTATTTTCAGAATATGAGCAGGAATAATAGGCACATCTATAAGAATTATTATTCATATAGAACTTGGATTTCCAGGCTCATGAATTAATAATGATCAAATTTATAACTCCATTTTAACAACTCACGCTTTTATTATAATTTTTTAAATAGTTATACCAATTATAATCGGAGGATTTGGAAATTCATTAATTCCATTAATATTAGGGGCTCCAGATATAGCTTTGCCTCGAATAAATAATATAAGATTCTGATTGCTGTCCCCATCTTTATTAATATTAATATTTAGAAGTATTATTAATCAAGGGACAGGAACAGGATGAACAATTTGTCCCCCCCCCCCCTTATCAGCTAATTTAAATCATGAAGGTTGTAACGGTAATTTTTTAACGTTAGCATTAATTTTTATTTCCCAGGGGAAATTCGAGCTCGATCACAAGAATAATTAATTTTAGACTTCTAAGTACGTGAAAATAGGGTTCATTAAGAAAAACAATAAGAATGTCAGTGTTCGGTTTCTTGGCACCGATAACCAGTACAATATGCTTTTAAATTCGTTAATTCCTACAATTATTTTCACAATTCGTCTCGGGTATTGCGTTTACATAGATTCTCGGTACAACCAGCTCGGTAGTTTGTTTTTGTTTAGTGCGTTGGTAGTGAGCCTGTCACTTGACGCACACACACACAGCTAAACGCGTCGCACTAGCTCTTACAGCCGATGTCTCTGTCATTCCTATAGATCTCTCTAGCTATCACTTGTTTCCCTTCCCTACTAACCTCGTTAAATCGACTCGCTTATAAAGGGTTTTTCAATAAGAGCGCTTCAACTTTTTTTTTGAATAAAACACAAACTGTTCGACTTTTGAACTAACTTTTTTTTTATTAACGAATTTGAACATATACATTTAATTATGAAACTCGATTTCTTTTGCATGATCACCGCGTGCACGTTTTACAAAGTCCAATCTTTGAACCCAATTTTCGACCACTCTTTCGCATAAATCGGCCGAAATTCCAGCAATTTCACGTTCAATATTGGCTCTGAGCTCTTGCAACGTCGCCGGCTTATTGGCATAGACCAATGACTTCACATAACCCCAAAGAAAATAATCTAGAGGTGTCAAATCACACGAGCGCGGCGGCCACTGGACGGGCCCATTTCGCGAAATAACACGCTCATCGAACTTAGTCTTCAATAACGCGATTGTATCGTGTGCTGTGTGGCATGTGGCCCCGTCCTGTTGAAACCACATGTCGTCCAAGTCCATTCCATTCAATTGCGGCCAAAAAAATCGTTTATCATATCGCGGTATCGATTTCCATTAACAGTAACGTGGCGATCGTTATCGTCGATGAAAAAATATGGCCCAATGACGCCGCCGGCATGTAATCCGCACCAAACAGTAACTTTTTCGGGATGCAATGGTGCCTCATGAATCACGTGTGGGTTGCTTCCTGCCCAGTAACGCATATTTTGCTTGTTGACAAATCCATTTAGCCAAAAGTGAGCCTCATCGCTGAAGATGATTTTTCGGTGAAAATCTGCATCATTTTCGATTTGCTCTTGAGCCCAATTCACGAATCGGCGTCGCTTCAAATGGTCAAACGGCTTTAGTTGTTGTGTCAGCTTGATCTTATACGGATGTAGGCCAAGATCTTTACGTAAAATTCGCCACAATGATGTCACAGAAAGGCCCAATTGTTGCGAACGTCGTGTGAGCGACACATTCGCGTCTTCTTCAACTGAAGCCCTGGCGGCTGCGATGTTTTCAACACTTCGAGCACTTCTTGCTCTCGAGGGCACCGGAACATTATGTAGCGAAAACGTAGACTCAAATTTTGCCACTATACGGTCGATTGTCGAACGGGCTGGCTTGTTAAATGGACCATAAAATAGCCGTAATGCTCTTAAAGTAGCAGCAACAAAACGATTATTTTGATAAAAAATTTGCACGATTTGCAATCGCTGTTCACGTGTGTAGCGTTCCATGATGAAATGTATACTAATGAAGTTTCCAAATGACAAAAGAACAATAAAAAATATGGCGTCGTTCGCCGTCCCTATCGGAAAAAAGTTGAAGCGCACCTGTTGAAAAACCCTTTACATTCCTTGCCTATTCTACTGGTTTAAATGCTACGCGCTTTAATTCTAATTTCTTAAACACTATCCGTCTAATTCTATGTAATTAATTCTCTACAATTGATTCTATTCACTTAAAACCTATCTAAATCTAGATTAATGTCAATTTCTTTGATATTCCACTAATAATTTCTATATTATTTAAATAACTCGCCTGTCCTTCCTCCTTCTGTAGTCTTCGTTTTCCGCCCTCACCGACTCGATTTTCTTACTCACAAAAACACGTAGTTTAACAAATGTAAGTGTACCAGGTCTATAAATATAAAACTGGAATTAGCCCATAGATGGCCCTAGCTGTCAATGTAGTTACCGTCAAACCGCGTCATTGGTGCCATTTCCTTGTTGACATCTCTGACAAAGATTTTCAAATCACAACAATACAAGTTTCATACAACAGCATAGTTTGTAATAGCGTTGAACATGTCGAATTTTGTGCCTGGAAACTATGATTTGCGGACAGCATTGATTTTCTGTTACCAATTGAAGAAAACTGCTGCAGAATCGCATCGAATGCTTGTCGAAGCTTACGGTGAGCATGCTCTTCGTAAATCACAGTGCTTTGAGAGGTTTAAAAAATTCAAAAGCGTTAAGCATGTCGAATTTTGTGCCTGGAAACTACGATTTGCGGACAGCATTGATTTTCTGTTACCAATTGAAGAAAACTGCTGCAGAATCGCATCGAATGCTTGTCGAAGCTTACGGTGAGCATGCTCTTCGTAAATCACAGTGCTTTGAGAGGTTTAAAAATTTCAAAAGTGGCGGTTTTGACGTGAGAAACGAAGAACGTGGAAGACCACCGAAAAATTTTGAAGACAGCGAATTGCAAGCATTGTTGGATGAGGATGACGCTCAAACGCAACAACAACTCGCGGATTAATTAAATGTGACACAAGAAGCCGTCTCCATACGTTTGAAAGCCATGGCAAAGATCCAGAAGATGGGAAAATGGGTTCCACATGAACTAAATGAAAGACAGCAGGAAAACCGAAAAACCACTTGTGAAATGCTGCTCGCCAGGTACAAAAGATAGTCATTTCTCCATTGAATTGTGACTGGCGATGAAAAGTGGATATATTTTGAGAATCCTAAGCGTAAAAGATCATGGGTAAGTCCAGGCGAACCATCGACATCGACTGCAAGGCCGAATCGCTATGGACGGAAGACAATGCTCTGTGTTTGGTGGGATCAGAAGGGTGTGATCTATTATGAGCTGCTAAAACCTGGCGAAACCGTTAATACTGAACGCTACCGACAACAAATGATCGATTTGAATCAAGCTTTGCGTGAAAAACGACCAGAATATCAAAAAAGGCAACACAAAGAAAAACTGGTCAAGGAAACGATTGAGGCGTTTAGTTGGGAAATACTTTCGCATGCGGCTAACTCACCAGATTTAGCTCCGTCCGATTACTACTTATTTGCATCGATGGGACACGCACTTGCTGAGCAGCGCTTTACTTCTTACGAAAATGTACGAAAATGGCTCGATGACTGGTTTGCCTCAGAAGAGCAACAGTTTTTTTGGTGTGGAATCCACAAATTGTCAGACAGGTGGGAAAAATGTATATCTAGTGATGGGCAATACTTCGAATAAAATATTTTTTATCATTTTCGTACAATAATCGTGTATTTTCTATACAAAAAATCCGGTTTCATATTTATAGACCTGGTAAACGATTCTAGTACTCCGAAATGCACGTACTACGAAAACGTTTTCTATTAAAATGCCTTGGGCAATGAGAAAATGCACAACTTTGTTTCTTAATCGCTTCCAACTTAGAGACTTGAGTTAAGAGAGTAAGAGAGATTTTCCTTTCGCGCGGGCTTTTTTATACCCTGCCCCGCTACCTCATTCCCCTCTTCAACATTTTCAATTCCAATTTTTTTTATTGAACGCAATTTTTTAATTTCTCGGCTATCCGTTGCCGCGCTACCCGTCTTTCCTTCGCCGCCAAGCGAGGCCAGTTGGTCGCTGACATGCTGTTTACGGCGGCGAGGGAATTCCGGAGGTGAGGCGTAGCTAGTTTTTGACATAGGTCCGGGTTCGGTGGCCTAGTGCCCGCAAACCTCGGTATATTCGGACGTAATCTCGCCTGTTTTGGCAGTGAAATATAATAAAGCAGGCTAGCGGATATAACTATGTTACATTATCCCCCGAGATCTTTGGTGAGTTAGATTCTTAAATCGCCCAAAATCTAACAATTTCAATCTTCATTTCGTATGATATTCTGTCTTCTTCGTGCTTCCTTGGGCTCATCTGCTTATTCCATTCCCGTATAGGCTTTTTCTTGCACTGTTGTTCCAACGGTTTGAATTCGGTCGTATCGTGGTGACTTTCAATTATACAGTCTTCAATTATTTTTACCCACTTAAATCAGCCTGCATGGTTGCTAGTTAGGAAAACTCGGAAAAACCTTCCAAGCTCACGATTAGCCCTTTCGACGATATTTCCTTGGGGGTGACGTATCAATGAAAATACGGCCATGATATTTGAGATTTTGTATTCAGTTTTTAGCAGTAAATTGTGTTCCGTGATCGAATTGAATTCTACGTGGCTTTCCATACTTCGGGATATAATCGTCAAATATTCGTTTAATAACTGTGGATGTATTCGCTTTCTTCATGGGGTATAGAAAAACGAATTTATGAATGCATCCAAAGTCGCCAGGATATGCTTTACTCCTCCTACCGATGCGGGCAAGGGTCCATAGAAATCAAATAGACACCAAATCCCCCGGTTTCTCCGGTATTATATTTTGCATCGCTGCATAGCTTGTTTGTACCGCAATCTTGTTCCTTTGACACACATCACAGGTAGCGAGTATACTTCGAGTTACTTTTGCAAGGTGTGAATACGTGAAATTCTCCTCCAGCATCCACACACATTTCCTTGCGCCTAGATGTCCGTACATGGCATGGCAAGCCTTTATTATTTCATGGATACTCTTTGCTATTAAAACCCGTCAAATCCCAATCTTCATTTTTTTTGCAAAATTCCTTTAGCTACTGGAAATATCTGTTCTTCTCCTCCTTCCTTCTCCTCACTAAGGAAATCCATAATATTTCGTAGGTCCTCCTGCTCTCGTTGAATGTTCTTCAGCACTTCAGTTTCCTAGCCAGTTCGCGTGGAATTCTCTCTGCCAGCATTCCCGCGAGCACCACGATTCCTTCCTTCTCGGTCGATGGTGCATCTTCGTTACCTTTTACATGGCTCAATGCATCGGCAACCACATTTGATTTCCCTGCGACATGTTCTACCTGTAGGTCGTAGTCCTGTATGGATAATGGCCATCTCATCAGCCTTTCGGCCGTAAAACGACACGTTTTTAATAATACTAGAGCCTTATGATCGGTTTTTAGTTGGATCCGTGCTCCTCTTAAATATGTCCTGAATATTTTAAGTGCCCACACGATTGCTAATAACTCTTTTTCCGTTGTCATGTATCCGATCTCAGCTCCTTTAAACGTTCTACTCGCGAACGTCACCACCTAAGCTTCTCCATTCCCATCCTCTTGGGAAAGAATTGCTCCGAGCGCATACCCACTTGCATCTGTTGTGAAAGTGTATGGCTTCCGAGTATCAGGAAATTTGAGTACAATTTCCTCAAAGAATATATCCTTTACCTTTTTGAATGTTCTTTCCATAACCTCGTCCCACTTCCAATGGATACCATTCCTTAAAAGATTTACTAATGGTGCTGTTTCATGCGCATGTCGACTCGTGAATTTCGTGTAGAAATGTATCAATCCTAAAAATCCTCTTAGTTGTTTTATGGTGCGAGGCCGTGGATATTCGTGAATCGCTCTTATCTTCTCTGGATCGGGTCTTACAAGGAAAGGTACTTTGGTGTCCCCCTCCGATTTTAATGCAACTCACGTATGTTGTAGAGCATCGAAAACTAAAAGACACGTATTTTTTTTTATCGGCGGAAAAACATTTTTAAGGGGTGAAATCGCCCTTCAAAAATAGGCATTTTGAGGGGTGATTATGCAGTTTCACCCAGAAGGCGTCAACCGATTTTTATGAAACAAAAACCAAAATACTCCTCATTGAAGACAATAAAAATTCCACGTGAAGTTGAAGAAAAAAATTCTTTTTCAGGGGTGAAACTGCATAATTACCCCTAACGTTGAAGGGCGATTTCACCCCTTAAAAATGTTTTTCCGCCGATAAAAAAAAATACGTGTCTTTTAGTTTTCGATGCTCTACAACATACGTGAGTTGTATTAAAATCGGAGGGGGACACCAAAGTATCTTTCCTTGTTAGTCCTTCGGTCGTGAGAACGTGTCCGAGAAAGATCACCTCCTTACGGAAAAAATGTGATTTGCTGAATTTTAATGTCATCGCAGGTGATCGAGGTTGATTCGTGTGAAGTTGACATTATCAGTAAATAGTCGACGAAATTGATCACAAAATCCACACCCTTAAGGACCACGTCGAGAGCCCTTATCAAACTTGCAGTGCCAGTTTTCAGTCCGAACGGGGTAACCGTAAATTCATAACATTTCCCGTTATGCTGGAATGCGGTGTATTTCCGCGATCCCGGGAGCAGGGGTATCTGCCAGAAACTACTAGTTAAATCTAGTGTTGACATTACAGTTTTTCCCCCGCACCGCTGAAAAATCTCCTCGATCGGCGGCGCATTGTTATAATCATTAATTAAATAATTGTTTAATTCACGAGCATCTAGACAAAGACGTACTGAATCATCGCTCTTTGTAACTGGGATGAGTGGGTTTATATAGATACTTTTGGATTTCTGTATAACCACCATTCTGAGCATTCTCTCAATCTCTCTTTGCACTCTCTCCCGTTGCGTCAGTGAGATCGGATACGAACGATGAAAATACGGCTTCGGATCCTTTAGGAAAAGTCGATGCTCATACTCTGTCATTCTTCCTGGTAGTTTGTCAAAGACCTCTCTTCTTCCTTCGACAATTCTTTTAAATTCCTGCTTTGTTTTCGGCCTCAGTTCTTGGCGTTCCGCCATCTTATCTTCGAACTCCTCCTCTGATAGGCCGAAATCTATTTTACCCTCGTGCATACTTTCCGTCTCTACCGCAGCACATTCTATTCGGCTTATTCGTGCGGAAATCCTTAGGATCTACGTGTCGCCACACCCCCTCGTTTAATTCCGCGACGATTTTCTCTCCGACTGCCAAAATCCGTTGTTGGGCATCTATCGAAATTTTTAATGCTAACATTCCATCGATCCCGATCAACACAAGCCTTACCAATTTTGGCACGATCAACAATTGTAATGCCCCTGTCGATCCGTATGTTTCTGCATCTACCATTATTTGCTTCTTAACACGCTCAGTGTCCCCATCAAACGCCCCAACCACCTGCGGCGACGTTACCGGTAGTATTGGGTAACTTTTCAATATTTCATCATTTTTCCGAAAAAACTCCTCCGACACACAAGACACCTCGCTTCCGCTATCGATGAGACCTACTTCCGATATTCCAGCAATCTCTACCGGTATCTCCGGACAGCTCGGACGTTCTTCGTCATATCACTTGCTTGGTATTTTTTCTACCTCCTCGTATAGATATTCCCGTGGATTTTTCATGAGCATTACACATGTCATTTTCTTCCTTTCGTCTCCGTCCACATTTCTTGGTGCTGGCCCTCCGACACCCGGTACTCCCTGAACTTTGGCAACGATTTCAGGACACATCTTTTTTTTATTATCAAATGTGCCTTTATCGTCTTCCTGAACTTGGTTTTGCCTTGAGTCAGCCTGCCCTCGCCATTCGGTGTTATCCTCTCGCTACTTTCTCACTGACTGTCCACCGCCTCCGTCTTTTTCCACTTTTCTTCGCTGATCCCCGCTTTCTTCTTCTCTCTCTTCTTCGCGTTCATTCGTTGTCTCGTACTTTTCCTTTCTTCCTGTTGTTCCGTTGCGCACCGTTCTTCTCTCTTTTTCTCGATATTTTCCGTTCCTTCGGGCGCAACGGCTAAGCGTTTCCCGGATTTGAGTTCACCACTCTCGAGCATTCCGGCTTCTGTTCCCTCAGGATGGTGTGTTCCACGAATGGACCTTGCAACGCCCGATTTATGTTGTTTACTTGGTTATTCGATCGTTGCTCCTGCCTCGGTAATCCTGGTCCTGCTGGTCTATTATTTTCCGGCACCTGCAATTGTCGAGTCCGGTTATCCTGCCATGGTGGCCTTGGTTGCACCCATCTCTCTCCCTATGTTGGATTTGTTGGAGGCCATGGCCCGTTGTTTTGCCATGGTGGTCTTTCTTTCCGACCACCCTGACGTCCCAGTGACGAAAGAAATTGTTTCCGCCATTGTTCGCCGACGTTTCCCGATTTTCATATCTCGGGTACGGCCGCGCCATCTACTCACGCACAGCTCCTCTATTCACATATCTCTGTGGCTCCTGTGACGCGTATTCACCGGTGCGACCTGCTCCTCTCTTGTAATTTAAAAGACCCGCCACGTTCGTGCTTTCCAACCATTCCAAAAACTCATCTATATTACCTATTTGTCGGACTCTTACAGCACTGCACACTTCCTCATCGAAATGTTTCGGGAGTCAGCGGATAATATCTTCATCACTGAGTTTCTCACGAAGATCCCGTGCATTTCCGATTACGCAAGTTGCATACTCAGCTCGTGTCAACGTCTGATCTTCCGTATAAAAAGATCCGAACTCTAAATTTTTCTTCACCTTATCTTGCATGTCGCGAGCCCAGTATCTCGAACGAAATTTTTGCTCGAACGACTGCAAGTCGTGTACGGCTCCTTCCACCACCAGCCATCAGTCGCTAGCAACACCTTTTAACGCGGACCCGATGGCGTTTCGTATCTCCGTGTCCTCGATACCTCCCGCGATGCAAAACTCTCGAAATTCCTTCAAGAACCTCATTGGCCGCTCCTTTCCATCACCATAATACGTAGAAGGTTTCTGTGCCGTCATATATAGCCCTGTCACATTAAGCTTTCCTCCGATGGTTTGCCCGAAATTTACCGATGTGCTAGTCTTTGTATGGTTTCTTCTAATTTTTCAACTCTTTTTGTGTACGCATCGGTAATTTCGCATGCCGATCTAATCTCAGCCATCATTTCCTGTGTTTTTCTCTCTAGTTTCTCCACGTTCACCTTCTGACCAGCAACCTGTTGTTGGATGTAATTATTCGTAATGTTTTGATTTTCTGGTATCCTTTCCTGGACTTCTTTAATTTTCCGATCTGTCCGGCTCTCTACCGCTGAAATCTCTCCTTCGAGTGCATCCTTCGTCGCTTCTCTCAAAACTGATATCCTGCTCAAATACTCGTCTCTTATTGTTTGCTGCGACTTTATTATCTCAGCGAATTTTCCGTCGCTTTTCTCCTCCATCTTCTGCCGTTTCTCCTCCATCTTCTGCAAAAACTGCATCACCTCACCCACACGAACCGGGTCTGGTCGAATTATCGGAGTCCTATCTGTGGGCCTCGGTGTACTGCCGACTTCGTCGTTTATCTGGATATCTTCGAACTCATCTAATACGTTTTCGCTTTCCTTAATCGGTGTGATCTCAGAAAAACGTTGTATATTCTTCGATCTATTCGTCATCCAACAAATTATCGGCTATCGTAGACTCCGATACATAGGTTTGACCTCCTTCAGCACCCCCCCCCCCCCGCTCTGCCGGCGATGCTCCTCCATACTCTCCATCAATCGCATTTCCTCGACCTTGAGAGAAATGTTCTGATCGCCTCCCGTAGCCATGCTTTTAATTTTACACTAAATTTATTTGCCCTACGCGCGCCCTACCTCACCACCGCAGTCTTTCTTATTTGTGTTGAGCCCCACGTTGGGCGCCAAATGTAACGGTAATTCCTTATCGTTAGCATTAATTTTTATTTCCCAGGGGAAATTCGAGTTCGATCACAAGAATAATTAATTTTAGACTTCTAAGTAGGTGAAAATAGGGTTTTTTAAGGAAAACAATAAGAATGTCAGTGTTCGGTTTCTTGGCACCGATAACCAGTACAATGCATTTAAATTCGTTAATTCCTACGATTATTTTCATAATTCTGCTCGAATATTGCGTTTACATAGATTCTCGGTACATCCAGCTCGGTAGTTTGTTATTGTTCAGTGCGTTGGTAGTGAGCCTGTCACTTGACGCACACACACACAGCTAAACACGTCGCACTTGCTCTTATAGCCGATGTCTCGGTCGTACATATAGATCTCTCTATCTATCACTTGTTTCACTTCCCTACTATCCTCGTTAAATCGACTCGCTTATACATTCCTGGCCTGTTCTACTGGTTTAAATGCTACGCGCTCTAATTCTAATTTCTTAAACACTATCCACCTAATTCTATGTAATTAATTCTCTACAATTAATTCTATTCACTTAAAACCTATCTAAATCTAGATTAATAATAATTTCTTTGATATTCCACTAATAATTTCTATATTATGTAAAGAACTCGCCTGTCCTTCCTCCTTCTATAGTCTTCGTTTTCCGTCCTCACCGACTCGATTTTCTTACTCACAAAAACAAGTATTTCAACAAATGTAAGTGTAAACGATTCTAGTACTCCCAAATGCACGTATTACGAAAAAGTTTTTTATTAAAATGCCTTGGGCAATGAGAGAATTCACAACTTCGCTTTTTAATCTCTTTCAACTGAGAGACTTGAGCTAAGAGAGTAAGAGAGCTTTTCCTTTCGCCCGGGCTCTTTTATACCTTGCCCCGCTGTCTCATTCCCCTCTTCGTCATTTTCAATTCCATTTTTTTAATTGAGGCCAGCTGGTTGCTGACCTGCTGTTTACGGTAGCGAGGGAACTCCGGCGATGTGACGTACCTAGTTTTTGTCACAGGTCCGGGTTCGGTGGCCTAGTGCCCGCAAACCTCGGTACATTCGGACGTAATCTCGCTTGTTTTGTCAGTGAAATATAATAAAGCAGGCTAGCGGGTGTAACTATATTACAAGGTATATCAATAGATTTAGCTATTTTTGCTCTTCACATAGCAGGTATATCTTCTAAAGGGTGGTTAAATTGTAAGGGCCGATGTTGAATGTGAACCACACCTAAACGTCAAGTTTTTTTCTGCATTTCATTTGACATTTCTCAATTTCAGACTAACTCAATTTGAACCATGGAAAGATACACAATCGAACAACGCGTTAAAGTTATTTAGGCTTATTATGAAAATGGGCGTTTAAATCAAAATGCATATCGTGCACTTCGTGATTTTTTCGGTCAATTTAATCGTCCAAATGTGCGTACAATCGGAAAAATCGTGCAAAAATTTGAGCAAACCGGGTCTGTAGGAGATATTAAAACACCAGTGCATGCTCGTACAGCTCGTACTGTAGAAAATATTGCTGCTGTTCGCGATAGTGTGGCTGAAGAGCCGTCCACCTCAAAATGAGGCCGGTCAGGCAGTTACTGTGAATGGTGTTTTCTATCGTGAGATGATAACGAACTTTTTATGGCCCGAATTGGAAAATATGGATGTGGGCGATATGTGGTTTCAACAGGACGGTGCCACTTGCCACACAGCTAACGAAACAATGGCTCTTTTGCGCGACAAATTCAATGGCCGTGTTATCTCACGTGGTGGCGATGTCAATTGGCCGCCAAGATCATGTGATTTGACACCGCTGGACTTCTTTCTTTGGGGTCATTTGAAAGAAAAGGTGTACGTCGATAAGCCAGCAACAATTCAAGAGCTAAAGGATGAGATAATTCGGCACATTAACGGCATAGAACCTCAATTATGACTAAGCGTCATCGAAAATTTGGACCATCGGATGGAGGTGTGCCGCTGAGGTCGCGGCGGCCATTTGGCCGATATTTTGTTCCATACATAATTGAACCATACCATATTATCATAATAAAAAGAATTGACAATAATTTCCTAAATAATTTGTGTTTTATTCAAAATCAACATCGGCCCTTAAAATTTAACCACCCTTTATTATAGGAGCTTCAAATTTTATCGCAACTGTTATAAATATATTTCCTAAAAATTTATCTATCTATATAAAAAAACTTTCTTTATTTATCTGATCAATTAAAATTACAGCTATCCTTTTACTACTAGCCGTCCGATCGTAATTTAAGTACATCATTTTTGGATCCCTCAGGAGAAGAGGATCCAGTTTTATTCCAACATTTATTTTGATTTTTTGGCCACCCAGAAGTTTATATTCTAATTCTTCCAGGATTTGGAATAATTTCTTATATAATTTATAATAACAGAAAAAAAAGAAACATTTGAAAGATTAGGAATAATTTATACAATATTAACATTTGGATTTCTTGGGTTTATTGTGTGAGCTTATCATATATTTACCATTGGAATAGATATTGACACTCGGGCCCACTTTACCTCAGCTGCAATAATTATTGATATCCCTACAGGAATTAAAATTTTCTGACGATTAGGATCAACTCATGGAATAAAAATAATTTTTAATCCAGTCAACCTATGATCTATGGGATTTGTATTTATATTTACAATCGGTGACCTTACAGGTATTATTTTAGTCAATTCATCTATTGATATTATCCTCCACGACACATATTATGTAGTAGCCCATTTCCATTACGTCCTATCTATAGGAGCCATATCTGCAATCTCAGGGGCATTTATTTACTGATTCCCACTAATAAAAGGATTAACTATAAATAAAAAATGATTAAAATCTCAATTTATTACTATATTTATTACTACTAATCTTACATTTTTCCCGCAACATTTTTTAGGATTAAGAGCCATACCTCGACGGTATTCTGACTACCCAGATACCTATACTTTATGACATTCACTATCTTCCATTGGATCTATTTTATCACTAATAAGAAATATCTATTTTATCTTTCTTCTTTGAGAAAGTTTATCAGCTCAACGAATATACCTATTTTCCCCATTTATAAATAAATCTCTGGAGAGAAATCATCAATACCCAACCATAAATCATAGATACACATAAATCTCTACAATCAGTTATTCAATTCTAATATGGCAGACTAGTACAATGAACTTAAACTTTATTTATAAAGATATACTTCTTTTAGAATATGTGTAAATGATCAATAATTAATCTCCAAGATGCAAATTTCCCATTTATAGAACAATTAATTTTTTTTCATGATCATTCAATAATCATATTATGCAGAATTACTTTTTCCATCATTTATTTAATTAACTGAATTATAACTAATAAACTAACAAATCAATTTTATTACAAACTTCAATTTTAGAAATCATTTGAACTATTTCACCATTAATTATTTTAATTTATATAGCCCTTCCTTCATTAAAAATTTTATACTTAAATGATGAAATTAATCTTCCACTTATATCAATCAAATCAATTGGTCATCAATGATATTGTTGTGTCGCGGAATAATCCACTTCACGTATTCTCAGGAATATTCCTTAGCTGACACAGCTAGAGATAGAATTCTAAAAGATAGCTGTTATACAATAATAGACTGTCGTCAACTACTCGAAAGAAGGAATTATTTTAATTTATTAAAATTATCGTTGTTTATAATAAATACTTCCATTTATATAAATTCGCGTTTTCATCGATAACTCAAGATCCATCTCGTTATCGGCAAACGATCCCAAAAAATAATAACTTTTTAATATTATACCGAATACCAAATAATCCAATTACCCGGTACCGGCATAACATTTGGTGGCAGCGGTGGGATCTGCCGAAGTTAAGTGATACGTGATTTATTTGGACAAAAGTGTTTTGGACAAAGTAAATAGGAGTGACTCTGAAGTGACGACTACGGCTCGTGCAAAGGACGCCAGTGTAGTTCGTGAAAACCCGAATAAGCTAACGCGATGCGCGAAGTGTACGTCGGTGCGGTGTGACATAGCGGTCAACCGTTTAAAATCCCGATTGACGGTGTTACGTCAAGTCGCGGAAAAAACGCACAAAGTGTGCAACCAAGTACTCGAAGCAGCTACTTGAGAAGAAGCCGTCGGGCAACCATTGGCGACGCGCTAAAGACGAACCCAGGAAACAACAAATAAACGGGTCAACAGCGTCAGGAAGGACGTCAAGGACCATCAACAGAGAGGAGCTGCAGGACACCAAGTCGACAGCACCCGAGAACATCGCCATGGAGAGGACCATCTACCAGATCATCCTTCTGTAAGTGGCGGTTACATTATACTAAAACATATTGCCGATATAAACCAAAGCCAGTTAGGACAGATATTTGAAAAATTTCAAAATATATACATATATTCCGTGAGAGATATTTCTTTAGAGATTTTGTGGGTATATTTTGGAGTTTTTTTCGCCGCGAAATTAGCAACATGCCGATATTTAGGGGAAAGAAACCGAAACGCAGAGTCAATTCGTTAGAAACTACGATGCCCGGCGAAGGGGTAGACTCCACAGCTGGATTAGCTGCTGCCGTAGGGGAAATCGTGTACGAAGCGCGCAGGGCGTTAACAGAGCTCTTGACGCCGGGTCGAATCCCCGCCGACAGGCAAGAGGCCGTCGCAGGCCGACTGGACGCTGAGTTCGGCGTAAACCCACTCAGAGGTGCGGCGTTTCGCGATAACAGTAGTATAGGTAGCGATAACGTGTTCAATATGGCTACTGGTGGACGAACGCCTGAACGCCTAGACGAGGACATGGACGAGCGGGAATTCGAAAGCATGCAAACGATAGATCGCGTGGGTTTCCTGACAGCTACTGGTACGACAGCACGGTCGATGACTTCAAGAGTACGAGATCGGTTAGAGGCGATCAACCGGAGCCACCGTGATTTGGTAAGAGCTGGACGGCAGTGCGAAAGGCTGCAACGCAAGCATGAGCAAAGTCAACGCGAACTCGGTCGCGAACTCCAGGGGGCTAAAACACCGTCAGCAAGACGAAACTTGACGGATACGTTAAACGAGGTAGGTGCGGACGAATACGAGCTCATCCGCTCCCTAGGAGAGCAAATAGCTGAGTTCCAGCAACGGTTAGGAGGAGCAGGGATGGAAGACCATCCGCCACCCCGTACAATCCCCGAGACGCACGCGGTTCGAGGAGACGCATCCCTTAAATATGCTCAGCCTCAGCCTCGGAATAAAAATGGTAAAAACGTTCAACGGCAAAGACGCTAAGGCATTGCCGCTCTTCTTAAAGTCCTCATCAGTACCATGGCGCAACTCAGGAGCGAGCTGGAAGCGTTGTACGGACAGCGGAAGTCCCTGGCTGCGTTGCAACTGGAGTTCAGCTCCTTCCGGCAGTGACAGAACGAAGATACACCCCCATAGGAGGGCATCAGGGTATCAAGCGTACGTTACGTCGGATCCGGACCAAGTACGACTGGCCCGGCATTAGAAGAGATTTGGAGGAATATATTTCGTCATGCGAGTCTTGCCAAAAGAACAAAATCCGAAAAAGGGAACGAGTACTGATGGTGGTTACGGACACCCCATCGAGGGCATTCGAAAAAGTAGCGGTTGACATCGTAGGACCGCTACCAGAGAGCGCATCTGGAAAGAAATACATACTCACGTTTCAGGACGCCCCTACCAAATACAGTGCAGCGATCCCCCTGTCGAACCAAGAGGCTTCGACAGTAGCAAGGGCACTCGTTGAAGAATCAATTTTCCGGCACGGAACGATGGAAACGATACTGTCAGACCAGGGCACCAACTTCGTCAGTGCGACCTTCAAAGAAATGTGTCGACTGCTGCGAATTAAGAAAATACAGACAACGGCATACCACCCTGAATCGAATGGCGCCCTGGAAAAATCGCACCGCACTCTCGCAGGAAACCTGAAAAGTTTCATAAGAGAGGATCGAGGAGACTGGGACGAGTGGCTAGCGTACCCTATGTTTACGTACAACACCACTCCGAATACGGGGACCGGACTATCTCCCCACGTGCTGGTGTACGTTGGCGACGCTGAATTACGAGGCACCTATGCGTATGACGACTACGTTCAAGAACTACGAGAGCGACTACGTGCCGCATGGACTATAGCGCGCAACAACCTGAAAGGCGCGAAAAGACGATCGAAAGAAACATATGACAACGGCGCACAGGAGCAGGAGTACCGCGTAGGCGAACATGTACTCTTCCGAGATGAGACGATGCGCAGGGGGCGGTCTGCAAAGCTGACCCCTAAGTGGACGGGACCCCATGAGATAGTGGAAAAGAGGCCCCCCGTCAACTACGTCGTCCAGAAGGGACGGAAAACTCAGGCGGTACACGCGAACCGCCTGAAGCTCTTTATCGAGGACTGATAGCTGAAGAATTAAAGAATTCGCATAATTATAGCTAGTTAAAACTAAATATCAGCTAGGAAATAAATGTGGGAAGGAGCCCCTCGGGACGCAGGGTAAGGAGCTCCAATAAAGTAGAAGAGGTCTTAGGAGACCTAATTTCATCAACAGGAAAAAGAGCGTCATTCAGAGATAAATATACATATAGAACGAAATAATTGAAAAGAAATTGCACTTTCATTACGCAATCCAGAGGGGACTGCGACCATGCCAGAAAACCACCTCGAAATATGTATATCATATTAATACTGACACAGGATAGTGTTCAGCGTAGAAAGTAAAAAGAAAAAATACAATAAATTGAAGAAATAAAGTTTCTACCAGGTGTATGCATAAGTTTTTTCCGGTTTTTTGGTAAAAAAAACACGTAATTTTCAAGGGAAAATAATTTTTGTTTTATTCAAAATATTGGCCATCGGCTTCTACACCCTTCGCCCATCTTTCAGGTAACTTATGAATACCATGCCAGAAAAACTGCTTGTCTTTTGCGGCAAACCATTCGTCGAGCCATTTTCCAACTTCCTCGAAATTGCTGAAGTGCTGCTCTGGGAGCGCGTGCCCCATTGATGCGAAGAGGTGATAGTCAGATGGCGCCAGGTCTGGCGAATACGGCGGGTGCGTAAGGATGTCCCATCCAAGCGATTTCAAGGTGTCTTTCACTGCTTTTGCTGTGTGAGACGGCGCATTGTCGTGTAACAAAATCACTTTGCCATGTCTTCTAGCCCATTCCGGTCGCCTTTCGATTAATGCGTGGTTTAAATTAATAATTTGTTGGCGATAGCGTTATGTATTAACGGTTTCGCCGGGCTTCAAGAGTTCATAATACACAATACCGCTCTGGTCCCACCAGACACAGAGCATGGTCTTCTTGCCGAAGCGATTTGGTCTTGGTGCTGAAGGACCGGCTTCGCCAGGTGAAAGCCACGATTTTGTGCGCTTCGGGTTTTCAAAATAGATCCATTTTTCGTCACCCGTCACAATTCGATGCAAAAATGATTTCCTTTCGTGGCGTTGAAGCAGCACTTCACAAGTGACTTTGCGATTTTCTATTTGACGTTCATTCAAATCGTGTCGGACCCATTTACCGAGTTTATTGATCTTCCCCATTACTCGTAAACGTCTGCTGATTGTTTCTTGTGACACATGTAATGCTTCTGCTAATTGCCGTTGAGTTTGAGTTGGGTCATCATCCAATAACTCCTGCAATTGCTCGTCTTCGCATTTTTGTGGTCTACCAGAGCGCTCAATGTCTTTCACATTGAAATCACCACTTTTAAATTGTTGAAACCATGTCTCACATGTTCTAATCGATGGAGCGTGTTTACCATATGTTTCTAGCAGCAAACGTTGACTTTCAGCAGCCTTTTTCTTTTGATTAAATAAGAAAAGCAATGCGTGCCGCAAATATTCTTCTTCAGGCACAAAACTCGACATGATCACTGAACGCACACTCGCTACGCACCTCGTCGAAGCACTACCACACCTACCGTTGGGCAGTAGCTTCCCGGTCGCAATAGCACACGACCAAGTGTCAACACTTATGTGACTGGCAGATACCAGGGCCTACAGCGAAGGCAACGCAGTGGTATTCGTGCTGGATATACAGCTCATCGGGCAGCAACGATATAGTATGCAAAAAGTATATCCTATACCCATGCGAGCTGACAACGGCAGGCATTACTACATAGACGCGACCGAGACCTACTTGGTAATAGATATAGAGAATCGCAAGTACCTAAGGATGACATCCGATGACGTAAAAAACTGCAAGGTAGTGGGCAAATCATACATTTGCCCACCAACACACCCTACTATTCCGGTCACAAACGACGCACCCTGCAAAGTCCTAATCTATGCGAAAATGGACACCGGGAACGGGAAAAAATGCGCGAAAAGGGTTATCCAAATCACCCATCCCCTGATCGTTCCAATGCAACAGCAAGGACGATCGTTATACGTCACGCCAACCCCGGTTCCCGTAGGCATAAATTGTGGGAAAAATCCCACTCAGCACGAAATACTAAATAATTCGGGAATACTGGCTTTGGTAGGCGTATGTATAGTAACCGCCCGAGATTTCGACATCAAAACCATCGGGCGAACGTCGCAGATCATACGGGAAAACTACCTTCCGTCGTTCAATTTGGCATTAACGGAGATCGAAGCTCAGGCGCCCTCGACGCAGACCGAGAGGACCATCCCGCTACAGAGCGTGCTGCGAGACGCCGAAGTGCTTCGGAAGCTCGGAGCTCGAGCCGACCACATCATGGAAACCCTCAATACTGCTGGAGACGGGATGCAGCAAATCCACAACCTGAGCTTCTACTCATTGCGTGCTATAGCACCGATAGCCTTGGCTGGCTACGTTCTGTTTAAATGTTACAGGTACCAAAGAAACAGAACACCAACGAGAACGAGCGAGGCAACAACCCCAGCAGCCGCCGAGATAACCATCAACCTCGAGCCACATGGACGACAACAGCCAGTGGAACGACTGCGAACCGAGCTGGCCAGGATATGCAATCGTCCCCCCAACCAAGAACGACTCGCTCGGCCCAAGCGACGTTAACAAACAAAAAATAAAACATTTTACGTACTATTGCACACATATTATATATCAGGAGTACAAATTGAAAATGCGGGATTTTTTTCTATTTTTGAACGTTTATTCTGAAAAAATGGTAACAAATGAATTATTCAAAGTATTGTCCATTGCTAGCCACAACTTTTTCCCATCTTTCCGGCAATTTACGGATACCGTCGCGAAAAAATTCGGCCGGCTTGGCTGCTATCCAGTCATCGACCCATTTTTGGGCTTCTTCGTAAGAATGGAAGCGCTGGTCAGCTAGGCCATGTGTCATCGATCGGAAAAGGTGGTAATCGGAAGGAGCAATATCTGGGCTATACGGCGGGTGGGGTAAGACTTCCCATTTCAGCGTTTGTAGGTATGTTTTGACCGGCGCTGCAACATGTGGCCGAGCGTTGTCATGTTGCAAAATTACTTTGTCGTGTCTTTGCTCGTATTGTGGCCGTTTTTCTTTGAGTGCGCGGCTCAAACGCATCAATTGAGTTCGGTATAGTGCTCCTGTGATGGTTTCGTTCGATTTCAATAGCTCATAATACACCACACCCAGCTGGTCCCACCAAATACAGAGCATGAGCTTGGCGCCGTGAATATTTGGTTTGGCCGTCGATGATGATGCATGGCCGGGGTAACCATATGATTTTTTGCGCTTCGGGTTATCGTAATGGATCCACTTTTCATCACCAGTGACAATGCGATGCAAAAAACCCTTCCGTTTTTGCCGTTCGAGCAGCAGTTCGCATGCAAAAAAACGGCGCTCGACGTCTCTCGGCTTCAGCTCATACGGCACCCAATGTCCTTGCTTTTGGATCATTCCGAGGGCTTTTATACGATGGGAAATGGCTTGTTGTGTCACTCCCAATGAATCTGCGAGCTCTTGTTGAGTTTGACACGAGTCTTCATTGAGTATTGCCTCCAATTCAGCATTCTCAAACTTTTTCACTTGGCCCGGCCGCTCTTCGTCCTCAACGTCAAAATCACCACTTCTAAACCGCACAAACCATCTCTCGCACGTTGAAACCGATGGAACATGACTCGGATAAGCCTCGGAGACCAATCGATGTGCTTCAGCAGCACTTTTCTTCAAATTAAAGAAGTAAATTAAAACTTCCCGCAAATGCTGTTTTGTTGGCACGAAACTCGACATATTGAGAGCTCAAAAAAACTATGAATTTGACACTGCGACAAATTGACACATACTGAAAATTAAAGCTATAAGACGTAGCTTTGACATGAACATAGTCACAGTACTGCCTGATGCGTATAGCGTTAGTAACGCCATCTGTTATCAAACCCGCATTTTCAATTTGTACCCCTGATATTATATATCGAACCGTAAAATTGTATTAATATTGTAAGGTACGAGAAACCAACTGAA
The DNA here is from genome assembly GCA_963942595.1 of Cylloceria caligata. Taxonomy (NCBI): domain Eukaryota; kingdom Metazoa; phylum Arthropoda; class Insecta; order Hymenoptera; family Ichneumonidae; genus Cylloceria; species Cylloceria caligata. The sequence goes on along the minus strand of OZ012710.1, from coordinate 37,290,695 downwards.
GAAAAAATTTTTTTGAAAATTTTTTGTTTTAAGGGGGAGGGATGTTGTGTCGCGGAATAATCCACTTCACGTATTCTCAGGAATATTCCTTAGCGGACACAGCTAGAGATGGAATTCTAAAAGATAGCTGTCATACAAGACAGGATGCGAGTTAGACGCCGACGCAGCATGTGGCGACTCGCTAGGCGATCTACGATTGGCTAAAGCTAAAGCTGCCAACTAAGGGATTTCAGCAAACGCAGTTAGTAACTGCTTTACTAAAATCAGTTATAAATTAGACTCAACAGAGAACGGTTGGTTCCTCGTCAAGTACTCGAAACAACGAATTATTGTACACTCCTTTATTAACTTTTAGATAGACAACGGAAAGTTACTGTTGCCTATAATAAATACTTCCATTTATATAAATTCGCGTTTTCATCAATAACTCGAGATCAATCTCCTTATCGGCAAACGATCCCAAAAAATAATAACTTTTTAATATTATACCGAATACCGAATAATCCAATTACCCGGTACCGGCATAACAATATTGAAGTTATGAATATTCAGATTTTTTAAATATCGATTTTAACTCCTTTATAATAAAATCTAATAACTTAAATATTTTTCGCTTATTAGATGTTGATAATCGAATAGTAATTCCATTTAATTCTCAAATTCGTATATTTACGAGTTCAAACCAATTTATACATTAATCGACCAGGATTTTTTTTTGGCCAATGCTCTAAAATTTGTGGAATAAATCATAGTTTCATACCAATTGTTGTAGAAAGAACTTCAAATATAAATTTCATTAACTGATTAAAATTATATTCATTAGATGACTGAATAATAAGTACTGGTTTCTTAAAACATAACATAGTATATTAATAAATAATTCTAATGAAAGAATTAGTTGAAATACAACATTAAATTGTGAATTTAAAATTATTTAAAAAATATTTTTTAAAAGATATGCCCCAAATAGCACCTTATAATTGGATTGAATTATTTACTTTAACCTCAATAGTTTTTTTATACTCATCAACTTACATTTATTTTTCTTATACTTCCCCCAAACTTAAATCAACCTCGAATAAAAGAATAAAATTTTCATGTACTTGAAAATATTAATTTATTTAATTAATATTTGTTTACGTAATAATAAAATAAAATAAAAAGAAATTTATTTTCAATTTTTGACCCTTCAACTTCTCCAGAAAATAATCTCTGAATATCCATATTATTTAATTTATTATTATACTTGTTATATTATTTAATTTATTATTATATTTATTATTTAGATGAATAAATAATATAAATTTTATATTTTCCCATTTAATTCTTCCCACAACTCCAAATTTATTAATACCATTTATAGTTATTATTGAAACATAACATTGGCTATTCGACTAACTGCAAATATAATTGCAAGTCATTTACTATTAACTCTTTTAAGACAAACAGCCTCTTTTTCTAATTCTATTTTATTTATATTAATTATTACTATTCAAATTATTTTATTAATGCTTGAATTTAGTGTTTCTATCATCCAATCCTATGTCTTCATAATTTTAAAATCATTTTATTCAAAGGAAAGAAATTATGACAAAATCAAATAATTTACAAACCACCCATTTCATCTAGTTACCCAAGACCTTGACCTCTAATATCTTCTATTGTAATAATAAATACATTAATTGGGGCTATCCAAATATTTTATGAATTCTGTTTTAATTTAATAATTATCAGAATTTTAACAATGACTATAAATTTAATCCAATGATTGCGAGATGTATTTCGTGAAAGCACTTATCAAGGAAGTCACTCTACAAATGTAATACGTATAATCCAAATAGGAATAATTTTATTTATTATCTCTGAAATTTGTTTGTTTATCTCTTTTTTTTAAAGATTTTTTCACATATCCCTATCCCCAAGAACTGAAATTGGAAATAATTGATCACCATTATACATTATTACATTTAACTTATATAATACTCCTTTATTAAATACTATTATTCTCCTTTCATCAGGAATCTCAATTACCTGAAGACATAACCAACTCCTAAATAATAACCTTAATGAAACTTTTAATCCCATTCATTGTACAATTTGTTTAGGAATATATTTTACTTACCTACAATATTTTGAATATTTAGAGCTTCTTTTTCTATTTCAGATTCAATTTATGATTCTACATTTTTTATAATCACAGGATTCCATGGAATTCATGTAATAATTGGTACAATTTTTATCTGTATTAGCACTCATAAATTAGCTCAATTCCAAATCTCAAATTTTCATCATTTAAGGTTTGAAACTAGTTCCTGATATTTTGACATTTTGTTGACATTATTTGATTATTTGTATATATTCTAATTTAGGTACTGATAAATTAAATTTATATATCAGGGGTACAAATTGAAAATGCGGGTTTGATAACAGATGGCGTTACTAACGCTATACGCATCAGGCAGTACTGTGACTATGTTCATGTCAAAGCTACGTCTTATAGCTTTAATTTTCAGTATGTGTCAATTTGTCGCAGTGTCAAATTCATAGTTTTTTTGAGCTCTCAATATGTCGAGTTTCGTGCCAACAAAACAGCATTTGCGGGAAGTTTTAATTTACTTCTTTAATTTGAAGAAAAGTGCTGCTGAAGCACATCGATTGGTCTCCGAGGCTTATCCGAGTCATGTTCCATCGGTTTCAACGTGCGAGAGATGGTTTGTGCGGTTTAGAAGTGGTGATTTTGACGTTGAGGACGAAGAGCGGCCGGGCCAAGTGAAAAAGTTTGAGAATGCTGAATTGGAGGCAATACTCAATGAAGACTCGTGTCAAACTCAACAAGAGCTCGCAGATTCATTGGGAGTGACACAACAAGCCATTTCCCATCGTATAAAAGCCCTCGGAATGATCCAAAAGCAAGGACATTGGGTGCCGTATGAGCTGAAGCCGAGAGACGTCGAGCGCCGTTTTTTTGCATGCGAACTGCTGCTCGAACGGCAAAAACGGAAGGGTTTTTTGCATCGCATTGTCACTGGTGATGAAAAGTGGATCCATTACGATAACCCGAAGCGCAAAAAATCATATGGTCACCCCGGCCATGCATCATCATCGACGGCCAAACCAAATATTCACGGCGCCAAGCTCATGCTCTGTATTTGGTGGGACCAGCTGGGTGTGGTGTATTATGAGCTATTGAAATCGAACGAAACCATCACAGGAGCACTATACCGAACTCAATTGATGCGTTTGAGCCGCGCACTCAAAGAAAAACGGCCACAATACGAGCAAAGACACGACAAAGTAATTTTGCAACATGACAACGCTCGGCCACATGTTGCAGCGCCGGTCAAAACATACCTACAAACGCTGAAATGGGAAGTCTTACCCCACCCGCCGTATAGTCCAGATATTGCTCCTTCCGATTACCACCTTTTCCGATCGATGACACATGGCCTAGCTGACCAGCGCTTCCATTCTTACGAAGAAGCCCAAAAATGGGTCGATGACTGGATAGCAGCCAAGCCGGCCGAATTTTTTCGCGACGGTATCCGTAAATTGCCAGAAAGATGGGAAAAAGTTGTGGCTAGCGATGGACAATACTTTGAATAATTCATTTGTTACCATTTTTTCAGAATAAACGTTCAAAAATAGAAAAAAATCCCGCATTTTCAATTTGTACTCCTGATATTAAAAATAATACATTTGTTCGAGAATTCAGTTGGTGGAGAGAAGTGGACGGTACAGAGTTGCAGGTGAATTAATAAGCAGTACACGGATGTGGTTTACAGTGGCATTTATAGCTCCACCTGTCAAATGCCGTGGATGAAAATACATAAATAAAACAAAAAAAATATAGCGATTATTATATTAAAATATGCAGGAAAAGCAATGAATAAAATGAGTTAATAAATGTGGTGAGCCTTTACCACACACGATTATATTAATCGTGTGTAATCGCTGAGAAGATCTGTCACGACCGGGCCTCGCGGTGAAGCTGACGCTGGGTGCACGACAAGATGAGCCAAATGATGATTTACTGGTGAGCCGACGTCTATATACCAATGCTGATACGATCGAAGAGTTTGTTGAGAATGTACATCGGCAGAGCTGCACTTTGAGATTTGTTAGGTTGCACAGAACTTTCATAATCACGCACGAACACGGTGGCAAAGAAAACCGTGCGAGAGCGAAACGCAAGATGGCTGCGTTATACAAAGCAGCCGTTGTCTAGCCAAGCAGTCGTAGAGCGCTTGCGCGCAGCGACCTGTTGCTCGGCACGCTGATCTAGTGCGGGATTGACAACTTCTGCGTGGTGCTGCCGCTGAGTGGCGGCAGCAAGCAGTTGCCCATGCTAGCCTGCAGTGCGCAGTCTAGCTACGCGCAGCAGAATGCTCAAGCATTCTCAAACATCATTTAACTTCTAATTTAAAAATCTATAAAACATAGTATAAATAATTATCTTATTAATAACCTTATTGATATTGTTTTATATAATCTCCTTAATTTTAATAATAATTAACGTTCTTATCTCAAAAAAAAAAATGACCGAGAAAAATCTTCTTCTTTTGAATGTGGGTTTGACCCATTTTCTTCCCCCCGCCTTTCATTCTCTATTCAATTCTATTTAATTAAAATTGTGTTCCTAAATTTTTATGTTGAAATTGTAATTTTTTACCAATGATTCCATCATATGTACAAGGAAATCCTGAAACTTGAAAAAATTTAACCTTATGTTTTATTACAATTTTAATTATCGGAATTTATATGGAATGAAATAAAGGAGCTTTAAAATGATTAAAATGTAATAGGATTGTAAAAAATTTTTCTTTATTAATTTTAAATAGAAAAATAGAAATCTTCGTATGATAACATGGACCATCCTTTACCTACACGATCGGTAAGGTAGGATCCGCTTTTATTGAAAACATGAGAATCTCCAATTCTTTATCACAGGCCGCTGGTAACGCAGGATGGATAAAATCAGACCCGCTTCAGTAGTATAGGATTTACAACATTTCATATATTTTATAACAGCTTCAGTAGTAGAGTGGTGTTACGATTACGTAAATTAATTCCAAGAGCCTTCTCTTGATTATCAGACACCGCGACTTCGATATTCTATTGGTACGATCCAACTGACTTTTATACACATATATTCCCAAATGAACCTCCGCCGGCATACCACGGTACACAATATTATACACATTAGATACCGCGATGACATTCAATATAAGAAATACAAATATCGCACACTTTCCAGCAATGGAATAGTTTTGGTAACAATATTTAAACACATGAGCAGAAACTCTCATTAACATTGTCAAACCGAACCCATATTCTCTCATCGGACAAATCTATTTTGATACACATAATACACATTCCACTATAGCACAACGTTCTAGGCCAGCACGTTAATTCAGAGTTTATAAGAACTGACCAAATATATAAAAACACTCTTTATGTCTCGCATTGTGAGAGACGTTACTTGCGACCTTCACTTGTTAATGCTCCGGCGTGGCTCGATCCCGAGTATATCGGTTCCGATAAATATGCACATGACTCGTTACCTTGATTAACGTTGACTTCGAGAATGTTCGAGAGTGTGACGGAATTTCTTTAAAGCATTCGGAACAATCCCATATGTCGTGACTTCGAGCGAAGACGCTGATAAATATGACGATTCAGTACGCTTCAATAGGATAGTTCCAGTTCCATGTAGATCGCAGAGCTCATCGTGTTCGTTCTCAGAAATCCCAATGTTAAAGAGCCGGCGTCGCAACCGACGTAAAACGCACCATAGACATACGCAATGCTTCAAGCGCCAAGTATAAAAGCGCAAGACACTACTAGACTATTCTATTAATTGAAACAACCGTATAAGCACCCATACACAAATAATATAAAATAGAGAGCGCAGAAACATACCTGTATAATTATCAAGGAACACTTTTACACCAGGCGGATACGATATAATTATGTAAATAACTTATTAGGCTTGATCGCACTCGTGGTCGTCGAACGACTGGGGTGAGCCCAAGACAAACCTCGCCGTTCACGCTGCGCACATCAGAGATTTAGTTCGGTCACGAGGATAGCCGAAGGGGCGCCAGCATCGTTAGGTGAAACAGAGTGGATATACGCGCGATATTTAAACATGGATTAAATTCCTTACAGGATATTTCTCTTAATTTGCAATTAAATTTAATTGATTAATGCAATATATCTTAATTAATTTAAAAATCATAAATATTATGAATTCAATTTCGACTTGACTTATAGTTATTTAACCCTTAAATTTAATTGAAACCAAACTGAGGTAAATCATTGTTAATAATTTTATTGATTACACTTATAATCCAATTAAATAAAATAAATATGAACAATAAGAAATTTCTAACTTCTATATTGTATGGTTAAAGTCCATTTTTATTTTTTATTGATATAGTTTAATTAAAAACATTATATTTTCAGTATAAGATTAATAAATTTATTTATAAATTAAAAATTTCTATTGAAACATTTTTCAGAAAAATCATCTTAATATTATCAATATTAAACTTTAGTTAAGCTATTTCAAATATAAAATTAATGATAATAATAATATAAAAAATATTTTTAAAAATTAATAAATATAAAAAATTGCGAAAAAAAATCATAATTTATATTTATTGTAATAAAATAAACTAAATTAGAACCTTAAAAATATTTATTCCATCCAGTTTCCCCCTGAAAAATTACTAATTGATTAAATTATATAATTTTATTAATATTAGCCCCATACAATAAAGACATAATCATAGTATCGAAAACAATTTTATATAAAATGTTGTGTAAACTAAAAAATTTCTTAATAATATTCATTCAGATATCACACCCCCTAAAATTCCCCATAATATTAAATATAAATAAACTATTAATTTTATCCCCAAACCTAAATTAATATTAGGTGCGCAACTAAGTTCCCGCTGTTTTTCAAGAGATGGCTCCAGTAGTAAGTGCTGGTCGATTGGGACATAACCAAAACATCATGAACCAAGCTTAGACTTATGGTAATCAAACCGCTTTGACACATTAGTGATTTTGTTTTTGCGTCATATACTTTTGGTTGTGTGAAAATGTCTGATTTTGTGCCGAATAATCGTCATTTGCGGGAAGTGTTGCTTTTCTTCTTTCACTCGATATAAACGGCGGCTGAAGCGCATCGAGAACTACAAAAAGTTTACGGAGATGCGATTCTAAGTGAAACAACATGCCGTGATTGGTTCCGTCGCTTCAAAGACGGTGATTTCGATGTTGACGACCGTTCGCGTGAAGGCAGGCCAAAAACCTTCGAAGACGCTGAATTGGAGGCATTGCTCGATGAGGATCCGTGCTAAACGCAAAAAGAGCTTGCTTCAGCAATAGGAGTTACCCGCCAAGCCATTTCCAAGCGATTGCATGCGTTGGGAATGATTCAAAAACAAGGAACTTGGGTTCCTTATGATTTGACGCCAAGAGACGTTGAGCGTCGTTTTTTCGCCTGTAAACAACTGCTCCAGCGGCAAAAAAGAAGGGTTTTCTTCATCACATCGTTACGATGGAAAAAGGAGTGCATTTAACTATCATTCATAATATTCAGCATTTATCTGTATATTTTATTACATTTGTCTAATAAACCCTACTTTTACCGAATACTGAAGCCCGTATTCATTTCCTCCCTGCTCGAGTCTGAACTAAAACCCTTTCAGGGTAATGATAACGTAAAATACCGTTACAATATATAACTGTTAGCCCTATAAAAATAAACACTATAATTATAAAAAAATTATTTATCTCCCCTATTATAAAGGGGTCCTAAGGTAACACTTTCGTTTATGGGGCCCACCTCCTATCGTCTTCGGACCAAATCTATTCGACGCGTTTTCGGATGGAGAACAACTTTTTCTTCTGACAAAATTAACGGTCTCTTCGGCGAACAAAGATTTGTTCGCCAAACGAAGAGTCGTTATTATTATTATTATTATTATTATTATTATTATTATTATTATTATTTTTATACAAGGAGTTGCGGAATCCTTTTTACGGATATCCCCTAGCCTTTTGAACTGGGGGGGGGGGGTATGTGGGACTCCCAAAAAAGTAGGCCTACCCACTAAACCGCCCTCTCCTTGTTGCCCTCCCCCAGACCAGGAACTATTTTCATATTACTTCTGGCTGGGGGTTCTGTCTGTTTTCGTCCGTTCGTCTTGCTGTCTGTAACTTGTAACGTCACGTCGGTCCGTCTGCTCGGTTAGGCGAGGCAGCCGTCTACGTTTTTTTGTCGCAGTATCGTCTCTGTATAGGTGGCAACTAGTTGCCACCATTCTGTTGAGTGGAGCATCACCTGGACAACGTTGTCCGGGGTGATGCTACCAACAATCGTCTGAAGTTCCAGTCGGGGTCCTGTCTAGCGGTCACACACAAAAAATGTGTGCTCCGCGTCGTCTCGTTCGTGTCCGCAGTACTAACAGTCTGGCGTCCGTACTCTGTTTATGTTGTAAAGGTACCTTCGGAAGTAGCCGTGTCCGGTCAGGAGCTAGGTAACGTAAAAGTTCACGTCCCCGAACTTCCTTCCGATCCACGGTCTCAGGTCCTTTTCAAGTCGTCTCGTCCAGTTGCTTGTACGTTCTTCTGTCCATCGGTCTTGCCAAGTCTGTATCGTCCTGTTGCGCTCCGCAATTGCCGCATCCTCCCGTCTTATGTCCGCGCTTTTCCCGTGGATCCTTTTTCGCTCGAAAGCTAGAAGGTCCACGGGGATTACGCCGGTCACCACCAAAACTGCTTGTACAGAGACAGTTCGGTAGGAGCAGGCGATCCTCAGCGCACCCTGTCTTTGTACCATCGTCATCGCGTGGCAGTATTTCTTTGTCTTCAGGGCATCTGCCCAGATCTCTGCGCCGTAAAGGAGGATCGAGTGGGCCGTCGCCATTAAAAGTCGTCTTTTCCCCGGTCTCGGTCCAGTCGTGTCTGCTATCAGGCGGCTCAAGGATGCTATCCTCTCGGCCGCCTTCTGAGCTGTTTTTTGTATGTGAGGCCGGAAGGTCATCTTTGTATCTAGAGTTACCCCGAGATACTTGACTTCCCCCCCGGCCGTGATTTCGTCCGTCCCGACCCACATGGGAAGTCTCGTCTGTATACGTCTTCTACTAAGGACCGTCAGTTCTGTCTTTTCTGACGCAAGTTGTAGTCCGTGATCCGTCATCCAACGTCCCACTCGTCGCATCGTCTGGTTCAGTTTTAGCTGTGCCAGATCCGGAGACCGCTCGGTGATCACCGCCGCCACGTCGTCAGCGTAAACGAAGAGGAGTACGCCGAGCGCCATTTCCAGCCTGAGCAAGCTGTCGTACAGTCCGTTCCAAAAATCTGGTCCCAGTATGGACCCCTGTGCGACCCCGGCGGTGATTTGCCTCGTCACCGGTCCTTCAGTTGTCTCGTACGTAATCTGTCTGTTTTTCAGGTAGCCCCTCACCACCCCAGCCAAGTAAGCCGGAACCCCGAAGTTGCTTTCAAGCGCTTCCAGGATATCGACCCACCTAGCCGAGTTGAAGGCGTTCCTGACGTCCAAGGTCGCCAGCAGGACGATTGGTCGTGCTGCGTGGCAATGTCTGTCTAAGTCCAGGAAAGAGTCGACCACTTTTTGGATCGCTCCAATCGTCGATCGACCCTTCCTGAAGCCGAACTGCAGGTCTGAAAAGCCTCCGCTGGTCTGTATCACGTCCGTCAGTCTTGGTCTCAGTAATTGTTCGTAGAGTTTATCGACGATTGGAGCGATCCAAAAAGTGGTCGACTCTTTCCTGGACTTAGACAGACATTGCCACGCAGCACGACCAATCGTCCTGCTGGCGACCTTGGACGTCAGGAACGCCTTCAACTCGGCTAGGTGGGTCGATATCCTGGAAGCGCTTGAAAGCAACTTCGGGGTTCCGGCTTACTTGGCTGGGGTGGTGAGGGGCTACCTGAAAAACAGACAGATTACGTACGAGACAACTGAAGGACCGGTGACGAGGCAAATCACCGCCGGGGTCGCACAGGGGTCCATACTGGGACCAGATTTTTGGAACGGACTGTACGACAGCTTGCTCAGGCTGGAAATGGCGCTCGGCGTACTCCTCTTCGTTTACGCTGACGACGTGGCGGCGGTGATCACCGAGCGGTCTCCGGATCTGGCACAGCTAAAACTGAACCAGACGATGCGACGAGTGGGACGTTGGATGACGGATCACGGACTACAACTTGCGTCAGAAAAGACAGAACTGACGGTCCTTAGTAGAAGACGTATACAGACGAGACTTCCCATGTGGGTCGGGACGGACGAAATCACGGCCGGGGGGGAAGTCAAGTATCTCGGGGTAACTCTAGATACAAAGATGACCTTCCGGCCTCACATACAAAAAACAGCTCAGAAGGCGGCCGAGAGGATAGCATCCTTGAGCCGCCTGATAGCAGACACGACTGGACCGAGACCGGGGAAAAGACGACTTTTAATGGCGACGGCCCACTCGATCCTCCTTTACGGCGCAGAGATCTGGGCAGATGCCCTGAAGACAAAGAAATACTGCCACGCGATGACGATGGTACAAAGACAGGGTGCGCTGAGGATCGCCTGCTCCTACCGAACTGTCTCTGCACAAGCAGTTTTGGTGGTGACCGGCGTAATCCCCGTGGACCTTCTAGCTTTCGAGCGAAAAAGGATCCACGGGAAAAGCGCGGACATAAGACGGGAGGATGCGGCAATTGCGGAGCGCAACAGGACGATACAGACTTGGCAAGACCGATGGACAGAAGAACGTACAAGCAACTGGACGAGACGACTTGAAAAGGACCTGAGACCGTGGATCGGAAGGAAGTTCGGGGACGTGAACTTTTACGTTACCTAGCTCCTGACCGGACACGGCTACTTCCGAAGGTACCTTTACAACATAAACAGAGTACGGACGCCAGACTGTAAGTACTGCGGACACGAACGAGACGACGCGGAGCACACATTTTTTGTGTGTGACCGCTAGACAGGACCCCGACTGGAACTTCAGACGATTGTTGGTAGCATCACCCCGGACAACGTTGTCCAGGTGATGCTCCACTCAACAGAATGGTGGCAACTAGTTGCCACCTATACAGAGACGATACTGCGACAAAAAAACGTAGACGGCTGCCTCGCCTAACCGAGCAGACGGACCGACGTGACGTTACAAGTTACAGACAGCAAGACGAACGGACGAAAACAGACAGAACCCCCAGCCAGAAGTAATATGAAAATAGTTCCTGGTCTGGGGGAGGGCAACAAGGAGAGGGCGGTTTAGTGGGTAGGCCTACTTTTTTGGGAGTCCCACATACCCCCCCCCCCCCCCAGTTCAAAAGGCTAGGGGATATCCGTAAAAAGGATTCCGCAACTCCTTGTATAAAAATAATAATAATAATAATAATAATAATAATAATAATAATAACAACGACTCTTCGTTTGGCGAACAAATCTTTGTTCGCCGAAGAGACCGTTAATTTTGTCAGAAGAAAAAGTTGTTCTCCATCCGAAAACGCGTCGAATAGATTTGGTCCGAAGACGATAGGAGGTGGGCCCCATAAACGAAAGTGTTACCTTAGGACCCCTTTATAATAGGGGAGATAAATAATTTTTTTATAATTATAGTGTTTATTTTTATAGGGCTAACAGTTATATATTGTAACGGTATTTTACGTTATCATTACCCTGAAAGGGTTTTAGTTCAGACTCGAGCAGGGAGGAAATGAATACGGGCTTCAGTATTCGGTAAAAGTAGGGTTTATTAGACAAATGTAATAAAATATACAGATAAATGCTGAATATTATGAATGATAGTTAAATGCACTCCTTTTTCCATCGTAACGATGTGATGAAGAAAACCCTTCTTTTTTGCCGCTGGAGCAGTTGTTTACAGGCGAAAAAACGACGCTCAACGTCTCTTGGCGTCAAATCATAAGGAACCCAAGTTCCTTGTTTTTGAATCATTCCCAACGCATGCAATCGCTTGGAAATGGCTTGGCGGGTAACTCCTATTGCTGAAGCAAGCTCTTTTTGCGTTTAGCACGGATCCTCATCGAGCAATGCCTCCAATTCAGCGTCTTCGAAGGTTTTTGGCCTGCCTTCACGCGAACGGTCGTCAACATCGAAATCACCGTCTTTGAAGCGACGGAACCAATCACGGCATGTTGTTTCACTTAGAATCGCATCTCCGTAAACTTTTTGTAGTTCTCGATGCGCTTCAGCCGCCGTTTATATCGAGTGAAAGAAGAAAAGCAACACTTCCCGCAAATGACGATTATTCGGCACAAAATCAGACATTTTCACACAACCAAAAGTATATGACGCAAAAACAAAATCACTAATGTGTCAAAGCGGTTTGATTACCATAAGTCTAAGCTTGGTTCATGATGTTTTGGTTATGTCCCAATCGACCAGCACTTACTACTGGAGCCATCTCTTGAAAAACAGCGGGAACTTAGTTGCGCACCTAATATTAATTTAGGTTTGGGGATAAAATTAATAGTTTATTTATATTTAATATTATGGGGAATTTTAGGGGGTGTGATATCTGAATGAATATTATTAGGAAATTTTTTAGTTTACACAACATTTTATATAAAATTGTTTTCGATACTATGATTATGTCTTTATTGTATGGGGCTAATATTAATAAAATTATATAATTTAATCAATTAGTAATTTTTCAGGGGGAAACTGGATGGAATAAATATTTTTAAGGTTCTAATTTAGTTTATTTTATTACAATAAATATAAATTATGATTTTTTTTCGCAATTTTTTATATTTATTAATTTTTAAAAATATTTTTTATATTATTATTATCATTAATTTTATATTTGAAATAGCTTAACTAAAGTTTAATATTGATAATATTAAGATGATTTTTCTGAAAAATGTTTCAATGGAAATTTTTAATTTATAAATAAATTTATTAATCTTATACTGAAAATATATATATGTATAATATGTATCGCGCTCGTCAGTGCTTTTCGTGCTGTCTTATACGCGGCTTGGCGGTTTTCCCTTTCGGGTCTTCCCCCAGCCCTCGTCACTAGTCGTCGGCTTGCCAAGTAGACCCTTCGCAGCTCGGCTATTTCGTCCGTCCACCAGTATTGTGGCTGCCTGTTCTGTCGATATCGTCGTTTCGGCATTGTGCTGTTGCACAGCCGGTCCGTCAATTTGGCCGTCTCGTCCACCAGTCTTTCCGCCCTTTGCCGGCCAGTCAGCTCAGGGGGGACTTTTGTTATCGGTGCTGGTGCTACCACCAGCTCCTCCGAAAATTTTTGTACGTCGAGTTTGTTGAGGTTCCACCGCGGGGGGTGCTGGGTCCTCGTCCGTCTCGTCGCCGTTTGTCCTGTCACTTCGAAGACAATGTACTGGTGGTCGCTGGCCGTATAGCCATCGAACACCCGCCACTGCCCTATCCGTGGCGATATTCCGTCCGATGTCATTGTGACGTCAGGAATGGAGTCTCCAAACCCTGGTCGTCTGTACGTCGGTATGTTTCCTGTATTGGTTACTACCAGGTCCAGCCTTGCAGCCATCTCCAGCAGCAACCGTCCACGTTTGTTCGTTGCTGTCATTCCCTACTCGATCGCCCGCGCGTTGGAGTCGCCCCCGATAATAACGTCTCCAGGCAGATCCCTGATTCCGTCTTCAAGGAGCGCCACTTTCCTCTCGAAATCCGCTGCGGTGCAGTTGGGTGTTAGGTAGACGCTGACGTAAGTGACAGCGCCGACCCTTGCCCAGACGTAATCGTCCCCGACACCGCAGTTAATTATTCGAGATTGGGCAGCGCCCCTTACCCAGATAGCTGTGGTCTCTGTCTCGTTCGTAATGTACGTTTGTGTCGTTCTTCTCCTGTACGGTTCGCACAGGATCGGAATGTCGGCGTCATGTTCGTCAGCTATCTGTGGTAGTAGCATGTCTGCTGTCCTACTCCTGTTCAGGTTTCCCTGAACTATTCTGTCCGTCTTCCGGCCTGTTTCCTGCACTCCTCCAGCGCAGCTCAGAACACCGTGCACCTCCCGGAACCCGCGAGGTGCGCCGCGTCCTTGTGCTTTGCCTCGGCGCACAAAGGACAGGCCGGTTTGTTTTTACAGTCCGTTGCGTAGTGTCCCGTTTCGCCGCATTTCCTGCAGCTTTTTGTCCGGTCCGTGTTCGTGCAGTTGACCTTGACGTGTCCGTAGCCAAAGCACTTGTGGCATTTCGTCACTGTCAGTCGTTTTCGGACGCGGCAATGCACCCATCCTATCCCGACCCGTCCCCGCCGAAGCAGCATCTCGGCTTCCCGCGACTCCACATCGCAGACCGCCATGTACTGCTCGGCGCGATTCGGGCCAAAGATGTGGACCCCGAAGTCCGCGTCTCGTCCTGTCTCGCGTCTCAGCGCCTGTCTGACGTCGTCCGTGGTCGCGACGCAGTCCAGGTCCATGATCTCTAATTGGACCTTGGAAGTCATGGCCCTGACGCTGCCCGCGTCCCCAATCGCGTCTTGTGGAGCGCGTTGGAAGTCGTTTCGTCCGTCGGGTCTGTTCGCGTCTGCCTGTATCTTTAAAAGACACAGGCCGTTTTTCATCTTCCTCAGAGTCGTCACCTGCACGTGACTCTTCTTCGGATCGACCGTCGTCCGTATTTTTCGTACGATGTCCGAGTACGAGTTATCAGTCCCAGGCCTTACCAGTACAGCCGTCCCCCTTTGCCGGGGAGCCGGTCTGTTCTTTTGGGCCTGCGTGTTGTCGTTTGTATCGCGTTCTTTCTTGTCTGTCTTTTTTCTTGTCACTGTCTGCCAAGCAGCGACCGGTTCCGCCGTCGAAGGCTTTTTTGGCGCGTTCTCCGGAGTAGTTCCAGTCGCTTCCCACTTGCGTTTTGTCCGTGACGTTTGTTGTTTGTCCGTTGCTGTTTTTGTCGTTAGCGTGTCCGTAAGTTGTGGTTTCAGGGCCACCTCTGCATGCTTATGCAGCGCTACATCGGCGGCCTCCAAAATCGTCATTATTCCGTTTTTAACC
Organism: Cylloceria caligata; assembly: GCA_963942595.1. Classification (NCBI taxonomy): domain Eukaryota; kingdom Metazoa; phylum Arthropoda; class Insecta; order Hymenoptera; family Ichneumonidae; genus Cylloceria; species Cylloceria caligata. Next base: position 37,275,657 of record OZ012710.1, on the reverse strand, counting down.
GTCATATTCATGTTTTTCTGAATAGACGCTGCCTCGGCCATTTTCGTCGCTGTTTTGTGTATGAGCGTCAGTAGCTCAACCATGTCCAATTTTTTCTGTGTTTTTGCGTGCGTTCGTCTTGACGTCGCTTTGTCAGTGTCGGCCGCGGAGATATAACTATCGCCGCTGCCTGCACTTGACAAGCTGTCCGTCCTGTTGCGTCGTGGTATGTCTAGTAGCGTCTCGTCAGTCCTTTTTTCCGTGTTTTTAATCATCCCTTTCGTCGTCCCCCTTGACCCCTCCTTGCACAGTGTGCGGCCCCCAGAATCCGTGCCGCTGCCCAAGGCCACCGGAGCTTGCATCCGGTCGGAGCCTGGTGTGGATTGCCCTTGATTAGGGGTTACCACCTGAGGTAAAACTTCGTTTTTACCGTGCATATTCATTAAATGTTCCATTCTGCTGCAGGTCCCTTGGGGTCGCGACTCCCCAAACCGTGCTGAAACTACGTACGGCCCCTGAGGTCCCCCCCCCCGTCTTCTTGTATGTGCCCCTATGTGTCGTGTGCGTGAGTGTGAGTGCCCGTGCTAGTGATACACCGGTTCATTCATCCGTAACTGGTCATTTGCTTTTCGGTGGGCCCCGTTTATAGGGGACCCCGATTATTCGCTTTCTCAGGGGTGCCCGTTTATAGGGACCCTGATCATTCACGTCACCGGTATACCATTGAGGCATGTTTGTGTAGGTGTTTGCGTTGGTGCGTGTGTGTAGTGCTGGTTTTCGTCCACCCCGAGAGTTCTCGGTACCTTCTATATCTGGAAGGCGTCCCCCTATCCGCGACCTGGGGAGGCGCCCGATGCGGGACCAGCAACCCGACACGGGATTATTATTATTATTATTATTATTATTATTATTATTATTATTATTATTATTATTATTATTATTATTATTATTATTATTATTATTATTATTATTATTATTATTATTATTATTATTATTATTATTATTATTATTATTATTATTATTATTATTATTATTATTATTATTATTATTATTATTATTATTATTATTATTATTATTATTATTATTATTATTATTATTATTATTATTATTATTATTATTATTATTATTATTATTATTATTATTATTATTATTATTATTATTATTATTATTATTATTATTATTATTATTATTATTATTATTATTATTATTATTATTATTATTATTATTATTATTATTATTATTATTATTATTATTATTATTATTATTATTATTATTATCATTATTATTATTCCGTGTGAGGTTTGCTGGTTCTTCCATCGGGCGCCTCCCTGGGTGGCGGTTAGGGGAACGCTTGTCAGATATGACTGGTACCGGGGAAATCAAATACCCGGGGCGGACCAAAAATTAGCAAACCCAAGCTAAGGTGGCACTGCATACGCCGACAGCTGCATGGCTAGGGGGATGCTTAGTCATGAGTATGCGAACTCCGAATTTGGCGACATTCGGTTTCAAACTGTAGCCTTCCTATGATAATGCAGAGCTCTGTCATAGGTGACCGTTTTTTCTCGTGCTACTCGTGGGAATAATTATGGAAACAAACATAAACCAAAACAATAAAAACAAGGAGAATGATGCCTCTCTAAAAGCATCAACACAAACGAGCTGCTTACCAGTGACCTGTCCAATGGACATGGACCTTGATGGTGGTAAAGGAAGGAATTCTAGCCCATTTAGTAGAAACAGCAGGTTGCAAAGAACGCCACCACGGTTAGTTGCGACAACTAAAAAGCCAGAATCGATGACGAGGACAGAATCACAGCAGATACCGACTCCAACATCATTCCACAACAAAAGAAGCTGGATGCAACCATGGTAGATAAGGAAGACGTAAATGAAGGGCTTATCTGTATCATAAGCGCGAAAAACCAAATGCTGGAAGATAAGCAGCTGCAGGACTGTAAAGACACTCTTGCAGAGATGAAGCTGGCAACACAGAAGCAGCGTAACATTAGTATGGATGTAAAAAACGGCCTTTGCAAATTGGAAGAGGCGATAGACGTACTCTCAATGCTTAGGAGGAAACGTGAAACTACTGCACGCAAGCACAGCCAGAATGACTCACCGCTGCCGGTGGGCACAGTAGACCCACTTACTGTGACAAATAGGAAGCGAAAAGCATCTTCTAGCCCTAAAGAAAAAAGGGAAGGGAAAAAAAATAAGCAGGAGGATGCAGATAATGAGGCAAATAGTAAGAGAAGAGCATCTTCGAGCCGTAAAGAAAAAAGGGAAGGGACAAAAAATAAGCAGGAGGATACAGATAACCCAGGAGGCTGGATTGAGGCCCGAACAAAAAGGGAGAAAAAGAGCACAGGACAGAAAGAGGTCCCGGTAAACAAAGACGGTCGCAATGATGAACGGAAACGGAAAAAGTTTAGACAACGACCAGATGCGGTGGTAATAAAGCTGGAGCAAGGCCAAACTTATGCGGCAATGCTAAAAGAAATTAAAGGCAAGACGAAACCGGAGGAGAGTAACGTAGTGATCAGTACGATACGGCAGACGAAAGCCGGTAATATACTTCTGGAACTAGGCCACAATAGTGAGGGTAGGGAGGCTTTTAGCGAAACTCTTAGAGGCATCCTCGGAAGCAAAGCAAGCGTTTATAACCTTGCACCAAAAACTACCATAGAAGTCAGAGACCTGGATTGCTGTTCCACTACAGAAGAGATTGTGACTGCCATACGTGAAAATACCAAGCAACTAAACTTGGAAGTCAAGGCAACACTCCTAAAAACCAACAGCAGGGAACAACGAGTCGCACTGGTGGAGATGCCTGAACGAGAGGCCAATTTACTAATCGAAACCTCTAGGGTTCGAATTGGATGGGTAAATTGCAGGGTGAGACAACGAGCCATTGTGACTTGCTGCTTCAGATGTTTTGGATATGGACATACCCAATCAAACTGCAACGGGCTAGATAGAAAAGCTCAGGGTCTCTGTAGGCAGTGTGGGAATCCGGGGCACAAGAAAAATGAATGTAAAACAGAGGATATAAGATGCTTCCTCTGTGCTGAATCGAATCATGTACCGGAGGCGATCAAGCATTTTGCAGGAACAAGTGGCTGTCGAGTGTTCTGCAATGCACTTGAGGCGGCCAAAAAGAATATAAGAAGACGATGAGAGTTTTACAAGCAAACCTCAATAGAAGTCGGCTGGCAGATGACCTCTTAGCGCAGCTTGTAATGGAGCTCAAAGTGGACTTGATTCTAATCAGCGAGCAGTATAAGGGAAAAGACACCCCGGAATGGCACTCGGATACCCTAGGTACAGCCGCACTATGGGTTCCGAAAACCAACAGTGTCCTCATAGAGAATAGAGGAGTAGACTCTGGATTCGCATGGCTAAAGTGCAATAAGGTGACTTTTTTCAGTAGCTATTTCACCCCAAATGAGAGCATTGAACAATTTCAGCAGAAACTGAACTCATTGGAGGATACTGTCCAAAGAACAGAAGGTGCTGTCATAGTCGCTGGAGACTTCAATGCCAGAGCAGTTGAATGGGGTACGCCCACTACCAACTCTCGGGGAAGTAAAATACTAGAAATGGCAGCGAGATTGGGTCTAAATGTTATGAACGAGAGGAATACCCCAACATTTAGAAGACCGGGATACAATGGGTCAATCCCTGATATTACTCTTGCATCGGAGAGGGCGACGATAAGTCTGGCGAACTGGCGAGTTATAGAAGACTTCACTGGTAGCGATCACCAGTATATTATATATGATGTGATGAGTGACCGACGATATGACACGAAGAAGCAGACACTTAGATGGAATGTAGCTAAAATGGAAAAAGACACTTTCCAAGCCACCATCGAAAGAGGCAAAAACGCGATTGTAACTGAAAATGGAAGCACCGAATCAATAATTCGTGCGACAATGAAATTAATTCGCAAAGCCTGCCAGGCATCAATGCCCCGACAGAAGCTACTACAGGGAAAAAAACTCGCATACTGGTGGACAGAGGAGATCGCTGAGCACAGAAGGCGGTGTCTAAAAGCCAGACGCAAGGCCACTAGAAGCTGAAGGAGGGGAGAGACAGAATCGATAGCTGCAACATCACAATATAAGCTGGAAAAAAAACATCTACGGAGGGTGATTCGGCAAAGCAAGCAGGCGAGCTGGGAAAGACTAAGAGCGGAAGTGGAATCTGATCCATGGGGGATGGGCTACAAAGTGGTCATGAAGAAGCTCGGTAGGCTCGCTGCTAGTCTAACGATGAGCGCTGAAGAAACACAGCTTATTGTTAACACCCTATTTCCTACTCATCCAGATAGGGCAAATAGAGCATATACGGTGGAGAGCAAGGACATACCACTATTTACTGAAGAGGAGCTCATGCAAGCGGTATCTTCTATGAAAAACAGGAGAGCGCCGGGTTCAGATGGGGTACCGGCTGAAGCCCTAAAATTATTGGAAAAAACCTACCCTCAAGTTTTACTCACCATGTATAACAAATGCCTAGAAGAAAGAATATTCCACACAAAATGGAAGGAGCAAAGACTGGTACTGATCAGCAAGGAGAAGGCAGACATGAGATCCCCCTCAGCATACCGGCCCCTATGTATGCTCGATACAGCCGGAAAACTGCTGGAGAGGCTGATTAAACCAAGGCTAGCTAACGCAATTCCGGAAGCAGGAGACCTTTCGTGCAAGCAGCACGGATTTAGAACGGGACATTCTACTATTGATGCAATCAAGGAAATGGTGAAAATTGCCAATGAAGCGCAAACTGGGAATCATTTTTCCAGGAAAATTGTCCTGTTAGTAACCTTAGATGTAAAAAACGCATTTAACTCTGCATGCTGGTCCGATATACTAATTGCAATGGAATTTGCATTTAGAGTGCCATAATATCTACTTCAGCTAATCGAAAGCTACTTAAAGGACAGGAGTTTAATTTTTGACACCTCGGAAGGTCCACAGAAAAAGAAAATAACAGCTGGTGCCGCTCAGGGATCAGTTCTCGGCCCCGACCTTTGGAATGCAATGTACGATGGAATACTGAGAATGCAGATGCCAGATAATACCACTCTGATTGGCTTTGCGGACGACATCGCTGCCGTGATAGTAGCAAGAAATACCGATGCTGCTCAAAGGAAACTGGAGCAGGTAATGCAAAGAGTGACCGAGTGGATAAAACTCCATGGACTTAATCTTGCAACCGAAAGAACGGAGATCGTTATGATAACCCGAAAACGCATCCCAACGTTACTGCCGATGCGAATCGGAGGGGATATCATAGAAACAAAGGCGAACGTGAAATACCTCGGCATGAGAATAGACTCAAAAATGACCTATTGGTGCCAAATCCAGCATGCAGCTGATAAGGTGGCCAAAGCAACCACGGCCCTCAGTAAGCTGATGGGTAACGTTAAAGGTGCTGGTCAAAACAAGCGAAGACTCCTTATGTCAGTCACGCATTCCGTAATGCTCTATAGCTGTGAGGTCTGGGCCAAGGCAATGCAGATACAGAAATATAGGAAGCGAATGGTAGCCGTGCAAAGAAGAGGAGCCCTCAGAGTTGCGTGCTCTTACAGAACTGTGTCGGAGCCAGCAGTACTAGTCATCGCAGGAATTATTCCGATTGATCTCCTGGCCAAAGAACGAAAAAGTATGTTCGACTTGAAAGGAATATTACCAAAGCAGGAACGAAAGCAACTACTGAGAGCACGCACCATGCAATGGTGGCAGGAACGATGGGCTGAGGATAGTAGAGGCATGTGGACTGCTAGACTCATACCTAACCTAAAAGGTTGGATAGAGCGTCAGACGGGGGAGACAAACTACTACAGGGTGTCCGCCGGGAAGGTATACTACTTTGTTTTGCCGCCATTTTGGTAAACGTTAGTCTTGACAGTTCATATTTGGCAGTCGTGAAGTAGACACGTGGCAAATTTATTATGGAAAAATATTCGATAAACCAACGTGTTTTAATCGTTAAAACATTTCATCAAAATCAATCATCGATTACTGTGACGATGAGAAAGTTACGTGAAGTTTTTGGGAGAAACAAATGGATATGTGAATAAACAGAATAGTCGGTTCTGGTCAATGGAAAACCCTCAAATTATTCATCAGTCACATTTACATCCATTAAAAGTGATCGTCTGGTGTGCAATTTATTCAGGAGGAATCATTGGACCTTACTTCTTTGAAAATCAAAACGGCGTAACGGTAACTGTGAATGGGGAGCGATATCGTGATATGATTGAAAACTTTTTAACGCCACAACTGCATGCTTTGGGCTTGATTAACATGTGGTATCAACAAGACGGTGCCACATCGCATACAGCCAGGATTACAATGGAATTACTGCGAGACCTCTTTCCACAAAAAGTTATTTCAAAAAATGGTGATGTTGATTGGCCTCTACGGTCGCCTGATTTGACTGCTCCGGACTTCTTTTTGTGGGGATATCTAAAAAGCAAGGCTTATGCAAGCAAACCAGAAACGCTTGAGCAACTCAAACAAAATATTCGTGATGAAATTAATGAAATACCGCGTGAAATGTGTGAGAATGTAATGAAAAATGTGCTCAAAAGAGCTCGCATTTGTGAGGCTAACAGAGGCGGACATTTATCTGATATTGTATTCCATACATAATTGCCGACATTAAATAAAACATTTATCAATATAAGATCCATTCTCTTTCGATTAATCAAAAATTATAAGCAAACAAAGTAGTATACCTTCCAGGCGGACACCCTGTACCTGAACCAGTTTTTAAGCGGACATGGGTATTTTGCGGAATACCTTCACAGAATGGGGAAAAGAGTAAGCCCAAGGTGCATATATGGAGACTCCGAAAAGGACGACGCCCTCCATACGTTTTTTGCGTGTCATAAGTGAACGTCACTCAGACAACTTGTCGAGTGTAGCATCGGGCGATTCAACCCAGACAACATAATTGAAAAGATGTTGGGGAATACACAGTGGTGGGAAGAGGTAGCAACTTATGTGCAGGAAATATTAAGGAAGAAAAAAGCTGACTTGGATACAGAAACTTAAGGAAGAGTAGCCAAAGAAAAATGGAGATGTTTAAGAAGTTTGCGGTGTGATGAAACCGAATAGAGAGGCACCTACCTGACGTAATGCGATGAGCGGTACCGGGTAGGGTTAACGCCCGAATAGTAGGTGGAGGTTTTAGTGGGTGCAAGTCCCACACACCGGAAGAGCTTAGCCCTCTGATGGTGCCTAATGCATTTCCTCATTCCTAATTATTATTATTATTATTATTATTATTATTATTATTATTATTATTATTATTATTATTATTATTATTATTATTATTATTATTATTATTATTATTATTATTATTATTATTATTATTATTATTATTATTATTATTATTATTATTATTATTATTATTATTATTATTATTATTATTATTATTATTATTATTATTATTATTATTATTATTATTATTATTATTATTATTATTATTATTATTATTATTATTATTATTATTATTATTATTATTATTATTATTATTATTATTATTATTATTATCAGGGGTACAAATTGAAAATGCGGGTTTGATAACAGATGGCGTTACTAACGCTATACGCATCAGGCAGTACTGTGACTATGTTCATGTCAAAGCTACGTCTTATAGCTTTAATTTTCAGTATGTGTCAATTTGTCGCAGTGTCAAATTCATAGTTTTTTTGAGCTCTCAATATGTCGAGTTTCGTGCCAACAAAACAGCATTTGCGGGAAGTTTTAATTTACTTCTTTAATTTGAAGAAAAGTGCTGCTGAAGCACATCGATTGGTCTCCGAGGCTTATCCGAGTCATGTTCCATCGGTTTCAACGTGCGAGAGATGGTTTGTGTGGTTTAGAAGTGGTGATTTTGACGTTGAGGACAAAGAGCGGCCGGGCCAAGTGAAAAAGTTTGAGAATGCTGAATTGGAGGCAATACTCAATGAAGACTCGTGTCAAACTCAACAAGAGCTCGCAGATTCATTGGGAGTGACACAACAAGCCATTTCCCATCGTATAAAAGCCCTCGGAATGATCCAAAAGCAAGGACATTGGGTGCCGTATGAGCTGAAGCCGAGAGACGTCGAGCGCCGTTTTTTTGCATGCGAACTGCTGCTCGAACGGCAAAAACGGAAGGGTTTTTTGCATCGCATTGTCACTGGTGATGAAAAATGGATCCATTACGATAACCCGAAGCGCAAAAAATCATATGGTTACCCCGGCCATGCATCATCATCGACGGCCAAACCAAATATTCACGGCGCCAAGCTCATGCTCTGTATTTGGTGGGACCAGCTGGGTGTGGTGTATTATGAGCTATTGAAATCGAACGAAACCATCACAGGAGCACTATACCGAACTCAATTGATGCGTTTGAGCCGCGCACTCAAAGAAAAACGGCCACAATACGAGCAAAGACACGACAAAGTAATTTTGCAACATGACAACGCTCGGCCACATGTTGCAGCGCCGGTCAAAACATACCTACAAACGCTGAAATGGGAAGTCTTACCCCACCCGCCGTATAGCCCAGATATTGCTCCTTCCGATTACCACCTTTTCCGATCGATGACACATGGCCTAGCTGACCAGCGCTTCCATTCTTACGAAGAAGCCCAAAAATGGGTCGATGACTGGATAGCAGCCAAGCCGGCCGAATTTTTTCGCGACGGTATCCGTAAATTGCCAGAAAGATGGGAAAAAGTTGTGGCTAGCGATGGACAATACTTTGAATAATTCATTTGTTACCATTTTTTCAGAATAAACGTTCAAAAATAGAAAAAAATCCCGCATTTTCAATTTGTACTCCTGATATTATTATTATTATTATTATTATTATTATTATTATTATTATTATTATTATTATTATTATTATTATTATTATTATTATTATTATTATTATTATTATTATTATTATTATTATTATTATTATTATTATTATTATTATTATTATTATTATTATTATTATTATTATTATTATTATTATTATTATTATTATTATTATTATTATTATTATTATTATTATTATTATTATTATTATTATTATTATTATTATTATTATTATTATTATTATTATTATTATTATTATTATTATTATTATTATTATTATTATTATTATTATTATTATTATTATTATTATTATTATTATTATTATTATTATTATTATTATTATTATTATTATTATTATTATTATTATTATTATTATTATTATTATTATTATTATTATTATTATTATTATTATTATTATTATTATTATTATTATTATTATTATTATTATTATTATTATTATTATTATTATTATTATTATTATTATTATTATTATTATTATTATTATTATTATTATTATTATTATTATTATTATTATTATTATTATTATTATTATTATTATTATTATTATTATTATTATTATTATTATTATTATTATTATTATTATTATTATTATTATTATTATTATTATTATTATTATTATTATTATTATTATTATTATTATTATTATTATTATTATTATTATTATTATTATTATTATTATTATTATTATTATTATTATTATTATTATTATTATTATTATTATTATTATTATTATTATTATTTTTTTTTTTTTTTTTTACAAGGAGTTGCGGAATCCTATTTACGGATATCCCCCAGCCTTTCGAACTGGGGGGGTATGTGGGACTCCCAAAAAAGTAGGCCTACCCACTAAACCGCCCTCTCCTTGTTGCCCTCCCCCAGACCAGGAACTATTTCGATATTACTTCTGGCTGGGGGTTCTGTCTGTGTTCGTCCGTTCGTCTTGTTGTCTGTAACCTGTCGCGTCACGTCAGTCCGTCTGCTCAGTTAGGTGAGGCAGCCGTCTACGTTTTTTCGTCGCAGTATCGTCTCTGTATAGGTGGCAACTAGTTGCCACCATTCTGTTGAGTGGAGCATCACCTGGACAATGTTGTCCGGGGTGATGCTACCAACAATCGTCTCGAGTTCTAGTCGCAGTTCTGTCCAGTGGTCACACACAAAAAATGTGTGCTCCGCGTCGTCTCGTTCGTGTCCGCAGTACTTACAGTCTGGCGTCCGTACTCTGTTCATGTTGTAAAGGTACCTTCGGAAGTAGCCGTGTCCGGTCAGGAGCTGGGTAACGTAAAAATTCACGTCCCCAAACTCCCTTCCGATCCACGGTCTCAGGTCCTTTACAAGTCGTCTCGTCCAGTTGCCTGTGCGTTCTTCTGTCCATCGGTCTTGCCAAGTCTGTATTGTCCTGTTGCGCTCCGCAACTGCCGCATCCTCCCGTCTTATGTCCGCGCTTTTCCCGTAGATCCTCTTTCGCTCGAAAGCTAGGAGGTCCACGGGGATTACGCCGGCCACCACCAAAACTGCTTGTGCAGATACAGTTCGATAGGAGCAGGCGATCCTCAGCGCACCCCGTCTTTGTACCGTCGTCATCGCGTGGCAGTACTTCTTTGTCTTCAGGGCATCTGCCCAGATCTCCGCGCCGTAAAGGAGGATCGAGTGGGCCGTCGCCATTAAAAGTCGTCGTTTGCCCGGTCTCGGTCCAGTCGTGTTAGCCATCAGGCGGCTTAGGGATGCTATCCTCTCGGCCGCCCTCTGAGCTGTTTTCTGTATATGAGGCCAGAAGGTCATCTTCGTATCCAGAGTTACCCCTAGATACTTGACTTCCCCCCCGGCCACGATTTTGTCCGTCCCGACCAACATAGGAAGTCTCGTCTGTATACGTCTTCTACTAAGGAACGTCAGTTCGGTCTTTTCTGTCGCGAGTTGTAGTCCGTGATCCGTCATCCATCGTCCCACTCGTCGCATCGTCTGGTTCAGTTTTAGCTGTGCCAGATCCGGAGACCGCTCGGTGATCACCGCCGCCACGTCGTCAGCGTAAGCGACGAGTAGTACGCCGAGCGGCATTTCCAGCCTGAGCAAGCCGTCGTAAAGTCCGTTCCAAAAGTCCGGTCCCAGTATGGACCCCTGTGCAACCCCGGCGGTGATTTGCCTCGTCACTGGTCCTTCAGTCGTCTCGTACGTAATCTGTCTGTTTTTCAGGTAGTCCTCCACCACCCGAGCCAAGTAAGCCGGAACCCCGAAGTTGCTTTCAAGCGCCTCCAGGATATCGACCCACCTGGCCGAGTTGAAGGCGTTCCTGACGTCCAAGGTTGCCAGCAGAACGACAGGTCGTGCTGCGTGGCAATGTCTTTCTAAGTCCAGGAAGGAGTCAACCACTTTTTGGATCGCTCCAATCGTCGATCGACCCTTCCTGAAGCCGAACTGCAGGTCTGAAAGGCCTCCACTGGTTTGTATCACGTCCGTCAGTCTCGGTCTCAGTAATTGTTCGTAGAGTTTACCCGTCGTGTCGAGTAAACTCAACGGCCGGTAGGCTGACGGCGTATTGGGGTCGCCCTTACCTTTGGGGATAAGAACTAGCCTTGCCGCCTTCCACCGGTCGCTAAACGTGCCCGTCGTCAAACATGTGTTATACAGGTCGAGAAATATCTCCGGCCTCAGATTGACCATCAGCCGGATAATCTCCGCCGGTACTCCGTCTGGTCCCGGTGCCTTACCAGTCTTCATTGCGTTGGATGCCCTAGTGAGCTCCTCCGCCGTGAAGATGGGGGCTGCCAGTGTGTCCGTATCGTCTGTAACGTCCGTCCGTATCAGGTGTGTTGGAAACAAGCTGTCGACGATCCGTCGTGCGGATTCGGCTTCTTTGATTTCTGGTGGTACCCGGGCCCCTAGTTTACCGGTCACGATTTTGTAACCAGTGCCCCAGGGATCCTGATCCACCTCCTCGCAGAGCCTCCTCCAGCAACGCGTCTTGCTGTCTCGTATCGCGCTCGTCAGTTTCTTCCGTGCTGTCTTATATGCGGCTTGGAGGTTTTCCCTTTCGGGTCTTCCCCCAGCCCTCGTTACGAGTCGTCGGCTCGCCAAGCAGACCCTGCGCAGCTCGGCTATTTCGTCCGTCCACCAGTATTGTGGCTGTCTGTTCTGTATTATTATTATTATTATTATTATTATTATTATTATTATTATTATTATTATTATTATTATTATTATTATTATTATTATTATTATTATTATTATTATTATTATTATTATTATTATTATTATTATTATTATTATTATTATTATTATTATTATTATTATTATTATTATTATTATTATTATTATTATTATTATTATTATTATTATTATTATTATTATTATTATTATTATTATTATTATTATTATTATTATTATTATTATTATTATTATTATTATTATTATTATTATTATTATTATTATTATTATTATTATTATTATTATTATTATTATTATTATTATTATTATTATTATTATTATTATTATTATTATTATTATTATTATTATTATTATTATTATTATTATTATTATTATTATTATTATTATTATTATTATTATTATTATTATTATTATTATTATTATTATTATTATTATTATTATTATTATTATTATTATTATTATTATTATTATTATTATTATTATTATTATTATTATTATTATTATTATTATTATTATTATTATTATTGTTGTTGTTGTTGTTGTTGTTGTTGTTGTTGTTGTTGTTGTTGTTGTTGTTGTTGTTGTTGTTGTTGTTTTTGTTGTTGTTGTTGTGCCGCGGAATATTCCACTCCGTATTTAGTATATTCGGGAATATTCCATAGCAAAGAAACATTGGAATTCGTTCAAGACAAGAAACGAAGTCCAATGCCCGATCGTATGAACGACCCCAAGAACGCTGACGCAGCATGAGCGACTCGCTTGGCGTTCGGGCGAAAGGCTAACGCTAAAATTGCGAATTAAGGGATTTTCGTGAAGACAGTTAGCAACTGCTTTACGAAAAGACAGTATTAAATTAGATTGAAAAGAGAACGGTTGGTTCCTCGTTTAATACTCGAAACAACGCATTATTGTATTTCTTACTTTGATATATAAATAGGCAACGGAAAGTTACCGTTGCTTATAATAAATACTTCCTTTTATATAAATTCGCGTTTCCATCTTTTACTCGAGATCCATCTCCTTATCGGCAAACGATCCCAAAAAATAATAACTTTTAATATTATACCGACTACCGAATAATCCAATTACTCGGTACTGGCATAACATTTGGTGGCAGCGGTGGGATCTGCCGAAGTTAAGTGATTCGTGATTTATTAGGACAAAAGTGTTTTGGACAAAGTTGAGAATACTCTGAAGTGACGACTACGACGCGTGCAAGGACACCAGTGTAGTTCGTGAAAACCCGACTAATCTAACGCGAAGACGCAAAGTGAACGTCGGTGCGGGGTGACGTATCGGTCAACCGTTTAAAGTCCCGATTGACGGTGTCACGTCAAGTCGCGGAAAACCGCACAAAGTGTGCAGCCGAGTACGCAAAGCAGCTGCTCGAGAAGAAGCCGTCGCGTAACCATTGGCGACGCACCAAGGACGAACCCAGGAACCAACGGAGATACGGGTCAACGGTACCAGGGAGGACAACTGGACCAACCTTCGAGGAAAGCTAAGAGACAACGGGTCTACAGCACCGAAGGAACAGCACCCGAGGACATCGCAATGGAAAGGACCGCCTTCCAGATCATCATACTGTAAGTGGCGGTTACGTTATCAGTACATATTGCCGAAAAAAATCAAAGCCAGTCAAAAAAAAAAAAAATATATTTAGAAATTTTCAAAATAAATATACCGCGAAGCTAGCAGCATGCCTATATTTAAGGGTGCGAAACCGAAACGCAGGGTCAATTCGTTAGAGACTACGATGCCCGGAGGGGAGATGGACCCTGCAGCGGGCTTAGCCGCTGCCGTAGGTGACATCGTGTACGAAGCGCGCAGGGCGTTAACAGAGATCTCGCCATCGGGACGAATCCCCGCAGCTAGGCAAGCGACCCTCTCAGGCCGCCTGACAACCGAGTTCGGCGTAAACCCACGCAGGGGTGCGTCGTTTCGGGATAATAGCAGCGTCGGTAGCGACGACGTATTTAACAGAGCGACTGGAGAAATAACTCCAGATAACTACTCCGGCGATAGGTTCGAGCGAGAATTGGAAAACATGCGAACCATAGATCGTGTGGGGTTTTCGGCAGCTACCGGTGCGACAGCCCGGTCGGTACCAGCGAGAGTACGCGATCGGTTGGAGGCGGTCGACCGAAGCCAACGCGACATGCAAAGAGCGCGACGCCAGTATGAAAGGCTGCAGCGCGAGCACGATCGAGACCAACGCGAACTTGATCGCGAACTCAGGGAGGCAGAAACGCCGTCGGCAAGACGGAATTTGGCCGACACGCTGAACGAGGTTGGTGCGGACGAGTACGAGCTCATCCACTCCTTAAGAGAGCAAATTGCCGAGCTCCAGCGACGGCTAGGAGGAGCAGGGATGGAGGACATCCCGCCCCCCGCACTGCCCCCGAGACGCACGCGGTTCGAAGAGACGCAGAGGCCCTCAAATATGCTCAGCCTCAGCCTCGGAATAAAAATGGTAAAAACGTTCGACGGCAAGGACTCGAAGGCTTTGCCGCTCTTCTTAAAGTCCTGCGAGACGATATTCCGCAGGGTAGCAGAAGAGGAGCATGACACTCTACTGGAGTTAATAGTCATGAGTAAGCTAGAGGGTGCAGCAGCGAGACAACTGCAGCACAAAACCATTAGCACCATGGCGCAACTCAGGAGCGAGTTGGAAGCGTTGTACGGACAACGGAAGTCCCTGGCCGCGCTGCAAATGAAGTTCAGCTCCCTCCGGCAGGGACAGAACGAGGACATCGCCGCCTACGCGGCAAGGACGGAGAGGATCACGGTAGACATCGCCGAAATACTCTGCGAGCCGTTGCAAACAGAGGATCAGAGGATCACCGTCGAGAGTGTCACTCGACGAAGCGCACAGGCCAACTTCGAAAACGGCCTGCACGGCCAGGTGCAAGTGCTGGTGCGTGCGAGAAACTACCAAACGCTGCATGACTCTGTGGCTGGGGCCATAGAGATAACCAACATGGTGCAGCCTAAGGGAGGGGTAGGTGGAGTATTAAGCCACCCCAGAAGGTCCCAAGGCGCATTACCCCGGCAGGGAGAAAATTGTTTCACCTGCGGAAAACCTGGGCACGTGGCTCGAGACTGCACCCGCAGATCGGGAATAGTAAGCCTACCGATGCCCAGCGAGAATACATCCATTCACAACGTTGACGTCGTGTGCAACTATTGCCAAAAAAGGGGCCACATGTGGAAAGACTGCAGGAAAAGATTGTCGCAGAACAAAAGCGATCCTGCCCAGTCTTCACAGCATCCCCAACGTCCCAGGGACTCAGGGGGCAAGAATGAAAGGTCCACGGTAAATGCAAGTACGAGTCGAACAGAGACCGATGCCAGTCCGCTGGGAACGATGAGGATAAACACGCTCACGGCCCATCAGAGACCCGCGCGCAGGAAGAAAACGACGCAGCAGTTATTGCAGGTAACGCTGCCGGCATCCAGCGCTACGGCCAGCGACTTCGACATAATTGCACCGTTGGCCACAACCGGGGTACTCACCCTCAAGGCGGACACCGGAGCGCAGTGCAACATAATCAAGGAAGGCTGCCTCAAGGCCGAAACCATGGTGAGCAGGTGCTCCGTAGAACTGCAGGGTGTTGCAGGAGAAAAATTCACCCCCCTTGGCATAGCAAAAATTGTGTTAGAGACACCGGCGCTAAACGTGGAACATTGGTTCTACATCGTTCCGAACGATGTGCCGTTGAAGGTCAACGGACTACTTGGCATGGATTTTATCAAGCAGCATAAAGCGGATATCCTGCATGGCGAGATGCTCAAGTTGTATGGGCACTGCATGCCGCTACGGGACGGCGCGACGAGGATAAATTCGTCACCACGCGGTAGAACTGCAGCCACGTGCAAATACATAGGCCTGCTTACGAAGACAAATTCTCTTTACGGAAACGGGTCTGACACGGATGCCGCCAAGGAGAATAAATCTGTCGGACTACCTATGAGGAGCGGAATCAGCCGAGGAAAAGTAGCGAGATTCCGTGTCACACCGTCAAAACCTAATAAAGTGAGTTTATATGGTAATAAAAACGACGGAGAAGTGCAACGGCCGTCGGCGACACTCGAGCCGTCGGAGATAGCGAAGGGCGTACGGAACCGGCAGGTCAAGGCACTACGCGTACGCTCAACGAGCACGGGGGCCAAACGCTTCGCGCAGCAACGACGGAAGCCCGACTTGGTGCCCCCCGGCAGCGAAAAGCAAGCAGCTCGCGCCGGAATAATGTGCGAATACAAGCGTGTATTCTATCTACAAGGGAACGAGCGACAGCACACGCACGAGGTGCAGTATCGCAAACCCTTTAGGGTCAGATCGAAGGACCAAGAATTGCAACCCTTGCCTGGAAAGAAAGTAAAATCGGGGCATGGGTCCGGTAAAATGAATAAAGCCGAAAAAAGAAACACAGATGTAGACGCTCCGAGTCGCATATACGCGACCACGCGAAGTCTTCCAAGAGAGAGCAGAGAATGAAATCCGTGGATCGGAAAAGGACGGCACCACGGGGTAACTCGGCACAACGAATGACCGCACAAAGCGGAGGGCCGAAGATACCCCTAACAGCCGTGGTAGCTCGTCGGAGCGAGGGACCAAGCTCGCCCACGAGAAAGAAAAGGACAGCAAGCGCCCGGGTACGGACAGCCGCACAAAGCGGAGAGCCGAGAATACCCCGGGCCAGCCTAGCAACGCGGCAGAGAGAGAGGCCGCTCTGGCCAATGCGCCAGAAGAGGACAGAGAGATTCGCAGCGTGCCTGCAGAACGCTCTACTGAACCCCACAGCCCCGCCGAAAAGCCGTGCGGACGGAGAAGGGGTAGACCACGCAAGCTACATACGCAGGCCACTGGTAAGACTGCGAGCACCGCTAACAAGGATAGAGCGGGCCCAGCACAGCATGGCGAACCCGCGAAGCGCGGAAGGCCGCGAAAGGAAAACGTTGCAAGGCCGCTCGAGACAGAGAGCGACCCAACGGCGGAGCTACCGGTGGGCACACCGAGTGAAGAAACTGCGGACAGAGCACCGCAAAGGCCTGCTGAGGAAGCGAGGCACGGCGGGGCCCGTAGCCCACGAACTTCCTGCAGCACGGATGAAGACAGCGCGATAAAAGAGTATAGCGACTGCCGCAGTGGCGTAGCCACTCCTTCTGTCGATGACCGCCAGAAAATAATTAGAGAATACCACGACACCCCCATAGGAGGGCATCAAGGTATACGGCGCACGTTACATCGAATTCGGACCAAATACAACTGGCCCGGCCTGAGAAGAGATCTAGAGAATTATATATCGTCTTGCGAATCCTGTCAAAGGAATAAAATCAGGAAAAGAGAACGAGTACCGATGGTGGTAACCGACACCCCCTCGAGGTCGTTTGAAAAGGTTGCGGTCGACATCGTAGGACCGCTACCGGAGAGCGTCAACGGAAAAAAATACATACTTACGATCCAAGACGCATTGACCAAGTACAGCGCAGCGATTCCACTGCCGAACCAAGAGGCTTCGACAGTCGCTAGAGCGCTCGTTGAAGAATTAATCTGCCGGCACGGAACGCCGGAAATAATATTATCAGATCAGGGTACGAACTTCCTCAGCTCGACCTTCAAAGAGATGTGTCGACTGCTGCGAATTAAAAAAATACAAACTACGGCCTATCATCCCGAATCGAACGGCGCTTTGGAGAGGTCACATCGCACCCTTGCTGAGTACCTGAAAAATTTCATAGATGAGGATCAGGGAAATTAGGACGAGTGGCTGCCGTACGCAATGTTTACGTACAATACCACTCCACATACGGGGACCGGACTGTCTCCCCACGTGTTGGTGTACGGACGCGAGGCTGAGTTGCCGACCGCCGTGAAACAGGAGCCCCGCAGCACCTATGCCTACGATGATTACGTCCACGAGCTACGCGAGCAGTTACGCGCTGCATGGACAGTAGCACGCGACAACGTGGAAGTCGCAAAAAGGAAGTCAAAGAATACGTATGACCAAGGCGCAGAGGTGCAGGAGTACCGCGTCGGCGAACGCGTACTCCTCCGTGACGAGACGGTGCGCAGGGGGCGGTCAGCCAAGCTGACCCCGAAGTGGACGGGACCTCACGAAATAGTAGAAAAGAGGCCCCCCGTCAATTACGTCATCCGAAAGGGACGAAAAACTCAGGCAGTGCATGCAAACCGCCTGAAGCTCTTTATAGAGCACTGAAATGAAATAAAAGCTAAATAAAGGCGGGTAGGGAGCTCCACAAAGCGCAAGGCAAGGAACTCCAATAAGAGAAACGAGGTAAAATGAAAACTTGTTTAATTGAAAAAGCACGAAGGAAAACATGTCATACATAGTAATGGTAATTTAGAAAAATTCAGGCATACTGGCATTGATAGGCATATGTATAGTAACCGCCCGAGATTTCAGTAGCAGAACCATCGGGCGAACGTCGCAGGTCATCAGGGAAAACTACCTTCCATCGTTCGATTTAAAATTAACGGAAATTGAAGGTCAGGCACCCCCTAAGCAGACCGAGAGGACGAGTCCACTGCAGAGCGTGCTGCGAGACCCGGAAGAGCTTCAAAAGCTCGGAGCTCGAGCCGACCAAATCTTGGACAACCTCAATACCGACGGAGACGGGATGCAACGCATCCATAATCTGAGTTTCTACTCACTAGGTGCAGTAGCACCGATAGCCTTGGTTGGCTATGTTCTGTTTAAATGTTATAGGTATCAACGAAACCGAACACCAACAAGGACAAGCGAGGCAACGACCCCGGCAACAGCCGAGGTAAACATCAACCTCGAGCCGATCGGACGACAACAGCCAGAAGAGCAACCGCGATCCGAGCTGGCCAGGTTATGCACCCGTCCCCTCAACCGAGAACGACTCGCTCGGCACGAAAAACGATAAGAGACAAAAGGAAAAACTTCATCGTTACAAATGAAAAAATGAAAAATGTTATTGTATTGTTATATAACTTCAAACGAGAAACCAATCGGAGGAAAAATTTTTTAAAGAAAAAATTTTTCCTTTTAAGGGGGGAGGGATGTTGTGCCGCGGAATATTCCACTCCGTATTTAGTATATTCGGGAATATTCCATAGCAAAGAAACATTGGAATTCGTTCAAGACAAGAAACGAAGTCCAATGCCCGATCGTATGAACGACCCCAAGAACGCTGACGCAGCATGAGCGACTCGCTTGGCGTTCGGGCGAAAGGCTAACGCTAAAATTGCGAATTAAGGGATTTTCGTGAAGACAGTTAGCAACTGCTTTACGAAAAGACAGTATTAAATTAGATTGAAAAGAGAACGGTTGGTTCCTCGTTTAATACTCGAAACAACGCATTATTGTACTTCTTACTTTGATATATAAATAGGCAACGGAAAGTTACCGTTGCTTATAATAAATACTTCCTTTTATATAATTTCGCGTTTCCATCTTATACTCGAGATCCATCTCCTTATCGGCAAACGATCCCAAAAAATAATAACTTTTAATATTATACCGACTACCGAATAATCCAATTACTCGGTACCGGCATAACACTATTATTATTATTATTATTATTATTATTGTTGTTATTATTATTATTATTATTATTATTATTCCCGTGCGGGGTTTTCCGACCCCTATCGGGCGCGTCCCCAGGTGGCGGATAGGGGAATGCTCGGCAGATATGTCGGGTAGGTGGGAAATAAAATATCACCCGCGGACCAAAAACGGAACCTGTATGCAGAAGAGCACACGTCTGTTTCCGTATCGGGCGGTGTGTTCGCCAGCGTCTGTCATCGTGTGGATGCGGCTGGGAGTCATACATCGATCGGTACACATTGCAGCACACTGGGAGTGCTTCTAGCCGGCGTCGGTATTTCCCCGGCGTCGAGGATGAGGCTGCTGTGAGCTTGCTCTGCCGAGGTGGCCACTGCGGTGTGTATCAGGGACCAGCCCCTTCGGGCCTTGATCAGGAAGTGTGCATTGAATGCAGCGGTCGGAAGCTGCATTGCTCCGGACGAGCGCCGGTCCGTCCGTGTTTTCCGGGACCGGCTAAGCGTAAGTCAGGCCTCAGGGAACTGGGGTAGGAGTTTTTGTTCTCCGAGGGTACACCCGTTCCTGACTATTACGGCCCGCCCCTCTGCACACGAAGCGCTGGTTCAAAACAAAACATGGACAATTTTCAAGGAAACACGCAGACAGGAGGACAGGATGCCGGCGAGGCAACTTCGCTTCGAGAGCTCATTATCGCGAGCGAACAGAAGGCCGAGGCGAGACTCGCAGAAATGCGAAGTCTCATTAAGACCATGATGGAGGCGATGAAGCGGCAGCCCAACGTCAACAAGACGATAAAGGACGGCCTACCCACCTTAGTGGAACAGTTGGAGGGACTGGAGGACTGCTACCGACCATTCAGGAGAGCACACAGCCTTTTTCAGGGAACGTGGACAGAGGGTCTCGAACGTTCTTCGTCAGGACCTAGTAGTGCGAGCCCAGCAACGTCGCGTTTTCGGTCCCCTCGTAAAGTGGGACAGAAGCGAGCGGCAACAAGCCCGCCGGTGCCTCCAACACCTGAGGCACTAAAAAAAAAAAAAGAAGAAAAAGAACGGCTCTCCAACCGCTGCTTGGACAGAGGTGACCAACAGAAAGGCCGAGAAAAAGAAAAAGAAGAAGGAAAACAAGGCAGAGGAAGAAAATATAGAGCAGGCTACCACAGCCACAAAAAAGTCTGCGTCACAGGGCACTAAGGGAAGAGTTGCCAAGAGATCGGCCCCGACAAAGCCGGACGCGATCGCCCTTAAACCGGCAAAGGGTAAAACATACGCGGACATTTTGAACACGATCCGCAAAGAGGTCGAGCCCGAGGCTTACGGGGTCGATGTCAAATCGGTACGGTGCACGCGCTCTGGAGAAGTTCTTCTCGAACTGCGTAAGGCGTCGGCCGATTCGAGAGCATCTTTCTCGGCAGCTCTCAAGGCGGTTACCGGAGACACCAGCAGCGTCCGGGAACTGGTTCCCCGAGCAAGCCTAGAAATTAAGGACCTGGACAGCTGCTCCTCAAAAGAAGAAGTAAACGAAGCGGTGAGGAAAGCCCTCGTAGGGTACGAGGGCTTCCTCCAAATCGGGCTGACTCGGCCTAATTCACGGGAGCAGGTTACTGCCATCGTTACCATCGAAGAATCAGGGGCAAAGACACTGATGCGAACCGCTCATGTGAAGATTGGTTGGGTCAACTGCCGCATCCGAAGAAGGGTGGAAGTACCGAGGTGCTTTAAATGCCTCGGTTATGGACACCAGAGCACCCGGTGCACAGGAATAGACAGGGGAAAATCCTGTTTCAGGTGCGGCGAGGAGGGACACAACGCAGCTGGCTGCAAAGCCAGCCCCTTGTGCTTCCTCTGCCCGACGATCGAGGGCAAACCCGACTCTCGGTGCCACGTCGCAGGGTCTGGACGGTGCGAGACATTCCGCGAGGTCCTAGCTCAGACCAAAAACAAAAATGGCAGTGGTGCTCCAGAGCAACCTCAATAGGAGTCGGGTCGCCGATGACCTCCTTGCCCAGATCTGTCTCGAGAAAGCCGCTGAGGTCGTCCTCATCAGCGAGCAATACCGGAACAGAGAAGAGCCAGGTTGGTACTCGGACACCCTTGGCACGGCGGCAATTTGGGTATTAAACCGGCGACGCTTTCCTGTTGTCGGCCATGGCTCGGGCAGCGGATTTGTCTGGGTGAGATGCAGCGACGTGACTTACGTCAGCTGCTACCTCACACCCAACGAACGAATTGCCAATTTCCAGGCCAAACTTGATGGCCTGGAGGACGCTGTCCGGGATATGGAGGGCGAGCTGGTAGTGGCTGGCGATTTCAACGCCAAAGCTTTGGAGTGGGGTGAGCCCAGGCCTGATTCCCGGGGTGGACGAGTGCTGGACATGGCGCCCAGACTCGGGCTGGTCGTTTTAAACAACGGCTCGACGTCCACTTTCCGGAGGCCAGGATATAGGGAGACCGTCATAGACGTCTCCCTGGTGACGGAAAACCTGGCATCGCGAGTCGAGGACTGGAAGGTGATCGAAGACTATACAGCAAGCGATCACCAATACATCACGTTTCAAGTGCGTGATGTAGTTCCAGCCCGGGTCAAACCATCTCAAGGCCCTGCCAGGTGGAAAGTCGATAAGATGGACCCCCAAAAGCTGTCACCGGCTCTAATACGCGGCCAGCGAGCCCTACAAGATATGCCAATCCCTGCGGGCGCGGAACAAGTCGTAAGCCTTGTTATGAGTCACCTGCACCGGGCCTGCAGGGACGCCGTGCCAAGAGTTAAGCCCCGAAATGGCCGGCGCCCTGCCTATTGGTGGACGGACGAAATCGCGGCGCTAAGGCGGGAATGTCTCCGAACGCGGAGACTCGCCCTACGAGCCCGGCGCCGCGATCCCGACGAAGCCTCATGCACCGCCGCCTAGAAGGCGGCGAGGAAGCTGTTCCGCCGGACCATCCAGAGAAGTAAGCACCGTTGCTGGAAGAAGCTTGGAGAGGATCTCAACGAAGATCCTTGGGGATTAGGGTATAGACTGATCCTCCGCAAATTGGGAGCGTTCGCTGAAACCGCTCCCACAAATGCGGGGTCATCGGCGGAATCGTTGTTGCCCTTTTCCCCAATCATCCCAAGCTGCCGCGCCGCTCTCGAACACCTGAGGACGAACCACTGCCCCTCTTTACCGAGGAGGAGCTCAGGCTCGCGGCGCGGTCCTTTAAAAACAAGAAGGCGCCAGGCCCAGATGGTCTGCCAGCAGAGGTACTGAAAGCCGCAGTTGAAGGGCATCCAGCGCTCTTCCTGGCGATGTACAACGCCTGCCTGCAGGAGGGGATTTTTCCTCTCCGCTGGAAGCAGGCACGGCTTGTATTGATCGAGAAGGGCAAAGGGGGACCAGCAGACGACCCATCGTCGTATAGACCCCTGTGCATGTTAGACACGGCCGGCAAGCTCCTGGAGAAGCTTCTTCGACCTCGCCTCCACGCGGCAATTCAAGCCGCTGGAGACCTCTCTGAGAGGCAATATGGCTTTCGGAAAGGGAGGTCAACGATCCACGCTATCCAGGAGGTAGTCAGGGCAGCCAGGGGTACGGAGCGGGGCAATCACTACTCCCGCCCCGTCTGTCTGCTGGTCACGCTGGATGTGAAGAACGCCTTTAACTCGGTACGGTGGTGCGATGCGCTAAGCGCGCTAGAGCGGGACTTCCGTGTACCCGAATATATTCTGCGGGTACTGGAGAATTACCTGAAGGACCGCTCCTTGGTGTACACCACCGCGGATGGCCCGGTGAACCAAAAAATCACATCTGGGGCTGCCCAAGGCTCCATACTCGGTCCCGACATATGGAACATCACTTATGACGGGATCTTACGTATGGAAATGCCAAGGGGTACATTCCTGGTTGGGTATGCGGATGACATCGCCGCCGTAATCATCGCCCGAAGCGTTGAGGCGGCACAGATGCTGCTCAACCAGATAATGCGTCGTGTCCGCTCTTGGATGAACGACCACGGCTTGGAGCTAGCGCTGTCAAAGACCGAGATCGTATTCCTTACCAAGAAGCATATCCCATTGCTTCGGGATATGCAGGTGGGAGAGGCGACGGTCCGGACTAAGGCGTCAATCAAGTACCTGGGGGTGAGTCTTGACTCGAAACTCACCTTCGGGGAAGAAATACGACGGAGAGCGGACAAGGCGGCCGCGGTGACGACGTTGTTAAGCAGGGTCATGGCCAATATTGGCGGTCCCCGGCCCTGCAAGCGTCGTCTCCTTTTACGCACCGCCGAGTCCATTATGCTATATGGCGCCGAAGTCTGGGCTGGTGCGCTCCGGTACGAAGTATACCGGAAGCGCATGGCTGGAGTGCAGCGGAGAGGGGCCCTCCGCATCGCCTGCTCTTACCACACGGTGTCGGAGCCGGCAGCGCTAGTGATAGCCGGGGTTATGCCCATCGACCTCCTTGCACAAGAGCGGATGTCCGTCCACCAGGACTTCCCTGGAGAGGATAGAGAGGAAGCGAAGGATCTTGCCAGGGCCCGTAGCATGCGGGCCTGGCAGGATCGATGGGATCGGGACCCGCGGGGCCGGTGGACAGCGAGGCTCATCCCTCAGCTGGCCACTTGGATCAACCGTCGGCATGGTGAGGTGAATTACTACCTCACCCAAATGCTGACGGGGCATGGGTACTTCCGAGCCTATCTCCATAAAATGGGGAAGGTCCGGGGCCCGTGCTGCATATCCTGCGGGTCCCCTAGAGATGACGTCCTCCACACGTTTTTCCATTGCAAGGAATGGAGCGTGTGGCGAGCCCCACTGGAGGCAAGGTTCGGGAGCATAACTCCAGACAATATTGTCGGAGTTATGCTCCTGAACGAAGAAGCCTGGGCGGAAGTGGCTACCTACGTAGAGGTGCTCCTCCGCCACAAAAAAGCGGTTCTGGATGGAAGGGACGCCCTAGGGGCGTAAGGACCTGGGCCTCATCCCGAAGTAATGCGAAAGCGGTTCCGGGGTGACGCTGGGAGTCGTGGAGGGGGGTTTTAGTCGATATTGTTGTGAGATGAGCCCGACACTTGGGGGCTAGGCCCCCAGAAGTGCGTAAATGCATTTCCCCCCTCCAAAATTATTATTATTATTATTATTATTATTATTATTATTATTATTATTATTATTATTATTATTATTATTATTATTATTATTATTATTATTATTATTATTATTATTATTATTATTATTATTATTATTATTATTATTATTATTATTATTATTATTATTATTATTATTATTATTATTATTATTATTATTATTATTATTATTATTATTATTATTATTATTATTATTATTATTATTATTATTATTATTATTATTATTATTATTATTATTATTATTATTATTATTATTATTATTATTATTATTATTATTATTATTATTATTATTATTATTATTATTATTATTATTATTATTATTATTATTATTATTATTATTATTATTATTATTATTATTATTATTATTATTATTATTATTATTATTATTATTATTATTATTATTATTATTATTCCTGCGGGATAGGGGTTAGGATATTCGCGAGGTAAGGTATGCCTGTCGTAAAAGGTTACTAAAATCCAGAGGAAGGAAAACCCCTGCAACAAACCAATTATAAGTTACAGCGAACAAGGAAAAAAGTTTACGGTGCAGGGGGGGGGGGGATACCCTTGTACCGGCGTCGGCAGGGAGTCGGCGAGCGGGCTCCCCGGCGTCGAAAGCAAGCGACCGCAGTGCTACATTGGTGGATGACTTGGCCAACGTAGCATACAAAGCAACAAGCGAGGAGAGCCGTCATCCTACGAGAACACGGGGAAAGAAGGGTGATCAGAACAACAGCGCACTGATGTTTAACCTCCCTCATAACGGGACGGATATCAGCGCGAATAAGCAGCAACACGGCTCGATGGAGCAACACCGAACCAGCCCAGGAGGAAGATCTCCTGTACAACGGGCGGATAAAAGATCTAAGCATGGAGAAACGGAAGGTGAGTGGCAAGAACCTCGCCGCAGAAAGGAGAAAGGAGGCGCGGTCAAGGCCAACAATAGAAAAGCCAAAAGAGCTGCAAGAAATGACGAGGAAACACCGGCGACGAGGATGGAAACAACTCCACCGGAACGCCAAAGAGAGCGGAACAAACGCATCCGGGATAGGCCGGGTGGCGAAGCCGTTCTTATCAGGCCGGAAACAGGGAAAACCTACGCAGAGATACTGAAGGACATCCGCGCCAAAGTGAACCCTGCAGACACGGAGACGGACATCAAAGCCATCCGTCAGACTCACAAGGGTGAAATTCTGCTGAAGCTAGGCAGCAACCAGAAGAATAAGGACGTCTTCACCAAGGCCCTGAGAGATGCACTGGGAAGTACGGGCAAAGTCACCGAACTCATCCCGAAGATAACCCTCGAGATTGGAGTCCTCGACGGAGCAACTGAAGAAGAAGATGTTCTTGACGCCTTGGCACGCGAGTGCCCGGGTCAAGTGGATAATGTTGAAGTCCGAGTGACCAAAACGATTTACAGGGGCCAGAAAATCGCTCTTATCGAGATAGATGAAATAAAGGCAACCGCACTCATCCACAAGGGCAAGATCAAAGTTGGCTGGGTCAGCTGTAGAATTCGGAAACGGATATCTGTAATGCGGTGCTTCAGGTGCTTGGGGTATGGGCATCGAGCCAAAAACTGTAGTGGTCCGGATAGAAGTAAACTCTGTTATAAGTGTGGTGAAACCAGTCATAAAAGCGTTAAGTGCGATAGGGAAGCGCGGTGTGTTTTGTGCGCGGTCAAAGCGCAATCGTCCCACGTGCCGGGAATAGGGAAATGTGATGTCTTTCGGAGAGCGTTAGAAAGTGCTAAGAACAGGAGCCTGAAATGACAAGGGTACTTCAAGGAAATCTGAACAGGAGCAGGACGGCCGACGACCTCCTGACAGAACTGGTGCGCGAAAAAAAAAGTGATGTAATTATTATCAGTGAACAATATCGTGATAAAGTGAATACGAGCTGGTACGCGGACAACCTCGGTACTGCAGCCATTTAGGTCCCGAATCCCGGAAAAGGCCGAGTAGAAGATCACGGAAGGGGAAACGGCTTTGTCTGGATTAAACATAGGGACGTTTACTACGTGAGCTGCTACTTCACGCCCAATGAAAGCATCGGGCAATTTGAAGAGAAGCTCAACAGCCTGGAAGACAAACTACGGGACATGGAAAGAAAAATCATCGTGGCTGGAGATTTTTATGCGCGAGCGATCGAATGGGGTATGCTGCATCCGGATGGCAGAGGCAGACGAGTAATGGAAATGGTTTCACGGATAAGCCTCACAGTGCTCAACACCGGTTCGACTGCGACTTTCCGACGACCAGGCTACAGGGGAACGATACCGGACATTTCGTTTGCATCGGAACGCGCAGTGCGATGTGTGAGAAAATGGACGGTGATTGAAGACTTCACAGGCAGCGACCACCAATACATCACGTTCGAATTATTTGAAGGAGGTAATGCACCAAGGATCAATAGGGACCTACCACCAAGATGGAACGTAGCCAAAATGGACGAGAGGAAACTGCGTACAGCGATACTCAACGGACGGAGAATCTCGATGCACGTTGAAAACCCAAGTGCAGAAGAATTAGTGGCGGAAACGATGCAGCTAGTACTGCAAGCGTGCAGAGCATCGATGCCGAGAAAGCAGCGACCAGCAAACAAGCAGGCAGTGTACTGGTGGACCGACGAGATCGTCGATCAGCGAAAACGATGCCTCCGACTGCGAAGGAAAGCAACCCGATTTCGAAGAAGGAATCCTGATGAGGCAGCAGTCATCGCGGCTCAATACAAAGATGCCAAGAAGATCCTACATCGTCAAATTGGCCGCAGCAAGACGGAGCGCTGGAATTCCATTATACAGGAAATGAATAACGACCGGTGGGGATTGGGCTACAGGATAGTGACGCGGAAACTGGAAGCTTTCTCGGAAGGAGAGAGCATGGACCTGAATAGGATGAAAAATATCGTAGATACCCTATTCCCAACTCACCCACTAAGGAGCGAAGAGGACCTCGACATCAGCGTTGAGGATATTACGTCATTCAACGAGGAGGAGCTGATGGACGCGATCAAATCACTGCAGAACCGGAAGGCCCCAGGACCCGATGGCGTACCGGCAGAAGTGTTGAAGGCGGTGACAGGTGCCCGCCCGAAACTGCTTCTCGATATGTACAACTGCTGCCTGAAGAGCCGAGTTTTTCCCAAACGCTGGAAGACGCAGCGTCTGGTGTTAATCAGCAAAGGCAAAGGAGATCCTAACTCCCCGTTAGCCTACATGCCACTGTGCATGTTGGACACGGCCGGGAAATTACTGGAGAGGATGATCAAGCCACGACTACATACAGCTATACGGGAAGCAGGTGACCTGTCCAAAAGACAATTTGGTTTCGGGAAAGGACGATCCACGATAGACGCAGTTGAAGAGGTCATGAGGACAGTTGAGGCAACGCGGAAGAGCAACCATTACTCCCGAGAGATCGTAGTATTGGCTACGCTCGACGTGAAGAATGCCTTCAATTCAGCAAGATGGTGCGACAACATGCAGGCGCTAATGGTAAATTTCCAGGTACCAGCGTACCTCCTCGCGATGGTAGACAACTACTTAAAGGACCGAGTACTGCTCTACGACACACGAGAAGGACAACAGAGAAAAGTCATCACCTCAGGCGCAGCCCAGGGATCGATCCTTGGGCCAGATCTCTGGAACATATCGTACGATAGAATTCTATGCATGGAAATGCCAGATGACACTTACCTGATAGGATACGCTGACGACGTCGCCGCGGTCATCACAGCAAGAGACCCCGAAGCGGCACAAAGGCGTCTTAACCAGGTCATGAGGCGGACGCACCAATGGATGGGGGACCACGGCCTCAGCCTAGCCACGCAGAAGACGGAGATAGTAGTTCTCACTCGGAAGAGGACCACGAACATACTGCGCATGCGCGTCGGAAACGAAGAAGTGGAAACGAAGGGTACAGTGAGGTATCTCGGCATCACCGTGGACACCAAACTAACCTTCTGGGAACACATCAGGAAAGCGACAGACAAAGCGGCGACTATGGTCGCAGCGCTGAGCCGTCTCATGGCGAACGTGAGAGGACCAATGACCAGCAAACGCCGGCTTACAATGTCGGTGACGCACTCGATTCTCCTCTATGGAGCAGAGATCTGGGCGGACGCACTGGAAGCGGAAAGCCGAAGGAAGCGTATAGCCGCGGTACAAAGAAAAGGAGCCCTGAGAGTGGCCTGTGCATACCGATCGGTATCAGGGCCGGCGGCCCTGGTCATTGCTGGAGTTTTACCCATCGAGCTCCTCGCGAAAGAGAAGAAACGAGTCTACCTACGACGAGCTGAACACCATCGACAACAAATCAAGAAACAGGAGAGGAATCACACCATGGAGGTTTGACAGGGCATGTGGGACAGTGACGCAAGAGGAAGATGGACAGCCAGACTCATCAAACATCTGGCCCTATGGACAGATCGTGAACATGGGGAAGTGACTTACTACCTGACCCAATTATTGAGCCGGCATGGCTACTTCAGCGCATACTTTCACAAGATAGGGAAAGTGGAAAATCCGCGATTTATCACGGGGATTCTGAACGCGACGACGCTCATCACACCTCCTTCGAGTCTAATCGATGGAGGGATGAGAGGGAAAGGATGGAGGAGTCACTAGGTCTTATCACCCTAGAGAACATAGTGGCATCGATGCTGATCAGCGCGGAGAAGTGGGTAGCGGTGACAAATTTTGCCGAAACAGCTCCACGCCAAAAGAAACAAGAAGAAAACAACAGAGTAATAGCCGGAGCAGACAACAATTAGCTGGACATCGTGAGCATAGTGAACAGTGCAGTGCGAGAAAATAGTGCTGTTACCTGGAAATTTACCTTTGGCGCCTGCATCATGTCGCACCATCTTGTTGAATTGAAGGCATTCTTCACGTCGAGCGTAGCCAATACCACGATCTCTCGAGAATAATGGTTGCTCTCCCGCGTTGCCTCAACTGTCCTCATGACCTCTTAAACTGCGTCTACCGTGGATCGTCCTTTCCTGAAACCAAATTGTCTATCGGACAGTCCACCTGCTTCCCGTATAGCTGTATGTAGTCGCGGCTCGATCATCCTCTCCAGCAATTTCCCGGCCGTGTCCAACATGCACAGTGGCCTGTAGGCTGACGGGGAGTTAGGGTCTCCTTTGCCTTTGCTGATTAACACCAGACACTGCGTCTCCCAGCGTTTGGGAAAAACTCCGCTCTTCAGGCAGCAGTTGTACATATCGAGGAGCAGTTTCGGGCGGGCGCCTGCCACCGCCTTCAACACTTCTGCCGGTACGCCGTCGGGTCCTGGTGCCTTCCTGTTCTGCAGTGATTTGACCGCGTCCATCAGCTCCTCCTCATTAAATGACGTAATGTCCTCAACCCTGATGTCAAGGTCCTCGTCGCTCCTCGGTGGGTGAGTCGGGAATAGGGTATCTAGGATGTTTTTTTTCTTTCTATTCAAGTCCATGCTCTCTCCTTCCGAGAAAGCTTCTAGTTTCCGCGTCACTATCCTGTAGCCCAATCCCCACGGGTCGTTATTCACGTCCTGTATAATGGAATTCCAGCGCTCCGTCTTGCTGCGGTCAATTTGACGCTGTAGGATCTTCTTGGCATCTTTGTATTGAGCCGCGACGACTGCTGCCTCATCAGGATTCCTTCTTCGAAATCGGGTGCTTTCCTTCGCAGTCGGAGGCATCGTTTTCGCTGATCGGCGATCTCGTCGGTCCACCAGTACGCTGCCTGCTTGTTTGCTGGTCGCTGCTTTCTCGACATCGATGCTCTGCACGCTTGCAGTACTAGCTGCATCGTTTCGTCCACTAATTCCTCTGCATTTGGGTTTTCAACGTGCATCGAGATTCTCCGTCCGTTGAGTATTGCTACACGCAGTTTTCTCTCATCCATTTTGGCTACGTTCCATCTTGGTGGTAGGTCCCTGCTGATCCTCGGCTCATTTCCTCCTTCAAATAATTCGAACGTGATGTATTGGTGGTCGCTGCTTGTGAAGTCTTCAATCACCGTCCATTTTCTCACACATGGCACTGCGCGTTCCGATGCAAACGAAATGTCCGGTATCGTTCCCCTGTAGCCTGGTCGTCGGAAAGTCTCAGTCGAACCGGTGTTCAGCACTGTGAGGCTTAGTCGTGAAACCATTTCCATTACTCGTCTGCTTCTGCCATCCGGATACGGCCTACCCCATTCGATCGCTCGCGCATTAAAATCTCCAGCCACGATGATTTTTCTTTCCATGTCCCGTAGTTTGTCTTCCAGGCTGTTGAGCTTCTCTTCAAATTGCCCGATGCCTTCATTGGGCGTGAAGTAGCAGCTCACGTGGTAAACGTCCCTATGTCCCTAATCCAGACAAAGCCGTTTCCCCTTCCGTGATCTCCTACTCGGCCTTTTTCGGGATTCGGGACCCAAATCGCTGCAGTGCCCAGGTTGTCCGCGTACCAGCTCGTATTCACTTTATCACGATATTGTTCACTGATAATAATCACATCACATTTTTTTTCGCGCACCAGTTGTGTCAAGAGGTCGTCGGCTGTCCTGCTCCTGTTCAGATTTCCTTGAAGTACCCTTGTCATTTCGGGCTCCTGTTCTTAGCACTTTCTAACGCTCTCCGGAAAGCGGCACATTTCCCTGTTCCCGGCACGTGGGACGATTGCGCTTTGTCCGCGCACAAAACCCACCGCGCTTTCCTATCGCACTTAGCGCCTTTATGACCGGTTTCACCACACTTATAACAGAGTTTACTTCTATCCGGGCCACTACAGTTTTTTGCTTGATGCCCATACCGCAAGCACCTGAAGCACCGCATTACAGATATCCGCTTCCGAATTCTACAGCTGACCCAGCCAACTTTGATCTTGCCCTTGTGGATGAGTTCGGTTGCCTTTATTTCATCTATCTCGATAACAGCGATTTTCTGGCCCCTGTAAATCGTGTTGGGCACTCGGACTTTAACATTATCTACTTGACCCGGGCACTCCCGTGCCAAGGCGTCAAGCACATTTTCTTCTTCAGTTGCTCCGTCGAGGTCTCTAATCTCGAGGGTCATCTTCGGGATGAGTTCGGTGACTTTGCCCGTACTTCCCAGTGTATTTCTCAGGGCCTTGGTGAAGACGTCCTTATTCTTCTGGTTGTTGGCTAGCTTCAGCAGAATTCCACCCTTGTGAGTCTGACAGATGGCTTTGATGTCCGTCTCTGTGTCTGCAGAGTTCACTTTGGCGCGAATGTCCTTCAGTATCTCTGCGTAGGTTTTCCCTGTTTCCAGCCTGATAAGGACGGCTTCGCCGCGCGGCCTATCCCGGATGCGTTTGTTCCGCTCTCTTTGGCGTTCCAACAACAACAACAACAACACTAATAATAATAATAATAATAATAATAATAATAATAATAATAATAATAATAATAATAATAATAATAATAATAATAATAATAATAATAATAATAATAATAATAATAATAATAATAATAATAATAATAATAATAATAATAATAATAATAATAATAATAATAATAATAATAATAATAATAATAATAATAATAATAATAATAATAATAATAATAATAATAATAATAATAATAATAATAATAATAATAATAATAATAATAATAATAATAATAATAATAATAATAATAATAATAATAATAATAATAATAATAATAATAATAATAATAATAATAATAATAATAATAATAATAATAATAATAATAATAATAATAATAATAATAATAATAATAATAATAATAATAATAATAATAATAATAATAATAATAATAATAATAATAATAATAATAATAATAATAATAATAATAATAATAATAATAATAATAATAATAATAATAATAATAATAATAATAATAATAATAATAATAATAATAATAATAATAATAATAATAATACTTTTAATTTTAATCGAGGGAAGTGGAAAATTTTTTAAAGACAAATGAAAAGCGTCCGCACTTTCCAAGTGAGTGGGATTTCTACCCACTAAAAACCACACCCTATGTCTTTGATGGTGAGAAGTCAAAACCTCGCGCGGGACTATTTTAGCATTTCTTCGAGGGGTTCCTTTGCTTCGCTGCTTGGGCTGCATCGTCGAGTTATCTGACCACACTTGCGGATAATGTGGTGTCCTTTCTGTTTCGGGTCCTGTACTTTTTTATTTATTCATTTTTTAATTTTTTAATTTTTTTTTTTTAGCGATTATGCTTCTTGTCCTTCTTCTTGTGCGGCGTTTAATGTCCTTGCATCTTGCTCGGCTTTTTTGCATCGTAGAATTGTTTCGACATACTCAGAGATGGCGTTCCAGTCTGCCTTGCTCTTTACCATCGTTTGGATGGCGGTTTCCGGCGTTAGCTCGCCGACTTTTTGTTGGACTGTCCGCTTCTCGCTTTCCTATCTTATACACGTGAAAAACGTGTGATACGCGTCGTCATGGTCTGCCCCGCATTGCGTGCATCTCGGTTCATCGACTTTGCCCATCTTGTGAAGATAGGTGCCAAAGAGGCCGTGTCCTGTCAGAAACTGGGTGAGGTAGTAATTGTCCTCCCCGTGCATGCGGCTTATCCAGGGTAGGAGCTGTCCTATTAGTTTCGCCGTCCAGCGACCCCTTGGGTCTTCGTCCCATCGCATTTGCCACAAGGTTATTAGGCGGGCTCTGGCTTGTGATTTGGCCACCTCTCTGCCTACCTCCGCTTTTCGTGCCGCCGTTCCTTGCCGTTCTCTCGCCAGGAGATCGATTGGTGGGACGCCTGCTATTACCAAGACTGCAGGGCCGGAGACCGTGCGGTAGGCGCAGGCTACTCTCAGGGCTCCCCTGCGTTGTACTGCAGCTATTCTTTTTCTGCGACTTTTAGGCCCTATCGAATCAGCCCATATTTCGGCTCCGTACAGCAAAATAGAGTGTATGACGTTCATCAAGAGTCTACGTTTGCTCGGTCTTGGACCTCCTACAATTGCCATGATTCTGCTTAGCGCCGTTACCGCGGTCGCAGCTTTGTCTGCTGCCCGTAGAGTGTGGTCTTGGACGGTGAGCTTCGAGTCCAAGGTTACTCCCAGATACTTGACCGCCCCCGTCGTTACCACGACCTTAGTTCCTACGCGCATTGGCACGATGTTTTCTATTCACTTTCTTGTCAGCAGTAGTATCTCGATCTTCTGGGCTGCGAGGGTTAGCCCGTGATCGTCCAACCATCGGCTGACGCGCCACATCGTCTGATTTAGCCTTTGCTGGGCTATGTCCAAGTCTCTTGCATTGATGACTGCAGCAATGTCTCCTGCGTATCCGACCAGAAAGACACCTTCGGGCATATCTAGCCTGAGGATTCCGTCGTAGGCGACGTTCCAGAGATCTGGACCTAGTATCGAGCCCTGCGCGGCTCCCGCCGTCAGCTTCTTTTTTTGAGGCCCGTCTCGAGTCTCGTAGACTAGTACTCTGTCTTTGAAGTAGCTTTTCATCATTTGGTAGAGGTACTCGAGTATCCTGAAGTCCTCTCTTAGGGCCTTTAGTGCATCCTTCCATCTAAGTGAATTAAAAGCGTTCTTAACGTCTAATGTAGCAAGCAGTACTATTTGTCGCGAGTGGTGGTTTCCTGTTTGCGCTGCACTGGCTGCTTGTGTTACCTGCCGCACCGCGTCCAACGTGGATCGACCCTTCCGGAAGCCGAATTGTCTTTCGGAGAGGTTTCCGGCTGCCTCCATGGCCTTTAGCAGTCGTCCCTTAAGGAGTTTCTCTTGTAGCTTGCCCGCCGTATCAAGCATGCTCAGTGGCCGGTAAGCCGATGGGGTGTTCGGGTCCCCTTTTCCTTTGCTAATGAGTACCAGCCGTTGTATCTTCCACGGCTTGTAGAATACGCCAGTTGTCAGGCAGCGGTTGTACATGTAAGTAGGAGCTGTGGATGGCTTTCAGCAACCACTTTTAGCACCTCCCCAGGTATGCCGTCTGGGCCCGATGCTTTCCTAGTAGGTAAGGAGGATGCTGCTGCCTTGAGCTCTGCCTCTGTGAAGAGCGGGATGTCTTCCGTCGGCGATTCTCTTTCGGGCTCTGGTGTCACATCCTGACTCGGGAAAAGTGCATCGACGATCCGCCGCATTCGGTCTATGTCCATGCTTGCCCCCGTGGGAGCGGCCCCGAACTTGCGCATGACGATTTTGAAGCCAAGTCCCCAAGGGTCGCTATTCACCTCCTCGCAGAGTCGCTTCCTTTTCTCGACCTTTGTGCGTCTTATGATGGTGCGCAGTTCTTTTTTAGCCCGTTTGTATTGCGCTGCCCAGGTCGCGGCTATTTCGGGGTCCCTTCTGCGAGTCCTCGTTGCTTTCCGCCTAAATCGTATGCACGTTCTCCTTACTTCAGTGATTTCTTGGGTCCACCAATACGCGGGTCGTGTTTTCTCGTGAGCTTTTCTGTGGCATGGCTGCCTTGCAAGCTCGAGTTATCAGGCTCATGGTGTATGTGGCGAGAGCCTCTGCTATTGTCGGGGTTTCCGTTGAGTCGTCCGTGCTGTTTGCGATCGCTAGATTTGCGGATATTGTTGCGGTGAGTTTTTTCGAGTCTAGTTTGGCTACGCACCACCTGTTCGGCTGATTTCTGCGTGTAAATGTTGACCTGTTTAAGTGGATCCCGTAGGTTACGTATTGGTGATCGCTTCCTGTGAGGTCTTCGATCACTTTCCACTCGCTGACATAGGGGGCGAGGTTTTCCGTCGCAAAGGAGATGTCCGGGATTGTTTGCCCGTACCCTGGTCGCCTAAAGGTTGAGGTGGTGCCCGAGTTAAGTACCACGAGCCCCAGCCTCGCGGCCATCTCCACTACTCGTCTACCTCTTCCGTCAGGTGTTGGCATTCCCCACTCCAGTGCCCTAGCGTTAAAATCTCCAGCGACGAGAATTTGGCCTTCCATGTCCCTAACTGTGTCTTCCAGCTGTTCTAGCTTTCGTTGGAAAGAGTCGATGCTTTCATTTGGCGTAAGGTAGCAGCTCACGTAGGTCGTGTTCTCTGCCTCGATCCAAACGAAGCCACGCCTCGAGCCATGGCCATCTATCCGTAGCCTCCGTGGATCTGGTACCCATATAGCTGCGGTACCCAGGTCGTCCGCGAACCATGTAGGGCAGTCTTTATCCTTGTACTGCTCACTGATCAGCAGTATGTCAGCTTTTTTCTCGTATATGAGTTGCGTCAGTAGGTCGTCAGCAGTCCTACTACGGTTCATGTTCCCTTGTAGGACTTGTGTCATCTCTGTTGGCTTTTGGCTTTGTCGAGCGCTTGCCTGAATGTGGCACACGCTCCTGATCCCATGGCATGCGCCAAGTTGACCGCCGTGTCCTCCTTGGTTGCGCAAAGCACGCATTTTAGGGAGGCCTGGCAGGTAGAGGCCTTATGCCCTACTTCGCCACACTTGTAGCATATCTTGCTGCGGTCAGGACCTCTGCAGTTTGCTGAGTGGTGCCCATAGTCCAGGCACCTGAAACAATGGGCGACCATAACCCGTCGCCTTGCCCTGCAAATAACCCATCCTATCTTGATCTTGCCCGTCCGTAGGATTTCTGCCGCTCTGATTTCGTCGATCTCGACGATGGCGATTTTTTGTCCCTTGTGCACCGCTCTTGGCACCCGGATCCTGGCATCCCCTGCTCCGTCATTGAGGGCACAGTTGAGCGCGTCTCGGACGTCCTCTTCCTCCGTCACGCAGTCGAGGTCCCGGAACTTGAGGGTTATTCTGGGTTTCAGTTCCCTTACGCATCCCGTGGGCCCCAAGGCTTCTCTTAGCGCGCGGGTAAAGTCTGTCTTCCTCTTTGTATCCCTGCCCAATTCGAGGAGGATAACTCCGTTTCTTGTTTGGCGTATGCTCCTTACGTTGGTTTGGGTGTCGTCTGGGTTTACCTTAGCCTGAATTTTCGTAAGCGTCTCTGCGTAACTCTTGCCTGCTTCTGGTCTGATCAGAACCGCTTCGGACTGGGGCTTCCACTTCTCCTTTTTCTGAGCCGGGTGGTCCATGCCATTTACATTCCCCTGGATCTCGGTGAGTGTTTTGTTCGGCCGCTCGGGCCTCCTTGCGATTTTCTCGCCGCTCTGATGCTCCGTGGTCTTTTTGTTCGTCTTGCTACGCACTGTCCTCTATTCATGAGAGTCAGCTTGTTTTGTTCTTTTCTCTTTTCGAGGATCTCTGGCGTTGCCTTCTGGGCTCGCGACAATTTGGCTGCGTTTCTGACTGCAGTTGGAGGACTGGGAGCCTCGTCGTTTGATGCGAGGTAGTTCCCAGCGTTTCAGTTCAGCTCTCGCTTTTTTCCAGATGCGCCTTTCCTCAAAGATAGCGTCAACCGCTTCCACTAACTTGGGCAGCCCTTGCTTAATGAATAATAATAATAATAATAATAATAATAATAATAATTCCAAGGGAGAGCACACTCCTACTGTACGCGTCCCCAGGTGGCGGATAGGGGAAGCTTTTCAGAGCTGGGGCGAGCCCCCGCGGACCAAAGCCGCAGGCATACATAGTGGTATACGCAGGCGTAATCAGCCACTCACGCACACCTACACAGACACTTCCGCCTGGTTCCCTGGAGGCTAGATGACGGTGCGAGTCGGGGGCTCTATAAACGGGACTACCCATGAGTCGGTAGCGTGAACGGGAGGCCCTATAAACGGGTATCTCCACGCGGGTTATGGCTGATCGGGGGCCCTATAAACGGGTACCTCCCGAGACTGAATGGGGTCACTCGACCCTCCGGCGGAACGGGCGGACACTATGCAGCGCCCTCTGGTTGGATGGCAAAGGCTGTCAAGAGGGGGTTCTCCCATGGTCGTGTGCGTCCCCGCTCTGGAGGGTACATCCGTCAAACCAGTATTGCACTCCTGGGTCGCCACTAGTAGGAAGGCCCGAACCCGGCCTAGCCAGCATGGGAGGCTGCCTTGCACAGTGGTAAGGTGCCGTCACGTCGGCACTAAATCTCGCTCCTCGCAGGAATGCCAACTGGCGAGTGGACGGGACCTTTCTGCGGGGGTGCGGGGGAGGAACGGACGAGGCCACCGGATTGTCGGCACGCTCAACCATTGGGAGATTTCAGGACAGGCAGCGGAAACCACCTGACAGAGGGCCTCCTGACCATTCACACATCGAATACATAGGGGGGCACAGGGGGTTTCATGAACAAAAATATGGTGAAAGAAAATTTAAATGCGGGTTTCAGAGTGCAACCCGCCACGACCGACTCAGAAGAGTCACGGGAGCAGCCCGGCTCCCCCATCACGCCGGTAGATGACCTGGCCGGCGTTATAGATACAGCGACAAGCACACGATCAAGGCCGGGTGAAAACATCAGAGGGTCACCCGAAAACTGGGAAGCAGCGGAGAGCAAACTCCGTGAGCAGCTCCTCACCATACGCGAGGTCCTGAAAAAAATGATGGCGAAAACTAACGTCCAGAGAAACGTTAGTCGCGTGATTACGACCGGTATGAGTGAAATCAATAAAGCGGCTGAGGTCGGGCTGTATGAACTGAAGCGAATGCGACTGCTCCGACAGAGCACAGAGACGAACGTCCGACGTATGGCTGAGACGGACGAAACTCCACAGCAGAAACGGAAGCGAGACACCCAGACCCCGAGCCCGGAGCAGACAACGGATGTCACCCAGCCGGGGCCTTCGACGGATACTTGGGCGAGGGTGGCCGCTAAAAA
The DNA here is from genome assembly GCA_963942595.1 of Cylloceria caligata. NCBI lineage: Eukaryota > Metazoa > Arthropoda > Insecta > Hymenoptera > Ichneumonidae > Cylloceria > Cylloceria caligata. The sequence goes on along the minus strand of OZ012710.1, from coordinate 37,237,284 downwards.
GAAAAAACGGAAGACAACAACGGAAACAAAGACGAACGAGACAGGACAAAAGGAATCTACTGTGCCGCAAAGCCGTAAGTCGGATCGGCCGACCCTGAAACCCAGGCGAGGTGCGATCCTGATCAAACCGGCAAGCGGACAGTCGTATACGGACATTCTACGGGCCATACGACAGAAGGTGGACCCGATCAAAGACAAGGTAAACATTAGGACGATTCGGAAAACCAAAGACGGTGCGGTACTGCTGCAACTGGAAAACCAGCAGACACGACAGGTGTTCCAAAAGACCCTACAAGACGCACTTGGACAGACCGCAACGGTAAAGGACATGACCTCCAGAGTGACGCTGGAGCTATTGGACTTGGACTGCGTCACGACAGCACAGGACGTCACAGACGCGATTAACCGCGAAATCGGAACAGACGCGGAGCGCAAGGTCCACGTCTTCGCGTCGAACAACCGGGGACAAGCTCTCGCTGTTTGCGAGTTCGACGCGAAGGAGGCGATGGACCTGCTCAAGAAGGGCCGCATAAAAATTGGGTGGGTGAACTGCCGAGTTCGACCCAGACTTCGCGTGCCGAGGTGCTACAAGTGCCTTGGCTTCGGACACACGAAAAAGGACTGTAAGGGACCAGACAGATGTGACTGCTGCTGGCGATGCGGTTGGGGCGGACACGTAGGCAAGGCGTGTAAAAACACGCCTGCCTGCTTCCTCTGCGCAGAAAGGGCCAATCAAGACCTGGCTCACGTGCCCGGCACGGCCGCGTGCGCCACATTCAAGGCAGCGCTGACAGAACTGAAGACGAAACAGACGAAATGACTCTGACCATACTCCAAGGCAACATGAATCGGAGCAGCGTAGCACATGCGCTCCTCCCTCAGATTGCGGCGGAAACGGACGCGGACGTACTCATAATAAGCGAACAGTACAGAGACTTGCCCGAACCGGCGTGGATCGCCAGCAAATCAGGCTGGGCGGCAGTGTGGGTCCGTGGGAGCAATGCAACGCGGATCACAGACAGGGGTTGTGGCGAAGATTTTGTTTGGGTAAGGGTCGCCACTGCCGCCATTGTCAGTGTCTACCTCACCCCAAATTGTAGTGCGCGCGAGTATGCGGATAAAATGGAGGCCCTGGAAGACGCCGTAAGGGACATTCCAGGTAACTTGATCGTAGCGGGCGATTTTAACGCGCGGGCGATCGAGTGGGGAATGCCAACGACGAACAGACGAGGACGATTGCTGCTAGAGATGGCCGCAAGGCTGGACCTGGCAGTGGTAAACGAAGGAACCACGACGACGTACAGACGACCCGGCTACGGCAACTCTATACCAGACGTGACCCTGGCCACGGACAGGCTACAGACGTGGCTGAAGGGATGGCGGGTGATCGAGGACTACACGGCCAGCGATCACCAGTACATCACCTTTGACCTGACGGACGAAACTGGGACGAAACGAAGTCGGAACGTCCCACCCTCTCGGTGGGACGTAAAGCGCATGGACAGGGACAAGCTCTCGAGGCAACTGCAAGATGCAGAGCCTCCTTCCGGGGAAACGTCCCGAGGGCTGTCAGACCGCGATGCCGCCGAAAAGCTAGCCGGGGATACGGAAAAGTATCTTCGGGGCATATGCGAAGCGACGATGCCACGAAAACAATATAGACGCGACAGACGGCCGACATGCTGGTGGACGAGAGAAATCTCAGATATCAGGCTAGAATGCCTTAGACTACGCAGACAGGCACGAAGACGAAAGCACAGACGCGACGCTACCGACTGCTCGGAGAGATATAAACTCGCCAGGAAGCGGTTGAGAAGCGCCATAAACGACAGCAAACAACAGTGCTGGAGACGACTGACAGACGAGGTGGACTTGGACCCATGGGGATCGGCCTACAAGATCGTGACCCGCAAACTCGGGGCCCGGAGCCCACCAGAGACGAAAGACGCCGACGCGATGGAAAAGATCGTTGAGGGTCTTTTCCCATCGCACCCGGACAGAACTGACGATACAGAAACTGACTCGAAGACTGAGTGCCCACTCTTCACGAGGGAAGAGCTCGAGAGCGCGGCGTCCTCGCTGAAGCCTAACAAGGCCCCGGGACCCGACAGCGTGCCCGGCGAACTCTTACAGCTCGTCGCGACGCAACGCCCTGATGTACTCCTACACCTGTACAACGGGTGCCTGGCAGCGGGGGTGTTTAGCAAACTATGGAAGAACGCTCGACTGGTCCTCATTAGCAAAGGTAAGGGGGACCCCGATGCGCTATCTTCCTACAGGCCCCTGAGCCTTTTCAACACGGCCGGGAAGCTGTACGAACTCTTGCTGAGACCTAGACTGACCCTGGCGGTGCAAGCCGCCGGAGACTTTTCGGACCGACAGCACGGATTCCGGAAAGGACGCTCGACCATCGGAGCGGTAACGGACGTACTGCGTGAGGTAGACAAAATTAACAATATATGCCACGGAGCCAGACCGCTGATACTCCTAGTGACTTTGGACGTACGAAACGCTTTCAACTCCGCGAGGTGGACGGACATCCTAGGAGCGCTGGAAACAGCCTTCAGGGTGCCCGGTTACCTTCTCAGAGTTCTGAGGGATTATCTACGGGACCGTCAACTGACCAACGAAACGACAGACGGACAGAGACAACGACAGATTACCGCGGGGGTCGCACAAGGCTCTATATTGGGCCCCGACCTCTGGAACGTACTGTACGACGACCTACTGAGACTGGACATGCCCTCGGACACGCGTCTCGTAGCCTATGCCGACGATGTAGCGGCTATAATAACGGCCCGTGACACCCACCTGGCCCAACTCAAGCTGAACCAGGTTATGAGGCGGGTAAATGAGTGAATGACAGAGCACGGACTGCAGCTCGCACTACAGAAGACCGAGCTGCTGCTACTCACCAGAAAACGTATAGATACAGTGGTTCCGATGACTGTCGGGACAGAACGAGTGATGGTCAGGAGCGAAGTCAAGTACCTGGGGGTGACTCTAGATACAAAGCTGAGCTTCTGGCCCCACATACGAAACGTGACGACCAAAGCAGCAGAAAAGACAAAAGCCCTAAGCAGACTGATGGCCAACACAAAAGGATCGAGATGAGGTATACGAAGACTACTGATGAGCGTAACCCACTCGATCATGCTCTACGGGGCCGAGGTGAGGGCTGACGCATTACTAGTAAAAAGGCGGGCAAAAGCTATGACAAGCGTACAGCGGGCGGGCGCGTTGCGAATCGCGAGCGCGTACCGGACCGTCTCGGAAAACGCGATATTTGTGATCGCGGGCGCTGTTCCGATTGACCTTTTAGCGGCCGAGAAGAAGCGCATTTACGAACGTGGCACTACCGTCGGAAGGGCAGACGCTACGACAGACGAACGGACGAAAACAGTAGAACAATGGCAGACAAAATGGACGACAAATAACCAAGGACGATGGACCCACAGACTCATACCAGAGGTAGGCCCATGGAGGGACAGGCAACACGGGGAGGTGGATTTCAACCTTACCCAGTTTCTGTCCGGACATGGGTACTACCGAAAGTACCTCTACAGAATGGGCAGGGTAACCTCCCCTGAATGTAAGTACTGCGGGTGGGCTGAGGACGATGCGGAGCACACGTTTTTCGACTGCGACCGATGGACGGACCGTCGAATACAACTAGAGACAGAGTTAGGTGCGATTACGCCAGAAAACGTGACGAGACTAATGACGACGAACGCGACTTACTGGCGTAAGATCGCGACGTACGTCACGAGTGTGCTGCGGAGCAAAAAAGGCGATGGATGTCTGGAAGACTGAGCAAATGCGAGAGGAAATGATTTCGAGCGAGTAAATGAGTAGAAAGAACGAAGGAATGAATGCGTGCTTAGGACATGCAGAGACAGCCGCCCAGTCTGATGTAATGTGATAAGCAGTTTCGGGCTGATGTCGGTGCATACAAGGAGATATGTGTTTAGTGGGTAGGGACAGCTGCTGCTGCCGAGCCCCACACTTGGCGAGCTTTTTGCTCGCCTGCAGTCCGTAACTAGGATTCACAGACTCCTTAAATAATAATAATAATAATAATAATAATAATAATAATAATAATAATAATAATAATAATAATAATAATTTTTTTTTTTTTTTTTTTTTTTCCAAGAGGGGGGAAACACTTTATGCGCCGTAGAAGGCACAAGACTTTCCGTGTGTCGGAGTCTCCGTTATGGCATACCGACTAAAACCCTAAACCTCTTGTTTACTCCTGGAACCTAGCCTGGGACCGTTTAACACATTACTTCGGGCTAGGACCGTATTATTGACGCCACAGGGGCTCTCTATTTACTCATTGTCTGATGTGACTACACTTGGTAATGATCAAGGTCTACCTTCTTCGATCGCAGGATTGTTTCCGCGTATTGTGACACCTGTTCCCAATGTTCCACTCCTCGGAGCATTACATTCACTATATTGTCCGGAGTTATTCCACCAACCGCAGTTTCCAAGTTCCTGCGTTTTTCTTCCCAGTTCCTACAAGAAAAGAACGTATGGCAAGCGTTATCCGGGACACCTTCGCAATACAGACATTCACCAGATGCCATCTTCCCAATTTTGTTTAAGTACGAACAGAAATATCCGTGCCCACTTAAGAACTGCGTCACGTAATATCCAACTTCACCATGTTCCCTCTCCAACCAAGGTTTAATATCGTGTATCAGCCGTGCTGTCCACCTGCCTCTCGTTTCTGCAGTCCAAGCTGCTTGCCATGCTTCCAGGGTTCTTTCTCTCTCCTCGGCATCAATTTGATGCTGGACGACTGTTCCTCTTCGTAGCCAGCGTGCTCTACGCTCATAGGCTAAGAGATCGACAGGGATGGCTCCTGCTATGAGCAAGACCGCTGGTTCAGAGACTGTTCTGTAGGCCGATGTAACCCTCAATGCGCTGCGTCTTTGAATTTGCAGCAGTTTCCGTCGGTTTCTCTCTATCTTTAGTGCTGTTGCCCAAACTTCTGCACCATACAGTAGTACAGATTGTACTACTGTCATTAGTGTCCGCCTTTTGCTGGACCTCGGCCCAACAGTGTTGGCCATCAGTTTGCTAAGGGCAGTAACACGTACCGCTGCTTTATCAGCTGTCTTCCTTAGATGCTCCGAGAAGCTCATGCGGATATCAATCGTGATTCCAAGGTACTTCACTGACGCTTTTGATACGATCGATTCATTCCCAACCTGCCAAGGGAGGATGGTTGGGATTCTCTTCTTGGTCAGAATGACAATTTCCGTTTTATGCGCTGCTAGAGACAGCCCATGTTGTGCCATCCATTTGTTGACAGCGCGCATAATCCTGTTTAGCTTGAGTTGGGCCTGCTCTACGGTACGTGCTGCTATAAGAACTGCGACGTCATCGGCATATCCCACTAAGCGGGTCTCTTCTGGTATCTCCAAGCGTAGCAGGCTGTCATATGCAACATTCCAAAGGTCTGGTCCAAGGACAGAACCCTGTGCAGCTCCAGCTGTTATTTCTTTCCCTTGCCATCCTTCCTGGGTCTCGTAGCGCAGGATACGATTCTTCAGGTAGCTACGGATCACGCGGAGTAAGTACTTAGGGATTTGGAAAGTATCCTTCAAGGCATCTAGCATATCGATCCACCTAGCGGAATTAAAAGCGTTTCTCACGTCAAGCGTTATAAGGAGGACTACCCGACGTGAGAAATGATTGTGGCTTTCCGCCGATGTCACTGCCTCTGCAACTTCGAGGACCGCATCGATGGTTGATCGTCCTGTTCTAAAGCCATATTGCTTCGGTGATAAGTCCCCAGCTGCTTTAATAGCGGTCGTAAGCCTCCTGCGTATGAGCTTCTCGTAGATCTTACCTGCAACATCTAGTATACATAGTGGTCGGTAAGAGGATGGGTCCTCAGGATCCCCTTTGCCTTTCGGAATGAGCACGAGTTTTGCTATCTTCCAGCGGGCTGGAAAACACCCCGCCTCCAGGCACTTGTTGTACATTTCCGTCAAGAGGTTTGGCTTTTCGCGGAAAGTGACTTTAAGGATTTCTCCAGGTATACCATCCGGGCCCGGGGCCTTCTTGTTCTTCATGCCAGTGACTGCTGCCTCAATCTCCTGGGGAGTGAAGGGTGGGATGTTACCGATCTCACCCAACTCACTTTCAGTCCTTACAGGATGGGATGGAAAGAGCTTGGAGACGATATTCTCTACCGTAGCCGTTTTCATCGCACTTGCTGGTTTCAGTGCTCCTAGTTTCTGGGCTACAATTTTGTATCCCAGCCCCCACGGGTCACTGTCGATGTCGTTGATTATTTTTCTCCAGCAGTGGGCTTTGCTAAGGCTTATGGCCCGCCTAAGTTGTTTTTTGGCTACCTTATGCTCTGCGGATCGCAAATTTGCCTCCGGACGGTTTCCAGCGCGCTGTGCAATACGTCGGCGTTTCAGGCATTCTCTACGCAAGTCGGCAATTTCCGATGTCCACCAATATATAGGCTGCTTTCCTCTGCGGTTCCCCCTCCTTGGCATAGCCGCATCGCAGGCTCTCTTAATGAGAGACATTGAAGCAGATACTTTCAGTTCCGCTGCTTTGCTAGTTTTATCCTCTGTTGTTGTTGTCATGTCCGCAACGATCGTCTCCCTGAACTTGCTTTCGTCCATCTTTTCGAGGTTCCAACCCATGGGTTTATCTCGGTGACCAGGGCGTTGTTGTTGGGGTCTATCCCCGATTTGGAGTGAGATATACTGGTGGTCACTCCCAGTATAATCCTCAAGCACTTTCCATTCGCGGACTAATGGGAATAGATCCTCCGACGCAAAGCCAATATCAGGGATTGTCTCCGCATATCCAGGGCGTCGAAACGTAGAAATCGATCCTTCATTAAGAACGAGGAGCTCTGTCCTGGCAGCCATCTCCATGACGTCTCTACCCCTCGGGTCTTGAGTGGGCATGCCCCATTCAGTTGCTCTGGCGTTGAAATCCCCTGCCACGACTACGGGACCCCTCGTGTTGCGAATTTGATCCTCCAGTTCTCCAAGCTTTGTGCGAAACTCCTGGATAGGCTCATTTGGAGTAAAGTAGCAGCTGAAGTATGTGATTTTTCCGAACCGAACCCAGACAAAACCACGTCCTGCGCCCCTCAGTGTCACGTAGGCCCTGCTAGTATCTCTGGTCCAGATGGCTGCCGTGCCCAGAAGATCCGGGAACCATACGGAAGGTCGCTTCGATCGGTACGGCTCGCTAATGAGTAAGAGGTCTGCCTCTTTCTCTGCAGCAAGTTGCAGAAGCAAGTCATCTGCCGTTTTACTCCGATTTAAGTTCGCCTGTATTAAACGGATCATCGCCATTTCTGCTTAGCTTCCTGGAGGGCCTTTCTGAAGATCTCACACCGCCCGGATCCCAGCTTATGGGCTGATTGTGTTCGGTCCAATCCCTGATTTTCTGCACACAGAACACAGTGTTCTTTCCCGTTGCAGTCTTTAGCCTTATGCCCCTCCGCTCCACATCTGCGGCAAAGGCCACTGCGATCTGGGTTCTTGCAGCCTCTTGCAGCGTGGCCGAAACCCAGGCATCTAAAACAGCGGGGCACTATGGCGCGCCTGTTGATCCGGCAGTTCACCCAGCCAATCTTTATTTTGCCTGCGTTCAAGAGATTGGTGGCTGACGTTTCGCTCATGTCAACAATGGCAACTCGCTGACCTCTGTCGCTTGTAGGGGTGATGTATATCTTGAAGTCCCCAAGCTGCGGCTCAATACGCCGAAGGGCTTCTTCCACTTCTTCTTTATCCACTAGACAGTCCAAATCCTTAATTTCCAGACAGGCTCTGGGCTTAAGACTGGACACCTCAGCTCTTTCTCCAAGGGCTTGTTGGACTGCCTCGCAGAATACGTCCTTGCCTTCAGACCCTGCTCCAAACTCGAGCAAAATTCCTCCTCCTTCCGTTTTGCGGATGGATTTGACCAGTGTATTCGTGTTCTCTGGTTTTACACTCTGTTTTACAATGCCAAGTACCTCAGCGTACGAGCGGCCTCCTGCAGGCTTGATTAGTATTGCCTCAGGTCTGGGCCTGGCCTTTTTTCTTTTGCTCGGTCCAGCATTCCCCATCCTTTGTTCTTGATCCGCCGCACCGTCCTCAGCCGTCTTTTTCCGAACTATGGATTTTAGTGTTCTTACGACCTTTACATCCTCCTTTTGCTCGGGTTTTTTCTTTCTTTGTTTCCGCTGAACGACCTCTGACCATGGAGCAGTGGAAGCGCTGGGATCCATGGTTCTCGTTTTCTTTTCGAGCACTATGGCCTGCGGACTAGAAGAGGCGGCCCTCTTAGCGCTCGGCCGGTTCTCCGTCTGCTTTGCCTCTTTCCTCAAATGCTTAAGAGCATCCAGAGTATCCTCCAAGACTGACAGGCCATTTTTAATGTCCATGGAGACGTTCCGTTGCCTGTTCGTCACAGTTTTCATGTTCCGTACGATCTCCTCGCACTTCACGAGGAGAATGTACTCTTTATCAGACTGAATACCGGGACTGGTTGAACTTTCTCCGTCGTCATTGTCCGCGCTGTCTATGCTTCTCGTATTCAGCCGGTCGACTTCGATGCTTTTGTTTTTTTTCTTTTTGTTTTTAACCGCGTGCAATTGGTCCCCCCCAAAATCCGTGGGACCGGCGCCGACCACCGGGGCTTGCACCCGATCGGAATCGGCGGTGAGATTGGCCAGAAGGGCATCGCTCACTTGGGGTAATGCTGTTTTATGACACGCCATAACCATAACTTTTGTTGTTCGGGTCCGTTAGTTTCCCCTCCTGCTGGCTTGCAGGCTAGGTACTCGGCCCTCCCACCACGACGAGGTGGGCCCATGGGAGGGAATAATAATAATAATAATAATAATAATAATAATAATAATAATAATAATAATAATAATAATAATAATAATAATAATAATAATAATAATAATAATAATAATAATAATAATAATAATAATAATAATAATAATAATAATAATAATAATAATAATAATAATAATAATAATAATAATAATAATAATAATAATAATAATAATAATAATAATAATAATAATAATAATAATAATAATAATAATAATAATAATAATAATAATAATAATAATAATAATAATAATAATAATAATAATAATAATAATAATAATAATAATAATAATAATAATAATAATAATAATAATAATAATAATAATAATAATAATAATAATAATAATAATAATAATAATAATAATAATAATAATAATAATAATAATAATAATAATAATAATAATAATAATAATAATAATAATAATAATAATAATAATAATAATAATAATAATAATAATAATAATAATAATCCCGTGTCGGGTTGCTGGTCCCGCATCGGGCGCCTCCCCAGGTCGCGGATAGGGGGACGCCTTCCAGATATGGAAGGTACCGAGAACTCTCGGGGTGAACGAAAATCAGCACTACACACACGTACCAACGCAAATACCTACACAAACATGCCTCAGTGGTATACCGGAGACGTGAATGATCAGGGCCCCTATAAACGGGCACCCCTGAGAAAGCGAATGGTCGGGGTCCCCTATAAACGGGGCCCACCGAAAAGCGAATGACAGGTTACGGATGAATGAACCGGTTTATCACTAGCACGGGCACTCACACTCACGCACACGACACATAGGGGCACATACAAGAAGACGTGGGGGGGGGGACCTCAGGGGCCGTGCGTAGTTCCAGCACGGTTCGGGGAGTCGCGACCCCGAGGGACCTGCAGCAGAATGGAACATTTAATGAATATGCACGGTAAAAACGAAGTTTTACCCCAGGTGGTAACCCCTAATCAAGGGCAATCCACACCAGGCTCCGACCGGATGCAAGCTCCGGTGGCCTTGGGCAGCGGCACGGATTCTGGGGGCCGCACACTGTGCAAGGAGGGGTCAAGGGGGACGACGAAAGGGACGATTAACGACTCGCAAAAAAGGACTGACGAGACGCTACTAGACATACCACGACGCTACAGGACGGACAGCTTGTCAAGTGCCGGCAGTGGCGATAGTTATATCTCCGCGGCCGACACTGACAAAGCGACGTCAGGACGAACGCACGCAAAAACACAGAAAGACTTGGACATGGTTGAGCTACTGACGCTCATACACAAAACAGCAACGAAAATGGCCGAGGCAGCGTCTATTCAGAAAAACATGAATATGACAGTCAAAAACGGAATTAAGACGATTTTGGAGGCCGCCGACGTAGCGCTGCATAAGCATGCAGAGGTGGCCCCGAAACCACAACTTACGGACACGCAAACGACAAAAACAGCAACGGACAAACAACAAACGACACGGACAAAACGCAAGCGAAAAGCGACTGGAATTACTCCGGAGAACGCGCCAAAAAAGCCTTCGACGGCGGAACCGGTCGCTGCTTGGTAGACAGTGACAAGAAAAAAGACAGACAAGAAAGTACGCGACACAAACGACAACACGCAGGCCCAAAAGAACAGACCGGCTCTCCGGCAAAGGGGGACGGCTGTTCTGGTAAGGCCTGGAACTGATAACTCGTACTCGGACATCGTACGAAAAATACGGACGACGGTCGATCCGAAGAAGAGTCACGTGCAGGTGACGACTCTGAGGAAGACGAAAAAAGGCCTGTGTCTTTTAAAGATACAGGCAGACGCGAACAGACCCGACGGACGAGACGACTTTCAACGCGCTCTACAAGACGCGATTAGGGACGCGGGCAGCGTCAGGGCCATGACTTCCAAGGTCCAACTGGAGATCATGGACCTGGACTGCGTCGCGACCACGGACGACATCAGACAGGCGCTGAGGCGCGAGACAGGACGAGACGCGGACTTCGGGGTCCACATCTTTGGCCCGAATCGCGCCGAGCAGTACATGGCGGTCTGCGATGTGGAGTCGCGGGAAGCCGAGGTGCTGCTTCGGCGGGGACGGGTCGGGATAGGATGGGTGCACTGCCGCGTCCGAAAACGACTGACAGTGACGAAATGCCACAAGTGCTTTGGCTACGGACACGTCAAGGTCAACTGCACGAACCCGTACCGGACAAAAAGCTGCAGGAAATGCGGCGATACGGGACACTACGCAACGGACTGTAAAAACAAACCGGCCTGTCCTTTGTGCGCCGAGGCAAAGCACAAGGACGCGGCGCACCTCGCGGGTTCCGGGAGGTGCGCGGTGTTCCGAGCTGCGCTGGAGGAGTGCAGGAAGCAGGCCGGAAGACGGACAGAATAGTTCAGGGAAACCTGAACAGGAGTAGGACAGCAGACATGCTACTACCACAGATAGCTGACGAACACGACGCCGACATTCTGATCCTGTGCGAACCGTACAGGAGAAGAACGACACAAACGTACATTACGAACGAGACAGAGACCACAGCTATCTGGGTAAGGGGCGCTGCCCAATCTCGAATAATTAACTGCGGTGTCGGGGACGATTACGTCTGGGCAAGGGTCGGCGCTGTCACTTACGTCAGCGTTTACCTGACACCCAACTGCACCGTGGTGGATTTCGAGAGGAAAGTGGCGCTCCTTGAAGACGGAATCAGGAATCTGCCTGGAGACGTTATCATCGGGGGAGACCTCAACGCGCGGGCGATCGAGTGGGGAATGACAACAACGAACAAACGTGGACGGCTGCTGCTGGAGATGGCCGCAAGGCTAGACCTGGTAGTAGCAAATACGGGAAACGTACCGACGTACAGACGACCAGGGTTTGGAAACTCCATCCCTGACGTCACAATGACATCGGACAGAATATCGCCGCGGATAGGACAGTGGCGGGTGTTCGATGGCTATACGGCCAGCGATCACCAGTACATTGTCTTCGAAGTGGCAGGACAAACGGCGACGAGACGGACGAGGACCCAGTACCCCCCGAGGTGGAACCTCAACAAACTCGACTTACGAAAATTTTCGGAGGAGCTGGCGGCAGCACCAGCACCAATGACGAAAGTCCCCCTTGAACTGATTGGCCGGCGAAGGGCGGAAAGACTCGCGGACGAGACGGATAAACTGACGGACCGGCTGTGCAACAGCACAATGCCGAAACGACGACATAGACCAAACAGGCAACCACAATACTGGTGGACGGACGAAATAGCCGAGCTGCGCAGGCTCTGCTTGGCAAACCGCCGACGAGTTACGAGGGCTGGGGGAAGACCCGAAAGGGAAAACCTCCAAGCCACTTACAAGACGTCACGAAAAACACTTACGAACGCCATAAGGGACAGCAAAACGCGATGCTGGAAGCAGCTCTGCGAGGAGGTGAACGAAGACCCCTGGGGAACCGGTTACAAAATTGTGACTGGCAAACTAGGGGCCCGAGTTCCACTTGAACTCAAAGATGCCGAAACCGCAGAACGAATTATTGACGGACTGTTTCCGACCCACCCGATACGGACGAACGTGACAGACGACACGGAGGCCCCGGCGGCCCCCATATTTACCGCGGAGGAGCTCTTCAAAGCGACTGCCGCGATGAAGACTGGCAAGGCGCCGGGACCAGACGGAGTGCCGGCGGAGATTCTCCGGCTGATGGTTCGCCTGAGGCCGGAGATATTTCTTGACCTGTACAACACGAGCTTGACGACGGGAACGTTCAGTGACCGGTGGAAGACGGCAAGGCTAGTTCTTATCCCTAAGGGTAAGGGCGACCCCAATACGCCGTCAGCCTACCGGCCGCTGAGTTTACTCGACACAACGGGTAAACTCTATGAACAACTACTAAAACCGAGACTGACGGACGCGATACAGACCAGCGGAGGCCTCTCAGACCGGCAGTTCGGCTTCAGGAGGGGACGATCAACGATTGGAGCGATTCAAAAAGTGGTCGATTCCTTCCTGGATTATGAGAGACATTGCCATGCATCGCGACCAATCGTTCTGCTGGCGACCTTGAACATCAGGAACGCCTTTAACTCGGCCAGGTGGGTTGACATCCTGGAGGCGCTTGAAGGCAACTTCGGGGTTCCGGCTTACCTGGCTCGGGTGGTGGGCGACTACCTAAGAAACAGACGGATCACGTACGAGACGACTGAAGGACCGGTGACGAGACAAATCACCGCGGGGGTTGCACAGGGGTCCATACTGGGACCAGACTTTTGGAACGGACTCTACGACAGCTTACTCAGGCTGGAATTGCCGCTTGGCGTTTTCCTTGTCACCTACGCAGACGACGTGGCGGCGGTGATCACCGAGCGGTCTCCAGACCTGGCACAGCAAAAACTGAACCAGACGATGCGGCGAGTGGGCCGTTGGATGACGGACCACGGACTACAACTCGCGACAGAAAAGACAGAACTGACTTTCCTTAGCAGAAGACGCATACAGACGAGACTACCCATGTGGGTCGGGACGGACGAAATCGAGGCCGGAGGCGAAGTCAAGTACTTGGGAGTGACCCTAGATACGAAGATGACCTTCTGGCCTCATATACAAAAAACATGCCAGAAGGCGGCTAAGAGGATAGCATCCTTAAGCCGCCTAATGGCCAACACAAACAGGCCAAGACCGGGAAAACGACGACTCCTAATGACGACAGCCCACTCGATCCTCCTGTACGGCGCGGAGATCTGGGCAGATGCCCTGAAGACAAAGAAGTACTGCCACGCCATGACAACGGTACAAAGTTAGGGTGCGCTGAGGATCGCCTGCTCCTACCGAACTGTCTCTGCACAAGCAGTCTTGGTGGTTGCGGGCGTGATCCCCGTGGACCTCCTAGCTTTCGAGCGAAAGAGGATCTACAGGAGAAGCGCGGACATAAGACGGGAAGATGCGGCGGTCGCGGAACGCGACAAGACGATACAGACTTGGCACGAACAATGGACAGAAAGAGCGACAGGCAACTGGACAAGACGACTAATAAAGGACCTGAGACCGTGGATCGAAAGGGATTTTGGGGACGTAAATTTTTACATCACCCAGTTCCTGACGGGACACGGTTACTTTAGACGGTACCTTTATAACATGGACAGAGTACGGACGCCAGACTGTAAATACTGTGGACACGAACGAGACGACGCGGAACACACATTTTTTGTGTGCGACCGCTGGACAGGACTCCGACTGGAACTGGAGACGATTGTTGGGAGCATCACCCCGGACAACATTGTTCAGGTGATGCTCCACTCGACAGAATGGTGGCAACTAGTTGCCACCTATACAGAGACGATACTGCGACGAAAAAACGTAGACGGCTGCCTCACCTAACCGAGCAGACAGACTGACGTGACGCGACAGGCTACAGACAGCAAGACGAACGAACGAACACGGACAGAACCCCCAGCCAGAAGTAATACCAAAATAGTTCCTGGTCTGGGGGAGGGCAACAAGGAGAGGGCGGTTTAGTGGGTAGGCCTACTTTTTTGGGAGTCCCACATACCCCCCCAGTTCAAAAGACTGGAGGATATCCGTAAAAAGGATTCCGCAACTCCTTGTATAAATAATAATAATAATAATAATAATAATAATAATAATAATAATAATAATAATAATAATAATAATAATAATAATAATAATAATAATAATAATAATAATAATAATAATAATAATAATAATAATAATAATAATAATAATAATAATAATAATAATAATAATAATAATAATAATAATAATAATAATAATAATAATAATAATAATAATAATAATAATAATAATAATAATAATAATAATAATAATAATAATAATAATAATAATAATAATAATAATAATAATAATAATAATAATAATAATAATAATAATAATAATAATAATAATAATAATAATAATAATAATAATATTAATAATAAGCCCGTGTCGGGTTGATGATCCCGCATCGGGCGCCTCCCCAGGTCGCGGATAGTGGGACGCCTTCCAGATATGGAAGGTACCGAGAATTCTCGGGGTGGACGAAAATCTAGGAGCTGCCCGTGATAGGGCCGGGGCGCAAAGTGGCCCGACCGTATCAGGGAAGGGGATCGTCTACCGACGACTCTAACCTCGCCAGGAACGGCCACGGCGCTCCCCGGTTAACGGGCGCCATAAGGAAACCGGGCTGGCGTTAAAACCGGATCAGGTGGACAAAAACCCCGTCGCGGACCAGCTCTGCCCAAGCTAAGGTGGGAGCCAGCGTGCCGAGGGCTGAATGGCACTGGGGTACAGTGCCGCGCACGATGCCTATGGGGAACCGGGCGAAACCTCATAGTATGAAGCCTTACCCCCACAATCAGGCTCTGCGGGGGCGGACGCCCATTCCTGGCTACTCGTGGGAACAACATGGACAAAACTCAACAAATAAAAACAAACACCGATAGTGGTACTCCGTCAGGAGTACGACTATCAAAAAATACGGACAGGGCAACACTGCACCTTCCGAGACGGGACAGGACGGACAGCGTGTGGAGTGCAGGGAGCGGGGTAGGCTATACCTCTGCGGCCTCTACTCACGACAGTGACAACAGACGTACGTGCACACAGACAGGACAGATGAAAGATACAAAAACGGACGCCACAACACTACGACAGAACGAACCTGACGTGACGGAGCTACTAATGCTCATACAGAGGACAGCGACGAAAATGGCCGAGGCAGCGGCAATACAAAAAAACATGCATATGGCAGTGAAAACCGGCATAAAGACGGTTCTCGAGGCCGCCGACGCTGCACTAAGCATACAGAACAGGACAGACTCAAAGGGACGAATGGCGGCAGACGGCTTGACGGAAACAGAAACGGAGACACACGAACCGACAACGCGACCGTCAAAGCGTAAACGGGAGGCGACAAAGACCCCTCCGGAGGCCCCGCGTAAGCGACCCCCAAGGACGGAGGACGATAAAGCCTGGACAAACGTGACGAAACAAAAAAGGAAAAAAAAAACGACGGAACCGAAAAACAGGACGGACGAGACGAACGCACCGACCCAGGCTGAAAAGCGCAGACCGGCCCCCAAACATAGGGGAACGGCTGTGCTGGTCAAGCCTGGGAAAGACAACACGTACTTGGACATGGTGCGGAAGATTAGGACGACGGTCGACCCGACGAGCAGTCACGTGCAGGTGACGGCTCTAAGGAAGACCAAAGACGGACGGTGTCTTATCAAGATACAGACAGACACGGACGGACGAGAACAGTTTCAGCGCGCAATTCAGGACGCGGTCGGAGACACAGGCATCGTCAGGACCATGACCTCCAGGGCGCAACTGGAAATCATGGACTTGGACTGTGTCACCACCGCGGATGACGTGATCCAGGCGCTGAGACGAGAAACGGGACGAGACGGCGACTTTGGTGTCCACATCTTCGGCCCGAACCGGGCTGAGCAGTACATGGCGGTCTGCGACCTCGAGTCACGGGAAGCCGAGGTGCTGCTGGGCCGGGGCCGGATCGGTATGGGATGGGTGCGATGCCGACTACGACAGCGATTGACGGTGACCAAATGCCACAAGTGCCTGGGCTACGGACATACAAAGACGAACTGCACGAACATGGATCGGACAAAAAGCTGCAGGAAATGCGGCGAGACGGGAAATTACGCGACGGACTGTAAAAAACAGACCGGCTTGCCCTCTGTGCACCGAGGCGGGGCACGGAGACGCGGCGCACCTCGCGGGAACCGGGAGGTGCGTGGTGTTCCGGGCTGCGCTGGAGGAGCGCAAAAGGGAGGCCGGAAGATGGACACCGTAATTCAGGGAAACCTGAACCGGAGCAGGACAGCGGACATTCTTCTACCCCAGATAGCCGACGAACACGACGCCGACATACTGATACTGTGCGAACCGTACAGGAAACGGACGACACAGACGTGGATCACAAACGAAAACGAGACAGCTGCTATCTGGGTGAGGGGTGCCGCCCGATCCCGGATGACCAACCGTGGCGCAGGCGAAGACTTCGCATGGGCTAAGGTCGGCGCTGTCACCTACGTCAGCGTCTACCTGACCCCGAACTGCGTCGCGGTGGAGTTTGAGAGAAAGGTGGCGCTCGCTTGCTGTTACGTCAAAATTTGCTTGCCTATTTCTTCTTTAGTACTTTCTGGCCATCTGTATCCTCGAGTATTTATAGGAAGATCATCGGCAGTAGGAATGCGATGTTGCAATATAGTGGTTCATGTCAACGTATATCCTGGGATTTGCTATAAATGTGCGCTTTCCTTTAAAAGCGTCTCGATACTTGCTTTTTCTTCTTCGTTCAATTCGGCGAGTCTTAATAATTCCTTAATTTGATTATAGCGGTCGATCATTACTGATTCTGATATTACGTAACATGAATTTTCGCGAATGAAAGGTTGAATTTTGCGAGTGATATTAGCTATACTGAGTTTTTGTGTTAACGAAACGTTCATGATTTTATACGTTTTCGGACTATATTTCTCGCTTCTCAAACGTGTATCTTTATCTTTAATATTTTCTATAATGTTTTCCACTTTTGACGGTTCAAGTATACAAACTGTTCGTAAATTCTTCGGGTCTTCATAATTTTTAAAATTGACAGTTTGATCGCAATGGTTTACAGGCACTAAAGGTTTAACAGGTTTCTGGCGAAGTACTTCTTCATTTTCCATCGTTATTTCTTCTTTTATTGACTCTGATGCTTCGGTAAAGTCTGAATAATTGACTTTTACTGATTCAATTGTTTCAATGTTTCTATTCTCTCGGAGTATTTGTTCTTTGGTTGACTTTCTAAATTCCTCATTGTAATTATTAATATCATCAAAGGGTTCTGTCCTTTCCATCGGCACAGATATCCTTATAAAATTTGGATCGAGTTTTCGCATATGTCCAACAAGTTCTGTCCGTTCAGTCGGCACAGTTACGTCTGTGAAGCTCGAACAACCCGCATAATTAACACAATTAGACTCGCTATCTCGTGCCGATATTTTAGTTTTTATTGGATTTGAATTAACAACGTTTTCTTCATGAACATAATTTTCATATACTTGAGAAGATTCTGTCCTTTCCTTAGACACAGATTTTCCCGAAAAATTTGAGCTGAGCTCCCTTAATTCTCCAACGACCGCTGCCCGTTTCGAGGGCACAGACACCCCTGTAGAGCTAAGGCAAAACTCCTCGTTGACACAGTAAATTTTCGTCTCTATCGAATTCGGATAGACAACGTTTTCTCTAGATACAATAATCTCTACAGGTTCAATATAAGTGCTCTCCTTGCTCGAATCCGACGTACAAAGTTCCGTAAAATTTCGCCAACTAGACTGAAAATTTTCAACTTGATCTTCTATTTTTACTTCACCAATTTCTTTACTTGTTTTTTCATTTTTCACACGATTTTCGTAAGTTTCTTCAATAATTTCTGAACAATTTCTTATTTCTTCCTTTATTATTTTTTTTCACAAAATCAACCATAGAATCTCCGTGGGGTAGTGTCTCTGACAAGAAGGCATTCTTCGCGTCGGAATGAATTTTTTTCCAATATTTTCACTTGAATTGATTTTTATCTATATTAGTTTCATGACTCAGTCTGTCCGAGGACTTATTTTCTTTTATTAATTCAACATTGCTTGTTACCTGTTGTTTTTTTTTCGTCTTTGAATCGTCAGTAGATTCTCTTATTCCTGTACTGTGAGTTAATTCCTCCGACCACATTAACTCTAGTACTGGTACCTGGACTTGAACCGAATACCTATTGCTATTTGTCACATAAATGTAAGCTTGACCATTATTATTAATGACAAACCCGCTCTCTATGTTTGTACCTTCACTTGCATCCAGGGGAGGCAGATAACCTTCCCGTAAATCCAAATTCTTTACTCTCACGAAGCACAATTTGGTGGACTCTGCAGGGATTACAATAGTTTCCTGAGTTGGGAATGGTATTCTTACATTCTGCATTTTCAATTGTCATTTCTCATAGTCAATTTTTGACTATGATGACGATTGCCGTTAAGGTATTCCGAACCCAATATACCAGCTTCCTTTATGGGGAAGTTATTATCTACAATATGGAAAGTAGCGAAACGTCCGAAGGCTTGTATTGTAATATGACCCAAAGTAAAAATTGAATTTGTTGTTATTCCATTAAGTTGTAAAATTTCTCCGTGATTTATAGCAATATGTTCATTTACAAATTGTTTCTTTAAAATATTCGGCCCGGCTCCCGTATCAACCATAAGAGTGATAGGGGATATTACTTCCGATGCCGTTATCGTAACCGTCGGAACACTACTTTCTCGTTGCAATTGTATATTAAAGATACGGACTACTTGCGGTTGAGGGTCGAAGCTGCGATTGAAATAGTACGGATCGGATGCATGTTTAACGGAGTCTCCCTGGGCGCACCCGTACTCGGAAGACCACTTCGGTTTCCCGTACTTCCATGTGTTGCTTCGTTCTCCCTTCGAGCTGGACACTCACGGATAAAATGACCGGGTTGTTTGCAATAAAAACATGGTCCTGTTGAATTCATGGAATTATTATTGAAATTATTAATATTTCCGCGATTTTCCGATCGATTATTATTTAAAGGCTGGGAGTGGTTGTTACGATAAGGACAAATATGGGCCCCGTGGCCATCTTTTTTACATATTTGGCACCGAATATCGCTAGGATTTTGGTATCGGAGATTGACTGGTACCTGTGTTTGCGGTAAAGACATTAGTTTGGGGGGGACTGAGGGTGACTGAGGACATCTATTCGCTGTGTGTCCATAATTTTTACAACAGTGACAAAACATCGATGTATTTCCCGACTCCTTCCTTTCAGGAGGAAAAATTTTTTAAGAACGGTCGGCAGTGTGCTCACGCTTATTACATACCTGGCATATAGTGAGCGGAGGACCGTCAAAGACGGGA
The DNA here is from genome assembly GCA_963942595.1 of Cylloceria caligata. Lineage (NCBI taxonomy): Eukaryota > Metazoa > Arthropoda > Insecta > Hymenoptera > Ichneumonidae > Cylloceria > Cylloceria caligata. Next base: position 37,217,476 of record OZ012710.1, on the reverse strand, counting down.
TTATTATTATTTGAAGGGGGAAAGATTTAAAGACATTTGTCAGCCAAGTGTCCTGTTCTTTTGCAGATCTGACATATGATAAATGTAGGAGCTTCGAGGCTAGATTTATTGTTATTTGAAGGTGGGAAAATTTTAAAACATTTGTCTGCCGAGGGTCCAGTCTTCTGACAGATCTAACATATGCTCGGTCCTTTATCGACATTTCCCGTATTTTGTAACCCAACAGCCAACGCTTGGCTATTCTTCTGAGTCGAACATTCTTTAGCATTGTGCCCTTTTTTATTGCACAACTGGCAATGCACTTCTTCGCTTGCTACCACGTGTACTTCTCGTTTCGCCTCGGGCTTAGGGACCCTTGGACTCGATGTTACTTGCTCACCGCTACGCAAGGCTGCTTGGGACACTAAACTCTTTTCGGTCTGCACTCCTAGCTTTATTAATTCTTCAAGATTATTATTAGGAGTTAATCGTTGTTCGATTTCCGGTTTCAAGCCGTGTAGAAAACAAGCTGGAAGGCTTTGTTTAGTATTATCAATACCACCGCCAGCCAAGGGATTATCTTCGCTCGCATCGTAATTTTCAAGTATCAAATTTCCCAAATCTCGTACACGATTCGAATAGGCAATAACAGACTCACTTTCTCTCTGGTATATTGATCCTAATTCACCTTGCAACTGATATACGTTTCGCGTGGGTGCATAAATATCTTTGAGAAATTTACCCAAATCTTCTATTTTTTCAAAAGTTTGCCCTTGTATAGTGCGACGGGGTTCGCCAATTATTTTTATGCGGACTGCTTTTACTAAATTTGATTCGGCGCCTGGCCCCATCATGGCCAAGGCTTCCTTGCATCCTTGCATAAACATCCCCAATGACAAAGTATGACCGTCATAATTCGGTATGACAGCCAATGCATCTCGAAGAGACAATGTTTGGTTAATATTAACCATTATGGGAAGAGGGTCGGGTACAGGGTCACTAGTTTCAAGACAAAAGTTCACTGGTGGTATTTTACTGGGCTTTTTATCTGGACTCGACCTTTTTCCCGTGGGGTGGGAGGAACAACCAGGAATAGCAGGTTCGTATTCCGACAGCAGGTGTAAATTTTTCAACGAATTCTGTGGTACAATGTGGGAGGGTTTAATTATTGACTTTAATTTAGATTTTTCACAAGTATTGCTTCTATCTATTGGAGTGGACAGTATTTTATTATGACTCACGAGGGGCTGTATACCGATGTGTGAGTTGAATGGGGTAGACCCCCTGCAGGAGTGTAAAATATGTCGCTGGAGTTCGAAAGGCCTAACGTGGGCGTGGTGCCTACGGGGTTCGGGGTAGTTCTGACTGGTGTATTTGTACCTGTTGTCTCGTGTGTAGCGGGCTGTAGCTCGACGCCTTTTACAATATGTTCGGAGGATGCGGGGATCTGAACTGGAATTTTGTTACAGGGATCTCTATATATCACAAGTGGTAAATATTGCGGACCAGGTTCTTCTAAAAATCCAACCATAGACAATAAATTGTTTCCCGATCTCGCCGTAAGTGTTTCTTGCACTCGGTTCGCGAATTGCTCAAAACTTTCTGAATTCTTTAAAATTTTTTGAATCTGTAACGGACTATTTGATGTACTATAATTATTAAGATTGTCTGATAAAATTTCTTCAGTACTTGAAGAATCACTTGCTTCCTGGCAATTTATTTCCGTTCTTGTAATAATTAAATGACTTGACGTTAATTCCAAGGATTGTATACAACTATTTTCGTCTACTTTAATTAATTCCGGCTTTTCTTGATTAATGTCGCTACTTTTCTCTGTATCCGCAATAATTTCTCCCGTTGGATTCGTTGTTGAGGGAGTCTTGGGATGCGAACTGTTAATACTTTCGTCGGAAAATTCTTCGACTGTTTCAAATTGGGATTTAGGAGGGCTCTGTATTCCAGATTTCTTTTTTCGGTCCTCAGGATAATCGTGTATTACATTATCATCAACTCTTACCTTTGATCGAGTTGAACTCATTTATGATGTATTTTATATAAGTATAATAATATATTTGCTCTTTTTTTTTATACCGGATCAAAGAGACATACAACAACACATAAGAATATTATGAGAGTAAAATTGCGCAGGAGGAGGAAATAGGAATAAGTTTCTTTTTGTTACTTGTAACGAGGAAAAATTATGGAGCTTTATTCCTTTAATTTCGTTTCAAAATTTCCCTGAGGTGAAATCAAATGTGGTTTTTCCTTCAGGAGGATGACTTTATGTTTATTCAACGATTCGATCTTAGTGATACGCGGCTTGCAAGGTGTTACAATCGGGTGATAGCGTATCCCTTCTATCGAGTGAGCTTCGTAATCAGCGACAAGTTCGTCTAGAACAATTTTCCGCTCGATTTCTCGGACTTGCTTAAGGCGTTTTATTCTATATTCACTCGGTATTTCTGTGTCGACGCCCTGTGCGACTTCACTGCTGCTTGCTTCGTACGTATTTTCCCTTAATAAATATGGTATCTCTTCGTTAGAAAGGCCCGTGCAATCTGCCTTTGCACTGTCTAAATGATTTTTATACTTCTCTGTTTGTTCACCTAAAGGTCCCTGAAAACCTGTTATTTTTTCTTGGTTAAGGAAAATACCTTCGTTATCTTTTGTAGATTTGATGCTAGAGACTCCAAAATTTTTCTTGTTATACGACTCACTCGCTGTTACCGTTAAAGGACGACTTGCTTTATTAGAATTTAAAATTCTATTCCTTTCTTGCCTCGAGTAGTCGTTATGTACTGCTATTGTGTCGTCGCAATGTTTCTTATATTCTGTTATTTCTCTTCCTTCAAGAAGGATAGTTTCATTATAACTTTCTATTTCGAAATCAAAGACTCCAGGATTTTGTTCGTTATATGATTTGCACGCAATTGTTGGAACTTGGTACTGTTCTTTTAAGATTTGTCGTTTTAATCTCTGCGCTTGAATTTTCCTTCCTGCTCTATGGGTTTTAGGCATGGATAAATGATTCGGGTCAATAGTGGCAGGGTAATTGTTAAAATAAGTAAGTAGTACGTGTAGTTATGTCTGTCTTGTTGGTATAATGTGTTTCGTGAGCGAACCTTGCTAGCCTTAACCCCACTTACGCGAGGAGCTAAAACATAGGATTTCTTTTACTAGTGTAATGTGAGTAGTATGTGTACACCTTTGCTCCATCCCACTCCTATCCCCACTCCTTCCCCCACCACGCGGCTACCCCCACCACCTCACTTTTCCGCCGCCGCGCTACCCACTCTGCTTGACCAGTGTCGGTAACGTGGAGATGGTAAAGTGAGGTGGTGTGGGTACCTTGGTGAACAAGGAAGAGTAGAGATAAGAGTAGGATGGAGCAAAGGTGTACACATACTTGGGAAAATGAATAAAATTATGTACTCATCACCACCGCAGCTGTTGTAGGCATCTACCCTCCTGCCGAAGTGATTTTAAACTCCTGTCTCTCGAATGTACTCTCTCACACACGCACACACACACACACATACACATGCACAGCGTCTTTAATTCATTACTATGTCCTCGTCAAAGCCCTCGTCCACGGCATCGATATCGTAGCCGATATCTATCTCATCACCGAGGGCTTCTATAATAAACGCCGCCACATCCACGCGTTCACCGTTCGATAAGCGAACCCGCGGAACGCTATCGCCGGCAAGAGGTCGCATCATGACAGCGATCAAGTCATCTCCACCGCACGTTTCTTCGACGAGCTGCTCGATACCTGCAACGTCCACGCGGTCGAGTCCGTATATGGAAAACTCCATGACAAGAACCGGTAGCATACTTGCTAGAGGATCCGGATGAAATAGGTGAGACCAGTCGATGTAAATAGTTTCGCCGAAATCGACTAGCAGCACCTCGCAGTACCCATCAAAGTCCGGGTAAACCACTTCCCCGCGGACAACGTTATTGAAACGAGGCACAATACAGGACATGCCGATATGCAACTCCCCAAGTTCAATGGGTCTTCCACGACGTTCTACTAAATACACACTACGTAGGAGTTCTTCCAGCTCGTCGTATGCATCGCACATTTCCTGCGTACGCAGAACACACACTCATTACACTCTCGACAAACATTAATCGACACCAAAACGCGTCGCTTAAAATCTCATTGCCGTATCGTGGATACATATTGCTTTTTATTGTTTCCAAACAGGATGCCAAAGACAGACTAAATGCTCAAGACGCTACTAGAGAGTATCACGGGCATAAAAATAAAAGCCTCCTATGAATCATAACTAGGTATCCATCACTTTGAATGCAACGAAAGAGGTTTTCGAGCATGCATAGTTCTGCGCTATGCTCCTCGCAAAGTGCTTGCTCTGCAGTAAAAGATATAGAATATGTTCCCTCACAGAGAGAGAGAGAGAGAGAGAGAGAGAAAAACTTCAATTATTATGCTATAAAAATAAGAGACACAGTAAGATCAGATATTTTTAAATTAACCAATATTTTATGGAAAGCACTTTATACATTTACCGTCGTATGCAACAGCCCTGCAAACACGGTCATCCACGCTCGGAGATTCCTTCACCGTTAATTTTATTTTTATCGCTATATGGAATTAATTTGTATTATCACTCGTAATATTGCTTTTAAATTATTTTTCGCTGTGGACGTTGTCATCATAGTGTCCTTCTGAAAAAAAGAACGGAACAAGTATTTAATTGAGCGCACTGATCAATAAAAAATATCGTGTACAGAATAATCGATATTGTCTTACCTGATATGCCACGACTCATTATACAAAGTTGGCAGCGTTGATGATCTTCTGCCACCGACGACAACTGCGGATGAGGATGTCGGGTGGCACTTTTCTTTCCCGAAGTTAGCTCTATCTTCCTCTCGCTCTCCATGACACGAATAACGAACCCTCGGTGTCGGCTCATATGCAGGGGCTGCTCGCTCTGCAAAACATTATTTTTTTAATTAAAAATAAATATCACATGATTTGAAATTGTTTTATATTTTTTACTTACCAAGCTCCGCTGCTTTGCTGCTAATCGACATTGGCACGTATTCCATGATCTGCTGTGTTAATAAAACAGAGACGAGCGATCCGTCTTCTTTCTAGCGCAGACCTTTGCTGATGCTTCGGTTTTACGACTGTCTCTCTCTCTCTCTCTCTCTCTCTCTCTCTCTCTCTCTCTCTCTCTCTCTCTCTCTCTCTCTCTCTCTCTTTCTCTCTCTCACTGTGACTGACATCTGTGTATACTTTATAATATTTCGAGCGAAATGTACACTATATACAATTATTTACAACAGTTTCTTTATCACAAATAGCTGCACATACGTAGAATTATTGCGTTCGCAACGCAACACCCGATGCATGATCAGCGATATGACCACGAAACAGCACAATTTTTTCGGACAAAATAATTTTCATAAACTCCGTATCCTCTGGCGTTAGCAAGATCGCGATGTGTTCGAGCGCTTCTTCAGAGAAGTCCTTGGAACCGATGATCTCATACGCTACTGCACGAGGCATTTCACTGGCAACTATCTTTTCACGGACATATGATACCACCTCGTTCATACACCTCTGAATCGTTTCACTTTTGCTCTCTAGAGCCTGCATATGGATATCAATTCTTCTACTTATTTCGACGAGCATATCAAATGTAGACCGCTGAAGAACAATGTTTGGAGAGTATTTTCGGAAGCGTTTCCGTTTCGATTCTCCAGATTCCTCTTGATTCTCGTATTCCTCATCAGCGCTACCGCTTATTTTACCAAATGACACCGCTCTGTGCTGGTAACACGGGGTTAAAAGTGTGTAATGCGTTGTGTGCTCTATGCGGGTATTACACATTTTCTCGGCATCAGTCCCATGAGCTTCGAAATATTGTTGTACGCGAGAAAAATCACTTTTAAACACTCGCCACTCGTCCGCACCGAGTGTAATTCCGGTAAAAGTATTCGACAATATTTTCACCACCGGTGTAAGCGTACACGTAGAGTTCAACTCGAACCCGGCTACGATTATTTTACCAAATGATTTATTTAAACCGTACATAACGGGGCTCGCTATATACTGAGGTATCGCATGAGGCTTAGCACCGTTATTTGCCATTTTTATTGCTTTCCTGTAGACTGTGACTTTTCGAATGAATCGTCGGTGGTGTTCATACTCCGTTTTATACAGATTTCCCCCACTATCTAACTGCATTGCCTCTTTTTTTGATACTGCAAATCATACGCCTGAAAATTGCTAGCCAATATCCTTTGATATTTGTCGCATTCTCCTCAACAGCCTAGTAACAGCAGCAGATATATCCCAAAACTCTTGCATACTCGCGCTCACTTATACGCACACGCACACATTGACATACAGATAATATGTACCATGAAAACTAAATAATATTCGTCGGTGAAATTTGATGATTTTCCTCATGTCCGAGTGCCTTGAAATTAGATGAAAACAATATGACTTTCATCAGCGAAACTCGATAACTAAGTACACCACTATCGCTAAATATTTCCCTAGGTCTTGCTTTTGTAAAGCGATCGCGTGCGGCCATCTTCTTGGTTAGTCGTATTCCCTACATCGTTGCAGTATATGCAGAGAGAGAGAGAGAGAGAGAGAGAGAGAGAGAGAGAGAGAGCGAGAGCTTGTTAAAGGAATATATATAAAAGTGAGCCGCTTTGAAAATTCTCTAGTTAATTGTCTGATTTACTGTGGTTACTACTACTACTACTCTAACAGCACAATCATTGTCAGAGTGGTATAGCGCTCATTGATAAGAAAATTGATAGAGTTCATATTGAAGCGTAGACCGTCGTTGCGTTCGCGCTGGGGTAGAAGAAATTTACAGATCACCCTATGGGAACTTCCGACACAGGCGGTTGTTCGTAAAATTCGCGGTATGCTGTGCGAGTGTCATCAGCGCGATTTAGTTGACGCGTATAATATTGGATTGTTTGATAATCAAATAATTATTGATTCGGTGGTGCGTGTTATTCGTCGACGAGGCTGGCTGAATGAGACTGCTCTGCAACCCATACTCAATGAAAGACGTAAGTAATATACAGCGCTAATTACTTTTATTTTATTTCCTTTATTTCATAAGATTTTTATATAGTTCGACGGTATGAGGACGCAGAAATGGGATCCGACACCTATGATTTCGATGAGGAGGGTAGAACCGATTCAGATGATCATAGCAGGGACAACGATGGCGACAGCACCGTGGGAATCGCTGGATAAATTTTACCCAGCCATTCTGCGGTTATAAACCTACAAACGGTCTTTTCATGGCAGGCCCCTCGAGAGAACCAGATGAATCCGTCTCAGGCCCATCGCGACAATACAGTTCAAACGATGATGCCAACAGCAATACAGACAGCGAGGAAGAAGAAGAAGAAGAAGAAGAGGAGGAGGAGGAAGAAGAAGAAGAAGAAGAAGAAGAAGAAGAAGAAGAAGAAGAAGAAGAAGAAGAAGAAGAATAGGAGGAGAAGGAGGAGGAGGAGCAAGACGTAGATGATGACGACGAGGAGGAGGAGGAGAAAGAGGAGGAGGACCCTGTAGATTCAGGTAAGCTTTTAATAATACAACTACGATGACAAAAATAAAAAAATTACGCGGATAATAATAGTAAAATGAAAAAGCAGGGTACGAGACGGACCCAAAAGTTTTTCGCTTTGCACGATTCACTGTGCCGAGACCGCCGACAATCGAGTTGGTTTACGAAATGCGTCGGCGGTTCCCGGGTGCAGTCGACGGATTCGAGGACTAGAAGCAAATATAAGTTTGTAATTCTTACGTTACACGAATTATATGCATAGTATATAGCCAGCGACAAACAAAAATTTAAAGTAAATTAAATAAAAATTCTAATAAATGGTTTATATATAAATGGTTGATATATGCCTGCAGGTGGACAGACTGGCGATGGAAGGACTGCTGCTGCACTGGGTGGTGATATTTTGCTTCCTGGTGAACGTTTCGGTATTGAAAACGAGCAGAGACGTTATTTTTCACGCTTTAGGATGCAGGGTCGAGAGACAGATTTTTATTTTCGTCAGCCACCGGTCGGTATCGATCATCTGACATGGTTCGAGGGAGGTGTATGAGATGTTCTCACACGTCTTACAGAATCGTGCGAAGGACATGATTATGTGGGTATGACTCTGAGCGTACCGTCTTTTGCGCAAGGGCCTGTATGGTTATCATTTCGACCAGCTCGTGACATCGTTCCCAACGATATATGGCGACTAATTAATAGTGTAGCTCAGAGCGCGCGCGAATTTCGAATAGGCGCTGGTACATGTAGAGTGACGACATGTATAGTACGAGGCGTCAAAGGAGCTGGTGTGGGCACTAGGCTTACACACGAGTCTATAGCAAAAAAGTCCATTTTACGCATAAGTAATCGCGATAATTTGTGTCTACAACGATCCCTTGTCACTGCCCGAGCGCATGCCGAACGCGGTCAAATACGTACGGGTGTGCTACACAGACGATGGTGTCAAATTCGGAACGGGCTTCGAGGTGCGCAATATACAGCGGCGATAGAGCTCACACGTAATGCAGGGGTAACGACACCGTCTAGGGGGTGTGGTGCGCGCGAAATTCAGCTTTTTCAGGAGTACTTGGTTCACGAGGGTATAGAGATTGTTGTTTATGAATTTCTCACCTTCGGAAAACGCGTTCCGGCTCTGTACGATGGGCGAAAATACGTACTCACTGCAACAGGTAAAATTAATCATACACTGTTTATTCTCTATTACGAGCGTTCTCATCACTATCAACCGATATTAAATCTCGCCGGTGCGCTAGGTAGTCGGGGGTTCTGCACGCAATGTAATTCCAAGTATATTCGAGTACTCGAGCATCGATGTAGCTATCAATGTGCTCGATGTAAATCCACTTATTGCAATGGTAATAAAGACTCTCAGCCTGAGTATTGCAGAGACTGTAATCGTTCGTTCTTTGGTGCTTTTTGCCTTGCTTATCACAAAAGTGAGGGCTCCGCGGGTATCACGTCTCGTAAATATAGACGGTACAGCGTCTGTAACGCATTGAAAATCTGTAGAGGCTGCTCGCGTATGATTAAAACCACAGATAAAAAGATGCATGTATGTGGTATAACGTTTTGTGCTACATGCAAACAAACGCGGCCGACTACGCATGCATGTTTTATAGCACCTCTTAAGAAATCAGATGCGCAAAAGGATAAGAAAAAAGACAAGTCTTCCACGAGGCTTTTATTTTATGATTTTGAGACGCAGCAACACGCGCAATGCATGATGATAAATCGACACGAATTCACGAGCCGAATTTATGTGTCGCACAATGCGTATGTATGGCATGTCTGGATATCACAGATATAGAGACAGATTGTGCTAACTGTGGTAAACGTGAATTCGTGTTTATCGATGATCCTGTTGGGGATCTCGTTAAATTGGCATTATCGCAAAAATTTAAAAAGACCATCTGCATCGCCCATAATGCTAGAGGTTTCGACGCACAATTCATTCTACGGTATTTAATCGAGGTGCAAAAAACACAGCTGCCCTCTCTGATTATGAACGGTACGAAGATTGTCTCGATGAAAATTGGCGATGTCGTTTTTCTCGAGAGTCTAAACTATTTACCCATGGCTCTTAGCGCTTTACCTAAGGCCCTTGGTTTCGCTGATGAGGTGGCCAAAGGTACATTTCCCCATTTATTCAACACACCGGAATATCAGAATTACTCAGGTCCTCTGCCGGCTTCGCATTTTTACTCACCCGATACCATGTGCTCAGCGGATCGCGAGCGCTTTTTAAAATGGTATGAGGAAGAATCGAGTCGCGTAGATTATAAATTTGATTTTGCGACGCAATTTGTGCAATATTGTCGTACAGATGTTACGGTTTTGAGACGAGCGTGTTTAGCTTTTCGAGAGTTACTTATACGTTGTGGGAGCGTGTGCCCCTTTACAGAAGCATGCACGATAGCATCAGCATGTATGAGAGTATTTCGAAAGAATTTTCTACAGAAAGATCGCATTGCGGTGTTACCAAAAGGAGGATATCGCTGGGGCGATAAGCAATCGCGCAAGGCCGTCGTATGGCTCGTATGGCTCGAGCGTGAGCTCAACTGCGTTATCGCTCATGCTGGACGCACGAGAGAGTATCGCCCTCCGGCCGGCCTACCGGCCGTGGACGGTTACTACGGGGATGCGGGGGTCCATCACGTTCTTCAATTTCATGGCTGCTTTTGGCACGGTTGTCCACGATGTTATCGCGTGAATAGAGATGCTCGAACTAAATTCGGCGATACAATGGATGAGCGATACGAGCGTACCATTCTTATTACCGGGCGAATCAGATCGAAAGGGTACACTCTAACTGAAATATGGGAATGCGATTTTGACAGATTACTCGAGAATAACGAGGAAATGTCGATATACGTGAAAAATCACGCCATGGTCAAGCAGGCGCCTCTCGAACCACGCGATGCATTCTTTGGCGGTCGAACGGAAAATTTTGTAAGCTTGTACGACGTCGCGAATGGGGAGCAGATACGCTATGTGGATGTTTGCTCGCTGTATCCGTGAGTATGTAAGAATGGAAAATATCCCGTTGGACACCCGAAATTGTACGTAGGCGACGAGTGTCGAGAACTCGTAGGACTTGAAAACGATCCAAGTGTCGTCGAGGGTCTCGTGAAGTGTACCGTGCTGGCACCGCGCGATTTGTATATACCCGTACTGCCTGTTCGCATGCATGGGAAACTACTGTTCCCCCTGTGTAAAACGTGCTGTACAAATATGGACACATCCGAGGTTTGTACACACGATGACACGACTGAGCGAGCGTTTGACGGCACATGGGTCGTGGACGAACTGAGAAAAGCTGTGTCGCTCGGATATAAAGTGACGCGTATCTATGAAATTTGGCAATACGTTGTTACGCAGTATGACTCGACAACGCGACGAGGCGGTCATTTTGCCGAGTACATCGATACAGTCCTAAAAATAAAACAGGAGGCGAGTGGTCCGCCAACAGAGTGTAACGATGACGAGGAAGCAATAGAACATTTTATAGCATTGTACAAGGAGTCTGAGGGAGTATATCTCGAGCGAAGTGCTTTGCAGCCAAATCCGGGTTTACGTTCACTAGCGAAATTGGCTCTAGATTCATTCTGGGGAAAGTTTGGTCAACGAGAGAATCTCACGAAAACCGTTATCGTCTTCACGCGCGCGGAGTTAATGAATTTACTAACGAGTCCGGAGATTGAGGTGACGGGGATGCTACCGGTTAATCACAAGATTATGTATGTAAACTATGTGAGCAACCGCGATGCTATCCAACTATCACCGACATCAAACGCCGTGATTGCAGCATACACGATGGCACAGGCACGCCTAAAATTATACAGTTATCTTGAGGGGCTCGGGCGACGAATATTGTACTGCGATACGGACTCCTGTATTTACGTGAGCCATCCCGGTGGTAACGAGTATGAGCCGCCAATCGGTCAATTTCTAGGAGATCTTACGGATGAATTAAGTGAATACGGGCCTGGTAGTTATATAATTTCGTTCGTTTCGGGTGGACCAAAATTTTACGCATACCTTGTTCGTAAACCTGACGGTACGATTATTGAAAAATGTAAAGTGAAGGGTATCACGCTAAACTTTGCGAATAGCCGTCACGTAAATTATAACGCATTACGATCTTTCGTGACAGGAGCAAGGAGCGTACCTATTATTTTAAAATTCGACGCTATTCGACGTACGGAATTTCATCATGTAGTAACGCGTAAAGAAACGAAATCATGCGAGCCTGTTAACACGAAGCGAAAACGGCACGGGCTGTACTCTACTGTACCGTATGGCTATTGTGAAATACGCTAATTAGTATTACGCAAAAAAGTATATAGTTTTACGGGTGAATTCGCGATATTTAAAAATAGTCTTTTTGTCTAATTTCATGGAACATATTTACTGTGTACAATACATTGAAAAAATTGATTTATCATGTATAAAATCGTTATCGGATCGTTCTTTTTGTGCTGCTATTCGTAACAGTAGCTGCTATCTCTCTACCGTTCCCTTTTGTGCTGACTTTCTCATCGTTGATTCCTTTTGTCCCGTCTTTCTTATCGAGTGTTTCCTTTTGTTCTGGCTTCCTAGTGCTACATCCGTGGATATAATATTGTTGTTTAGAATTTGATGATTCGTAAAATTTGTATATAGAGATGTATGCATAGTGAAATGAAAATATTGCTTTATTTGTGAGAAATATGAAAATTATCGTTATTTAATATACATACAGCGTAAACGCCAGCTTATACCGCGGGCCCGCGCCTCATCAGCTAGTGCAGGCGCGCCGCGTCTTATCAGCTCTTTAAGGCCGCGAAAATAGCTGATGCCGCGGGGTCGCAGCCGCCGCCGCCGCCGCAGCCGCAGCCGCGGTATAAGCTTATTTAAGAGTCTGCTGATTGATTTTGATAGACACTCGTCGATATGGATACACGTTGGAAACATCCGCGGACAGCTGTGATAAGCGGTCCTACGGGATGTGGTAAAACATATTTTGTAAAAAAATTCTTTAAATACATGCGCGAAATGACGGATGTCCCGTTCGAGCGTATACTTTTTTATTACTCAGAGTGGCAGTCCGGGTATTCAGAGTACGGTGATAAAATCGAATTTCGCGAGGGTTTACCGCAAGCAGTAGACTACTCGAATTACGCAAGACCTAAACTTGTGGTCATTGACGATCTAATGCGCGAGGCATCCAACAATACTGTGGTCGATCTTTTCACCAAGAGTAGCCATCATAAAAATCTTAGTGTCCTTTTCATCACGCAAAATCTCTTCCATCAGGGTCACGGGCAGCGCGATATCTCCTTAAACGCTAATTATATTATTGTCTTCAAAAATCCGCGAGATCGCGCGCAAATTCAGCACCTAGCCCGCCAGGTATGTCCCGAGAATCCGCGATTTTTGCAGGAAGTATATTTCGATGCAACAGCTGCACCGCACGGCTATCTATTATTTGACTTGAAACAATCGACGCCTGATAATTGTCGATTTCGCGCCTGTATATTTCCCGATAACCAATACCATTACGTTTACGTGCCTCAAAAAGCAATAAAAGGTCGCGATGCGTCGCGCGATGTACCAGTAATGTGCTTGTAATGGCATTGCGCAGACCTCTCGATAAAAAGCAGATAGGTATATTGCAAGCGTTGTGTTATCTGAAGCAAGAGCAACGACGTGCAATTTTGCGCAAAGCAGATGTAGCGCTTGTACGCTGTATATGCGAGTGTGCTCCAAACGTTTTACAGGGAAACGTGTGTCTGAACAACGTGCAAAAGAATAATCTTCGGAGGCACGCGACAATTCTTCGGCGACTAGCCGCCAAAAGGGGAAATTGGAGCGGTAAGAGGAAGATCATCGTCGAGCACTGTGTCGGATTTCTCAAGTTGCTTCTTGCGCCTGTCTTGGCCTACGCGAGACATAAAATATGCCAGAAAGATCGTACTTATTCCTCATGATAACATACATCGTCTCGCTGGACTCGCCACTACTGCCGCTGCCGCTACTACTACTACTACTACTAGTGCAGACCCGTTGCCTTCCGTACAGACTACCGGTACGCCATTATCGCGCCTCGACTCTGAGCTGAGTGAAATTCTAAACTCTCACTCGTACAAGAGCGAGAGAGAGAAGTGGATAGCGTACCAACAGGTTTTACAGCGTTATCTTCACATGGTCAAGTACGATAATGCCGTACCGAATATTTCATTAAAACGAAAAGTAGCAATACTCGATAGCCACGAGAATAAATCCGACGACGATTTAATGAACAAAGTTAAATCGCGGCTCAATGACACACTTATTATCGATAGTGTACCAAAAAAATTTAAATCTAAAGCAATATCGTTGCTTCGCAATTTGCATCGCAGCGCCGTTGGTAAAAAAATGACATGGGATCGTAACGGCGTTGTTTCCATAGACGGCAGAAGAATTTCAAATTCCAATATCGTTGATCTTGTTAACGATGCTATGCGAGCTAGAAAACGCGAGAAACCCTTCGGACGATCTCACTTTGCCAAACTCCTGCGAGCGATACTGTTCAGTTTTCACGCTTACCAAGTACACACTCAACTCATGCACACGCTACAGTCACAATCATCTGACGGCTCGCGTCATGTGGTATAGCTCGCAGGTATGCTATATCGATTTATCGACCGCGCACTCATGCATATTGTCCATCTGCTCACATCCTCGATCGAAGCTCACTCAAGCGGCCAACGCTGTTAGCGTGGCCCCATCGGCAAGACCACTTATAAGTCTCGCCTTCCATCGCTGACAGCAAATCACAAGCAAGCTGTGACGCACGTCCGTCTTCTTGATACTCTGCCGCGTGGTCGACGGATGTGGCCATTGTTCTCACTCGAGTCGCTCGCTGTACACGTTCCCGCGTAAAGCTCACGGAGATATTCTCTTGTTCTAATCACTCTAGTGCGGATTCATTTCTGTAGTGTAATACATTCTTGGTCAAATCACCCGTGTTTAAACTCAGTGTTAGTGAAACTCACGGCAGATCATCAGAACCACAGAACCAATCACATAAACGTCAACGGCGTGGTTCGCGCGTTGGCTGCACAGACGCCATTCTGCTCAGCACCGATCATCGGCGTCCGGACTCTCATAGACTGCCGTGTGGCACTATTCGAGCTCTACAATCAGACCTTATCACCAGGATCAACCACACGGAATCACCAAGGCAACTCACAGGCCTGAGACCCAATCACCAACAGTACATCAACACGCAGGCCAGACCAATCACAGTAATATATTAAACACAATCAACAGGTATTTTTTCATGCAGCCAATGTTACATACTTTCAATAAACGTTGAATTTATTATTGTTAAATTACTGAGTTCATTTAATTATCAGGAGTACAAATTGAAAATGCGGGATTTTTTTCTATTTTTGAACGTTTATTCTGAAAAAATGGTAACAAATGAATTATTCAAAGTATTGTCCATCGCTAGCCACAACTTTTTCCCATCTTTCTGGCAATTTACGGATACCGTCGCGAAAAAATTCGGCCGGCTTGGCTGCTATCCAGTCATCGACCCATTTTTGGGCTTCTTCGTAAGAATGGAAGCGCTGGTCAGCTAGGCCATGTGTCATCGATCGGAAAAGGTGGTAATCGGAAGGAGCAATATCAGGGCTATACGGCGGGTGGGGTAAGACTTCCCATTTCAGCGTTTGTAGGTATGTTTTGACCGGCGCTGCAACATGTGGCCGAGCGTTGTCATGTTGCAAAATTACTTTGTCGTGTCTTTGCTCGTATTGTGGCCGTTTTTCTTTGAGTGCGCGGCTCAAACGCATCAATTGAGTTCGGTATAGTGCTCCTGTGATGGTTTCGTTCGATTTCAATAGCTCATAATACACCACACCCAGCTGGTCCCACCAAATACAGAGCATGAGCTTGGCGCCGTGAATATTTGGTTTGGCCGTCGATGATGATGCATGGCCGGGGTAACCATATGATTTTTTGCGCTTCGGGTTATCGTAATGGATCCACTTTTCATCACCAGTGACAATGCGATGCAAAAAACCCTTCCGTTTTTGCCGTTCGAGCAGCAGTTCGCATGCAAAAAAACGGCGCTCGACGTCTCTCGGCTTCAGCTCATACGGCACTCAATGTCCTTGCTTTTGGATCATTCCGAGGGCTTTTATACGATGGGAAATGGCTTGTTGTGTCACTCCCAATGAATCTGCGAGCTCTTGTTGAGTTTGACACGAGTCTTCATTGAGTATTGCCTCCAATTCAGCATTCTCAAACTTTTTCACTTGGCCCGGCCGCTCTTTGTCCTCAACGTCAAAATCACCACTTCTAAACCGCACAAACCATCTCTCGCACGTTGAAACCGATGGAACATGACTCGGATAAGCCTCGGAGACCAATCGATGTGCTTCAGCAGCACTTTTCTTCAAATTAAAGAAGTAAATTAAAACTTCCCGCAAATGCTGTTTTGTTGGCACGAAACTCGACATATTGAGAGCTCAAAAAAACTATGAATTTGACACTGCGACAAATTGACACATACTGAAAATTAAAGCTATAAGACGTAGCTTTGACATGAACATAGTCACAGTACTGCCTGATGCGTATAGCGTTAGTAACGCCATCTGTTATCAAACCCGCATTTTCAATTTGTACCCCTGATAGTTATACTTGTCACCAGGATCCTTAACCTTAATATTCGCATCTGTCACTCGACATGCTACGTGCGAATGCATCAACCCGCTATCCACCAACAGCGTAGTAATACTCAAATGATACAGGTTCACTGTGCAGAGCACTATATTTATTATTATTCATTATGTTTTTACTCAGTCTGACTAGGCGCTGACTTTGCGCACTTGTCAATTTCTGTCATAGTGCGTTGTCGCCTCAGTTAGTGTCTACCGTAGAGGTCTTAATAATTTTGTTGGAGCATTATCAAATATTTATAATATACTCATATTCAATACTCATACATTTTTTGGTCCTTCGAGCCGGATATAATGTACTCACAATCATTATCATACAGATACAGATGCCGCGTGAATTTATCGGTAATCCCGCGTTACTACACGAGCCTACACCTACATCATCCTCGACACCACAGCGGCGTCTTATTTTACCGCGCGAAAACGATAGTAGCAGCAGCAACAGCAGCAACGGTAGCAACAACAACAACAACGACGACGAGGCCGAGACCGCACACTCAAACAGAGATTTAATGCTCACGGCTGAAAGCGACATCATCGAGGGGGAGGAGGGGAATGAAGAAGAGGACGAACAATTGCAAAACTTTGCACAAGTAGAATATCGACCACCCACACAGTTAGAAAAGAAAAAGAAAAAGAATCCATTTAACTGGTCATCGCTAAAATTATGAAAATTCTTCAAAAAATCTATTATGACACCGCTCATCCTGCTTCATATTCTCGAGCTAAAAATTTGGCCCAGGTGGATCGTAGAGTAGCGCGAAAAATGTTTTACCATGGCTCGAGACACAGGATTCATATAACATGCATCGCCTCGTACGACGACGATTTCCCCGTCGTACGTACAGTGTGAGTAATATAGCCAATGTATGGGAGGCTGATTTAGCTGATCTTCGCTCGATAGCCACGTACAACGATGGGTACGCGTATCTGCTTGTTGTTATTGATGTGATGAGCAAATACGCGTGGGTCGAGGCTTTGCGTGACAAAACGAGCGCAAACGTGGCCCGCGGTCTCACACGCATACTCGCGCGCAGTAACAATCGTCGCCCGCAACAATTGCAAACTGATCGAGGCAAAGAATTTATCGGCGTACCGTTTCAGCAAATTCTCAAGAAAAAGAATATCGATTTTCGCGCTGCTCGTAACCCTGATATAAAAGCCTCGATTGCCGAACGCTTTAATCGAACAATAAAAGAGCAAATGAGGCGCTACTTTACATACACGCGAAATAAGCGTTACATCGATGTTTTACAATATTTTTTACATGCTTATAATCACACTAGACACAGCGAAACACGTATTCCTCCGAGCGAAGTAACCCTCGAAAATGCCTCTATAGCCCGAGACAATTTAGCACGGCGTTACAAGCGTAACGCGAAAAAAATTAAAAAGCCTAAATACAGCGTCGGTGACTTGGTACGTATCAGTACAGCTAAAGCAGCTTTCGTGAAAGGATATGAGCGTGGTTGGAGTAACGAATTTTTCAAGATTGAACGAATATCGGCGAATCGAGAGCCATTCGTGTATATTTTACACGATCTGAATAACGAGACTATCGACGGTATTTTCTACGAAGCAGAATTATCACGAGTACGAGTGCCTCCGTCATCTGAGAAGACGAAAGAGAAGAAGAGGACAAAGAAGAAGAAGAAGAAGGCTCGGGATCATCGTCCGTGATAAATATGAGCTCCAAGGATAGCTCCTTCTTTGTCGTACTACCGAGCAACAGTAGTATGCAGTATTTTCCGGATAATACGACGACGAAATTTATTACAAAACTACCGCGTCAGATACGCCTGCACGGAGAATGGTCTGTTTCTCTTGTGGAAATTGCTTATCCGATGACTCTTTTACATGTTCCTACTGTAGAAAATCTCGTAACTTTTGAGGATGGTGATTATGATTTATCGGGTTTAAATCTTTTAACACGGAGGAGCGCTGATAGAGACCAAGTAGCACCTGGTGTATATCGCTCTATAGATGCTCTTTTGGAGAGTATAAATCAGCTACCTCACGTGGCCGATCATTTGCGCTTTAAATCGCTTCAGAGCGGGCAGGTCAAAGTCGCACGCGTATGCGACGGTCTACGCTACCACGACTTTCGCGTATCGCCCGCTATCACAAGGCTACTAGGATTCTCGGAAGAGGCTTGTAGCCCCGTAATGATAGAACCGCATTGCGAATACACAGGGTCGAGGCCTGCATCTCTCACCGGTGCTATACCGGGCAGCATGTTTTTATACACAGATATCTGCGAGAGCTATATTACAGGCGATGTACAAACACCCCTCTTACGAGTTGTTCCCATTGATACTGATGACTGTCCGTATGGTTCGATAAAAATTAAATCGTTTTCAACGCCACGATATATACCTCTTTTGCGCAATAATTTACACACTATCGAGATCGATATAAGAGACGAATTTGGGGATCCTATACCATTCGAGCAGGGAACGTTGACTGTGACACTACATTTCAAAAGGTCCCACGATTGATCACACCACTATGGATGATATTGACAGTGTGCAGCACGGATGGGGTCGTCGCAGGTACGGTGGTATCAGCCATGTTTATATCGGAACACCTAATCAGCGAGGACACGGTATCGGTAGCTTTCTCGGGGGCCTGTTTCGTCGAGTGTTACCACTTTTAAAGAAGGGCGCTAAAGCAGTTGGAAAAGAGGCGTTGCGCGCTGGTGTAAACGTAGATGGTGATATCCTCGATAGAAATATAGCTGTGAAAGATGCTATTCGCGAGAGAGCGCGAGAATCAGGCAGTAATCTCAAACGCAAAGCCTCTGAAAAAATTGACACTCTCATGCGGGGGTCTGGTTATAAAAAGCGCGAAATTTCACGTACTCCTCATTCATCGAACGAACGTAAACCACGACGTATCTCTCGTAAAAATAAAAGTGTAATAAAAACAAAAACAATAAAGAAGAAGGAGAATAATAAGAACAATAAGAAGAAGAAGACTCGTCAACGAACAGTTACAGATATTTTTGGATAGCTGAAACAAGATGGCTTTTCTACATGCGCACTCGTGCGAGTGTCTTAAATCGGAACTTGAATTATTTTCACTCCCACCGACGCAAACTACTATCGAAGGCTCCAATTGGGTGTATTACAAACCAATATCTTCGCTAACAGATGATTCACCGATTGAATTTGTTATTCCCGGACAGGGTGATGAGTATATCGATCTCGCGCATACTATGCTTCGTCTGAGAGTGAAAATAACATCTCCTACCATTACGGAAATTGCCGTGGGCACATCGTCGAAAGTAAGTGCCGGCCCTGTAAACAATCTTTTGCATTCTATGTTTAATCAGGTGGATGTATACCTGAATCAAAAATTAGTTTCACCTCCAAATAATGCCTACGCTTATCGAGCGTACATAGAAACACTTTTAATTACGGTCCAGCAGCAAAAAATTCGCATCTCACGAGCGTTCTCTAGTACGACGATACACCTGGAAAAATGGATGATATAACATCGGAAAATACGGGACTTGTGAAGAGAAAACAATTTTTAAATGTCGAAAAAACTGTAGACTTGCTCGGTCATCTGCATTGCGATATATTCAATCAGGAGCGGTTTCTATTAAACGGTGTCGAGATGCGCCTACGGCTGGTTCGGTCTAGAGATTCATTTTGTCTTGTGGGGGATACAAAGAATGGTCAATGCGGCTTAAAGATTCTCGAGGCATCGCTTCTCGTTCGTAGAACAAAAATAGCTCCTGGTGTGCTGCTCTCACATGCTAGAACTCTGGCAAAATCTACTGCTAAATATCCTCTTACGAGAGTCGAGGTAAAAGCCGTTTCAATACACTCGGGTGTTCATGGAGAGACTATCGATAATATCGTGTTAAGTCAGTTGCCGAAGCGTATAATTATCGGTTTTTTCGATAACAAAGCGGTTAACGGTGACTTCAGTATGAATCCGTTCAATTTAAAAAATTACAAGATAAATTATCTCTCGTTGTATGTAGATGGTGCTCAAATACCTTTGAAACCGTTACAACCTGATTTCACGAAAAATCATCTATATGTGGATGCTTTTCAAACGTTGTTTTCGGGAACTGGAATACATTTCTTGAACGATGGTAATTCGATCGATCGCGATAATTATCGCGATGGATACTGTCTGTTTGCTTTTGATTTGACACCCGATCTTTCGGCGAACGGCAATACACATTGGAATTTAATAAAGCACGGTAGTGTGAGAATAGAGGTACGATTTGAGGATGCGCTTGCTTCAACGATAAATTGTGTAGTCTACGCGGAATATGATAATGTCCTTGAAATTGATGCCTCTCGGCAGGTCATGGTGGATTTTACCGGATAAGCGAAAAATGTGCTGATGTCGGCATAAAATTATTTCGTGTTAAGACACGTAGAAGCGTGTCCGCGAGTAACTAATCAGTCAAACTCGGTCATCTGTACGGATTAGACGTAAAAATGGATATCGTCGTGGATATACAGGGAATGCGTGGTAAAGACTCGGAATTTATTCCGAAAGAAATTGCCGTGGTAGCAGTGGATAGACCGTACTCTGCTCATTGGATCGTTGCACCGCCGTGTCACTTTGCCGAATTACCACAGCAATCGAGAAGCCAGAATAATTTTCACTCGAAATATTTTCACGGTATGGAGTGGTACGAGGGCGATGTGAGCTGTAAACAGGTATACGCTAACTTGCGTGAAATTTCGCGAAAATCAAGACGCATCTATACGCGCGGTCACGAGAAGGCTATACTTCTTTGCGATATCACGAGTCGTGAAATTTCCAACCTGGAGGATGAGGAGGGCGCCCCATCGTACACATTTATGCCGAAATCTTTGCGAAAATGCTTCAGACACGCTATGATAAACGATACAGCGTCTTCGCATTGTGCAATGCGCCAGGCTTTCCAAATAAAAAATTGGCTTCGCGAGCATCCATTTAAAGGAGAATCATACATGAATGTTTGGTCAGCAGACGAAGAGGAAGAGAATAAAAAAGAGGAGAAATCTTCATCATGTGGTCGTGACACGATCGACGACGCTGTGAAATAAATTTTGCATATATATACGTCTTTCAAAGCGTATCGGTCATCATTTAATCATTGACTATGTGTTCAGCATGAACACTAGACAAATCTACGACAGTCTGCAGTATCTACCACTTTCAACCGTTGGCGTATACCCGGCTGACAGAATTCCTCGTGTATGGTCGTTACCAGCCGGACTCGTAGTTAACACGGATAACCACGACGGACCTGGAGAGCATTGGATCGCCATGTACGTTAACCATCATGGAAAAGGAATGTACTTTGATAGCTACGGGCTACCACCGGTTATACCGCAATATCTCGCCCGACTACGAAGAAACTGCAAGTTCTATCGGTACGGCCTCAAGCAGCTACAGAGTAATACGTCGGATGTGTGTGGACAATTTTGCATCGTATTCCTACACCTTATGTCGTGCGGCTTCACCATGTCGCGATTTAATAATCTCTTTAGCGATAATGTAACGAAAAACGACAGATTAGTGCGTGAATATTATAATGCTTTTGCCTCTCGACGATCAGACAGTAATAAAAATTAATTTAACGGCAGAGGAGTCTCCGAGCGAAGATTACCGTGTTTGCAGGGATGTTGCATACGACGGTAAATATCTGTAAAGTGATTTAAATAAAATATTGATTAATTAAAAACAAATACATCGGTTTACTGTGTCTCTTCTTTTATAATTATATATACATTATAATTGAGGTCTCTCGCGGCACGGTATCATATTCTGTGTCTTTTACTGCAGAGCATTCGCTTCACGAGAAACACAGCGCAAAGCGGTACGCACGTGCAAAACTGCTGACATTGGATTCAAAGCGCTGCACACCTAGTTATGACTCAGAGGGGGTTTGTTATCTTCAAACACTGTGATCACCGCCAGCCTCATCTGGAGCATTCAGTCTGTCTTTAGCAGTGCACGTGGAGAGTTTAATTCGAAAAAAAAAAATGTATCCGGTAAATCTAGGCGACGACCTAGCGGCAGTTTTTGTGTGTCGGGTGATTTGTAGCACCAACAATAATGCCGTGTGTCTGCGGACGGATCTAATGTGCTCGGCGTTGTGTGAACTGGAGGACAAACTCTATAAATTATATATCGAGGAGCGCTCTGAGAGGAGACGATTTTTAATAAGTGACTTTTGCGCTCGAGTGGTTTGTGTGGTTGTATGGAATGAAAGGACTATGCGCGGGTCGATCATCGACATGGATGATGACGGGTACTGTGAGGGACTGCTGGTCGATTTCGAGGAATCGATATACATCGATTGGCAGCACCTATTTTACCCAGAGTCGTCGATTAGTGCGTTACCGGTGCTGCTTGTAAAGTGTGTAGTATTCGGCCTCGATCATTTAATCGGCCTAGATCCGATCGAAGCAGCGCGTGGTAATGATACGCTGATCGGGATACGGATGCCCAAGCTCCATGGGTGCGAGTAATCCGTATTACCCGTACGCGTAGCTGTGGTTTTTGAGAGAGTGAGTGCGTGAGTGAGTGAGTGTGTGAGCGAGAGAGAGAGAGAGAGAGAGAGATAGAGAGAGAATGTGTGTGTGTGTGTGTGTGTGTGTGTGTGTGTGTGTGTGTGTGTGTGTGTGTGTGTGTGTGTGTGTGTGTCCCGTCACTCTGGAGAGTCGTCCCCGCTGCAGCCAGCACGGTTTTAGAACGCTGTCTGCTGGTGTAAGCGAGACGGCGAGTTTCTTAAAGGCCTATTTTATCGGAATGGATGGAGTAGGGATTTTAGAATGCTGACCGCTGGTGTAAGCGAGCCGGTGAATTTGTTAAAGGTCTGTGGCAGAAAGAGCAGCACGTGCAGGTGAAGGTGCAATGTTATGAGGGGTGAATGGAGGTGAACGATTCTAGTGATCGCTCGAGAAGATTGTTAAGATGAGCAACGGAGGAGTGAATAACGGAACTGTTTGTAATTCTACTAATGTTTTCAGAATTGTATGCCAACTGTTTTAACGCTTGGTAGGTTGACAGATTTTATGTGAATGATAGTACCAAGAAGTTAATGTTACGGAGCGAATCGTATACAAACAACACAAGAAGTCTGATGGTTGTCTGGTTAAAACAAATATAATATTACTCTCTATAATTAATATTTGGGGAAGCTATTTTCCTTGTAGTTCTCCTCACGTATGTTTTAGCAGTTATTTTTTCTTGCTGTTTTATTCGTTCTAAACCGAGTTGATTTCAGAAAATTTCTAGTGTGACTTCTTCAATGAGTTCTTGTGTGAGAACCTCGAGTTCCTTTATACGCACTTGAAGTACAAATAATTTTTCCAATGGTCCCATATACTGGAGTACAACTTATTAATATGTATATATATATCCACGTATATGTCTTTCAATACAAGTTTTATCTTCTCTTTTTTTTTTTATTCACCAGTCATTATCGAATATTAGTTTCCACATTTGATTTCCACAAGGTCAATTTACTTACGAAGAAGGCTTACCGTATAACTTGAATAACAGCTGGTATTCTTCTAAAAATATGGTAAATTTGTATGAAATGGCTTGACTCGTTAAAATTCACTAAAAGGAAAAAAAAATCAATTTCTGTGAAATAAATGAACTCTAAAAAAATGCAATAAAAAAGGAAAGGTTAGATTTTATGAATAACATCGTTTTATAAAAACTCAGTAGTAAAGAATGATAGTTTTTCATGAAGTGCATTGAATCGTTAAATTCAATACAAAGTAAAAAATCGATTCCTTTAAAATAAATCAATTCTCGAGAATGCGGTAAAGAGGGAAAAGGTGGATTTTATAAATTAAATCGTTTTACAAAATTGAGTAACAAAGAGGGATTATTTTTCGTGAAATGCATTAAATCACTAAAACTCAATAAAAATTAAAAAATCGATTTTCGAGGATAAAATCGGCTTACAAAACCACGGTAAAAAGGGCAAAGTAAAAATATTTTCTTTTCAGTTGATTCTTTTACACAATATTAGTTTGAACAAAACTAACACTCTAAGATCCCGGACGAGCCCCCAGATCTTGTTACGTCAAAATCGCGGCCTATCTCACGAACCCACGAATTTAACATAGATTTCACGTTTCGATGTATCTTTTCCGTGCTCCGGTCAAGGAGAATAAATTCTCCCTTTACCACACCGGACGAGAAAATACCAAAGAAGCAAGCCCGTTTTTGAATCTAACCTCGCGGAAAATTACTCGGGATAGGGCTGGAGTGCGTTTTGTTCTTGGTTGGAAATAATCACTTCACGAATAACGGGGAGGGACTTGAATGACAATTTCACGCGGAGCAAGATTTCACTTTAATTGGTAATTGAAAATTATACCCACGGTTATTTCTTGCTGTGGTTCTTGCGGTTGAACGTTGGTTGGACGTAGATTAGTGTCGTCAGACAGACTAAAATTGAACGTAGGCGTTGGTGCGTATTAATAATTATTTATTGAAATAAAACTACATGAGTAGTTGAATGTTGCACGTTCAATATTCCCGATTTTACAGGCGTTAATAATTATAAGTACTGTACTCTTACTCTGTACTACTTGAAACTATACTTTGCGAAAATTAAGCCGTGGTGAAAAATTATCGTTCTGTACTACTTTATTTCCCGGCAAACAGTACTACTTGTGGCCTTGGAAAATGTCTAATTCACTGCCGGCGACTTATTGACTGCCAGGCTAGTGATTAGTCCTCTACTTAACCCCCCGTGAAACTGTGTCGCCGGCTGATTTTCGCGGCCTTTTATAGGGCTCCTGAGCGTCGAAAATTCTTGTCGTCAGGCGCGTAAAAGAAGAGAAGGGATAAAATCCTATCCTGATTATAAGAATTTCCCCGTGGTCTATCTCGACCATACACGTATTCATTCGCCTTACTCCGCAGAGTAGCTTCTCGACATGCAGAGCCATAGATCGATAAAAACAACTCCACCGAAACGCCAAAGAGAGCGGAACAAACGCATCCGGGATAGGCCGCGCGGCGAAGCTGTTCTTATCAGGCCGGAAATAGGGAAAACCTACGCAGAGATACTGAAAGAGATCCGTGCCAAAGTGAACCCTGCAGACACGGAGACGGACATCAAAGCCATCCGGCAGACGCACAACGGCAAAATTCTGCTAAAGCCCTGAGAGATGCGCTGGGAAATACGGGCAAAGTCACTGAACTCATCCCGAAGATGACCCTCGAGATTAGGGACCTCGACGGAGCAACTGAAGCAGAAGATGTGCTCGACGCCTTGGCACGCGAGTACCCGGGACAAGCAGATAATGTTAAAGTCCAAGTGCCAAAAACGATTTACAGGGGCCAGAAAATCGCTCTTATCGAGATAGAAGAAATAAAGGCAACAGAACTCATCCACAAAGGCAAGATCAAAGTTGGCTGGGTCAACTGTAGAATTAGGAAACAGATATCTGTATCGCGGTGCTTCAGGTGCTTAGGGTATGGGCATCGAGCCAAAAACTGTAGTGGTCCGGATAGAAGTAAGCTCTGTTATAAGTGTGGTGAAACCAGTCATAAAAGCGCTAAGTGCGATAGGGAAGCGCGGTGTGTTTTGTGCGCGGACAAAGCGCAATCGTCCCACGTACCGGGAACAGGGAAATGTGTGCGAAAAAACATGTGATGTGATAATTATCACTGAACAATATCGTGATAAAGTGAATGCGAACTGGTACGCAGACAACCTGGGCACTGCAGCCATTTCGGTCCTGAATCCCGAAAAAGACCGAGTAGCAGATCACGGAAGAGGAAACGGCTTTGTCTGGATTAAACAGCGGGACGTTTACTACGTGAGCTGCTACTTCACGCCTAATGACGTCATCGGGCAATTTGAAGAGAAGCTCAACAGCCTGGAAGACCAACTACGGGACATGGAAGGAAAAATCATCGTGGCTGGAGATTTTAATGCGCGAGCGATCGAATAGGGCATGCCGCATCCGGACGGCAGCGGCAGGTGAATAATGGAAATGGTTTCAAGATTAAGCCTCACAGTGCTCAACACCGGTTCGACTGCGACTTTCCGACGTCCAGGCTACGGGAGAAAGATACCAGACATTTCGTTTGCATCGGAACGCGCAGTGCCATGTGTGAGAAAATGGACGGTGATTGAGGACTTCACCAGCAGCGACCACCAATACATCACGTTCGAATTATTTAAAAAAGGAAACGCACCAAGGATCAACAGGGACCTACCAACAAGATGAAACGTAGCTAAAATGGACGAGAGGAAATTGGGTATAGCGATACTCAACGGACGGAGAATCTCGACGCACGTTGAAAACCGAAGTGCAGAAGAATTGGTGGATGAAACGATGCAGCTAGTACTGCAAGCCTGTAGAGCGTCAATGCTGAGAACGCAGCGATCAGCGAACAAGCAGGCAGCGTATTGGTGGACCGACGAAATCGCCAGTCAGCGAAAACGATGCCTCCGACTGCGAAGGAAAGCAACCCGAGCACGAAGAAGGAATCCTGATGAGGCAGCGGTCATCGCGGCTCAATACAAAGGTGCCAAGAAGATTCTACAGCGTCGAATTGGCCGCAGCAAGACGGAGCGCTGGAATTCCATCTTACAGGACGTAAATAAAGACCCGTGGGGATTTGGCTACAGGATAGTGACGCGGAAACTAGAAGCTTTCTCGGAAGGAGAGAGCATGGACCTGAATAGGATGAAAAACATCGTAGATACCCTATTCCCGACTCACCCACCGAGGACTGAGGAGGACCTCGACATCAGGATTGAGAACATTACGTTATTTAATGAGGAGGAGCTGATGGATGCGGTCAACTCACTGCAGAACAGAAAGGCCCTAGGTCCCGACGGCGTACCGGCAGAAGTGTTGAAGGCGGTGGCAGACGCCCGCCCGAAACTGCTTCTCGACATGTACAACTGCTGCTTGAAGAGCGGATTTTTTCCCAAACGCTGGAAGACGCAGCGTCTGGTGTTAATCAGCAAAGGCGAAGGAGACTCTAACTCCCCGTCAGCCTATAGGCCACTGTGCATGCTGGACACGGCTGGGAAATTGCTGGAGAGGATGATCAAGCCACGACTACATACAGCAATACGGGAAGCAGGTGACCTGTCCGTTAGACAATTCGGTTTCAGGAAAGGACGATCCACGGTAGACGCAGTTCAAGAGGTCATGAAGACTGTTGAGGCAACGCGGGAGAGCAACCATTACTCCCGAGAGATCGTGGTATTGGTTACACTCGACGTGAAGAATGCCTTCAATTCGGCAAGATGGTGCGACATGATGCGGGCGCTAAAGGTACATTTCCAGGTACCAGCGTACCTCCTCACGATGGTGGACGACTACTTGAAGGACCGAGTACTGCTCTACGACGAACGAGAAGGACAACAGAAGAAAGTCATCACCTCAGGCGCTGCCCAGGGATCGATCCTCGGGCCAGATCTCCGGAACATCTCGTACGATGGAATTCTACGGATGGAAATGCCAGACGACACGTACCTGATAGGATACGCCGACGACGTCGCCGCGGTCATCACAGCAAGAGACCCCGAACCGGCACAAAGGCGTCTTCACCAGGTCATGAGGCGGACGCACTAATGGATGGGGGACCACGGCCTCAGCCTAGCCACACAGAAGACGGAGATAGTAGTTCTCACTCGGAAGAGGATCCAGAACATACTGTGCATGCGCGTCGGAAACAAAGAAGTGGAAACGAAGGGTGCAGTGAGGTATCTCGGCGTCACCCTGGACACCAAACTAAACTTCTGGGAACACATCAGGAAAGCGACAGACAAAGCGGCGACTATGGTCGCAGCGCTGAGCCGTCTCATGGCGAACGTGAGAGGACCAATGACCAGCAAACGCCGGCTTCGCGTATAGCCGCGGTACAAAGAAGAGGAGCCCTGAGAGTGGCCTGTGCATACCGAACGGTATCAGGACCGGCGGCCCTGGTCATTGCTAGAGTGGTACCCATCGAGCTCCTCGCGAAAGAGAAGAAACGAGTCTACCTACGACGAGCTGAACACGATCGATAACAAATGAAGAAACAGGAGAGGAATCACACCATGGAGGTTTGGCAGGGAATGTGGGACAGTGACGCAAGAGGAAGATAGACAGCCAGACTCATCAAACATCTGGCTTTATGGACAGATCGTAAACATGGGGAAGTAACTTACTACCTGACCCAACTATTGAGCGGGCATGGCTATTTCAGCGCATACCTTCACAAGATCGGGAAAGTGGAAAATCCGGTGTATCTACGGGGATTCTGAACGCGACGACGCTCATCACACCTTTTTCGAGTGTAATCGATGGAGGGATAAGAGGGAAAGGATGGAGGAGTCACTAGGTCTTATCACCCCAAAGAACATAGTGGCATCGATGCTGATCAGCGCGGAGAAGTAGGATGCGGTGATCTATTTTGCCGAAATAGTCCTACGCCAGAATTAACAAAAAGAAAACAACAGAGTAATAGCCGGAGCAGACAACAACTAGTTGGACATCGTGAGCATAGTGAACAGTGCAATGCGAGAAAATAGTGCCAAGTCCAGTGAATCACAGTGAAGTGTCACAGTGGAAACAGTCAGGGCATTAGCATGTCAGTTAATGGAATTGGGCAGAACAGCACAGCTTGTTATATATAAAACTATTGTTATATATAATATATAAAACATGTTATGCCTATATAGAAAGGATAAAGGAAATATTAGGATTAATTTATGGTAAAATAGCGAAAAATAGACAGAAAAACGAGAAAGAGATGAGACTAAAATTGAGTTGCAATGAAGCTTCTGCTGCAGGAAAGCGAGGCTGGCCGACCCTCCGCGCAACGAAAACGCCTTGCGCGAGGTCTGAACAGCGATCTAGCTGATTTGCGTACGAACGAAATGTACGAGTAACCAAGCTTGGCGAGTCGTTCTCAAGAGAAGAACTCTCTCGCTCTCTCTCGTTTCCATGTATAAAAATACTTGTTTTACCAGCAAATTATATATATGGAATATGTTACACATATATATATAGGATAAAATGAAATGTTAAGATTATTTTTCAGCTGAATACCCATAAGTAAGACTAAACGAGAAAGAGAGAAAAACTATAACATATTTCAATAAAGCTTCCTCTGCAGGACAGCGAGGTAAGGCGACTCTCTGCGCCACAACGAACGCCTTATCGCTAGGGCTGAACGGCAATCTAGCCGACTTGGGTACGAACGAAATGTATGAGTAACCAAGTTAGGCGAGTCGTTCTCAAGAGAAGAACTCTCTCGCTCTCTCTCGTTTCCATGCATAGAAATACTTGTCTTACCATCAAGTTATTTATATGGAATACATTACACATATATAGACAGGATAAAATGAAATGTTAAGATTGTTTTACAGCTAAAAACTAAAAGTAAAACGAATCGAGAAAGAGAGAAAACGGTAACGCGTTTCAATAAAGCTTCCTCTGCAGGAAAACGAGGCTGGGCGACTCTCTGCGCCACGACGAACGCCTTATCGCTAGGGCTGAACGGCGATCTAGCCGACTTGCGTACGAACGAAATGTACGAGTAACCAAGTTAGACGAGTCGTTCTCAAGTAAAATCCTTCTCTCTCTCTCTTTCTCGCTCTCGTTTTTATAACACGAGAAAAATCGTCTAATTAGCAAATTATTTAAGAAAACTTATTAACTATAAGAAGTCTAACGTCTAACTAACAAATTATCTAAGAAAACTTATTAGCTATGATACAAGTAGAGTAATCGCTAATTTAACGAATAACCAATGATGCTTGGAATAAGCTATAACTCAACAAAAACCATTTATAAAGGGTGATTTTTTAAGAGCTTGAGAACTTTTTTTTAAAAAAAAACGCATAAAATTTGCAAAATCTCATCGGTTCTTTATTTGAAACGTTAGATTGGTCCATGACATTTACTTTTTGAAGATAATTTCATTTAAATGTTGACCGCGGCTGCGTCTTAGGTGGTCCATTCGGAAAGTCCAATTTTGGGCAACTTTTTCGAGCATTTCGGCCGGAATAGCCCGAATTTCTTCGGAAATGTTGTCTTCCAAAACTGGAATAGTTGCTGGCTTATTTCTGTAGACTTTAGACTTGACGTAGCCCCACAAAAAATAGTCTAAAGGCGTCAAATCGCATGATCTTGGTGGCCAACTTACCGGGCCATTTCTTGAGATGAATTGTTCTCCGAAGTTTTCGCTCAAAATGGCCATAGAATCGCGAGCTGTGTGGCATGTAGCGCCATCTTGTTGAAACCACATGTCAACTAAGTTCAGTTCTTCCATTTTTGGCAACAAAAAGTTTGTTAGCATCGAACGATAGCGATCGCCATTCACCGTAACGTTGCGTCCAACAGCATCTTTGAAAAAATACGGTCCAATGATTCCACCAGCGTACAAACCACACCAAACAGTGCATTTTTCGGGATGCATGGGCAGTTCTTGAACGGCTTCTGGTTGCTCTTCACTCCAAATGCGGCAATTTTGCCTATTTACGTAGCCATTCAACCAGAAATGAGCCTCATCGCTGAACAAAATTTGTCGATAAAAAAGCGGATTTTCTGCCAACTTTTCTAGGGCCCATTCACTGAAAATTCGACGTTGTGGCAGATCGTTCGGCTTCAGTTGTTGCAGGAGCTGTATTTTATACGGTTTTATACCAAGATCTTTGCGTAAAATCTTCCATGTCGTCGAATAACACAAACCCAATTGCTGCGAACGGCGACGAATCGACATTTCACGGTCTTCAGCAACACTCTCAGAAACAGACGCAATATTCTCTTCTGTACGCACTGTACGCATTCGTGTGGTTGGTTTAATGTCCAATAAAGTAAACTGAGTGCGAAACTTGGTCACAATCGCATTAATTGTTTGCTCACTTGGTCGATTATGTAGACCATAAATCGGACGTAAATCGCGAAACACTTTTCGAACCGAACACTGATTTTTGTAATAAAATTCAATTATTTGCAAGCGTTGCTCGTTAGTAAGTCTATTCATTATGAAATGTCAAAGCATACTGAGCATCTTTCTCTTTGACACCTTGTCTTAAATCCCGCGTGATCTGTCAAATACTAATGCATGAAAATCCTAACCTCAAAAAAATCACCCTTTACTAATAAGAGATTAACGCAGAAATCAGGTTGCATACGTCAAAGTTAACTACAGAATGTGTAACAAAATTATTACTAGTGGTTTCATGTGAAGGATTTAGTTAAGTTCCGTACAAACGCTGAAAAACTAAGCCATTACCATAGACACATCTACATAGAAGCGAGCATAAGGATATTACCTAGACTAGGAAACTCTATCGAAAGTAGGCCAAGAAGCGGGGTGGTAAAAATAGCCTCACTTTTAGGGGAAAAACGCCTCGAACGCGTACCCTCACCTAATCGCGTGGTCCTCTGTGTAGCCCATCGCGCGGACAAATCAGAGCGCGCCATACAAATGCACTTGCATAGATCAATGCACTTGCATAGATAGTGTGACATAATCACACATATCAGCGTAGGTCCTCATGAAATGACTAGCGACGAGACAGCACGAAATACATTGAACAAACAAGGCTAGAGCATCGATCGTTATTTCAAGCGACTAGGGGAACCCAAAAGTATACTCAGGTCATATAAAAACACCTCAGCGAAAGACTCGGTACACAAGTACCGAGGCTGGCGGGCAATAGGCTATTGCCTCGAGATAGAAAAACTCGGGCTATCTCCGCTCCGAAATTCCCTCGCTGACCAGAACAGCAGGTCAGCGACCAACTGATTTTGCTGGGAGGCGAGGGGAAGTTGGAGAGCGGGGCAACAGCGTACCGCGTCAGCCAAGGAAGGCGTTAGGTTTAAAAATCCTGATGAAAAATGTACAGAGGGGACTGAGGTAAGGGGAGGCATATAAAAGGCCGGTGCGCGGACAGGGAAGGCTCTTGTCTTTTAGGCAGTTTAGCAAAGTTTAACAGGGTATAGATTGTGAGAGAATTTGTCGAGTGAAAAGCTAATGAGAGCATGAAAATATCTGCGAACAGTGAGTAGCATTACATGATTACTCATTAGGACGTTAAACGGGATGATCTAGTGGATTTATAGGTAGACGGATACATGAAATTCGGTAGTTGATAAGTATTATTAATTTAGAATAGTGCATAGAAATAAGAAAACCGGTTATATAAGAATAAATGAACAGTGCGGTCTTTAAACGAGCGGTAATCAAGGGACCGAATCCGTTGTGTGAGTGGAAGTGAGAAAGAGCGAGAACAGAATAAGAGCGAAAGGGAAAGAATTATAAACAGAGTTCGTACACTGAGAATCTGAGGTGTGTGTGTGAGAAGTGTAACACCGAAGCGTAGCGACGCAACCGGAGCCCGAGCATCGAAATTCCGCGAATTTATGTGCAAATAAGTGGAAATCATAATAACTAAAATCGAGGGAACTCCCTGATTTTCGAGACCGAAAGATAGAATTAAGAAATATAGAGATAGGATAATTGTAATTAAATATAGAATAAGTCGTATAAAACATAGGAAAAATAAGTACGCGCGAATGAGTGGAAGACGGGTGACTGACAAAGAATTGTAAATAGGGTTCATACACCCTATAAAAAGAGCGAATGTGAAGCGTAAGAGCAGCGGGTGTGGGATATCTGTGCACCGAGCGTACGACAACACTACGGTGCAAGAAAAATAGGAAGCCTACGAGAATACCGTGAGAGGTAAACATAAAACAAAGTATAATCATAGAAATAATCGCTGAAATTCCGGAATTAGACGAACATTATATAAGAATCGAGTGACCGTAATTAAAAAGTGCCGTTTTTACGAAATTGTTTTTCTTAGAATGAAGGCCTACTGTTAACCACTAAGAAGTCTCAATTAATTAGTCCTGTGATCGAGCCCGAATCCCGACGAAAAATAAAATATATATGATAACGTTAAAAATTACCGTTACAATAGAGTTTCCTAGTCTAGGTAATATCCTTATGCTCGCTTCTATGTAGATGTGTCTATGGTAATGGCTTAGTTTTTCAGCGTTTGTACGGAACTTAACTAAATCCTTCACATGAAACCACTAGTAATAATTTTGTTACACATTCTGTAGTTAACTTTGACGTATGCAACCTGATTTCTGCGTTAATCTCTTATTAGTATAAATGGTTTTTGTTGAGTTATAGCTTATTCCAAGCATCATTGGTTATTCGTTAAATTAGCGATTACTCTACTTATGGCTAATAAGTTTTCTTAGATAATTTGTTAGTTAGACGTTAGACTTCTTATAGTTAATAAGTTTTCGTAAATAATTTGCTAATTAGACGATTTTTCTTGTGCTATAAAAACGAGAGCGAGAAAGAGAGAGAGAGAAGGATTTTACTTGAGAACGACTCGTCTAACTTGGTTACTCGTACATTTCGTTCGTACGCAAGTCGGCTAGATCGCCGTTCAGCCCTAGCGATAAGGCGTTCGTCGTGGCGCAGAGAGTCGCCCAGCCTCGTTTTCCTGCAGAGGAAGCTTTATTGAAACGCGTTACCGTTTTCTCTCTTTCTCGATTCGTTTTACTTTTAGTTTTTAGCTGTAAAACAATCTTAACATTTCATTTTATCCTGTCTATATATGTGTAATGTATTCCATATAAATAACTTGATGGTAAGACAAGTATTTCTATGCATGGAAACGAGAGAGAGCGAGAGAGTTCTTCTCTTGAGAACGACTCGCCAAGCTTGGTTACTCGTACATTTCGTTCGTACGCAAATCAGCTAGATCGCTGTTCAGACCTCGCGCAAGGCGTTTTCGTTGCGCGGAGGGTCGGCCAGCCTCGCTTTCCTGCAGCAGAAGCTTCATTGCAACTCAATTTTAGTCTCATCTCTTTCTCGTTTTTCTGTCTATTTTTCGCTATTTTACCATAAATTAATCCTAATATTTCCTTTATCCTTTCTATATAGGCATAACATGTTTTATATATTATATATAACAATAGTTTTATATATAACAAGCTGTGCTGTTCTGCCCAATTCCATTAACTGACATGCTAATGCCCTGACTGTTTCCACTGTGACACTTCACTGTGATTCACTGGACTTGGCACTATTTTCTCGCATTGCACTGTTCACTATGCTCACGATGTCCAACTAGTTGTTGTCTGCTCCGGCTATTACTCTGTTGTTTTCTTTTTGTTAATTCTGGCGTAGGACTATTTCGGCAAAATAGATCACCGCATCCTACTTCTCCGCGCTGATCAGCATCGATGCCACTATGTTCTTTGGGGTGATAAGACCTAGTGACTCCTCCATCCTTTCCCTCTTATCCCTCCATCGATTACACTCGAAAAAGGTGTGATGAGCGTCGTCGCGTTCAGAATCCCCGTAGATACACCGGATTTTCCACTTTCCCGATCTTGTGAAGGTATGCGCTGAAATAGCCATGCCCGCTCAATAGTTGGGTCAGGTAGTAAGTTACTTCCCCATGTTTACGATCTGTCCATAAAGCCAGATGTTTGATGAGTCTGGCTGTCTATCTTCCTCTTGCGTCACTGTCCCACATTCCCTGCCAAACCTCCATGGTGTGATTCCTCTCCTGTTTCTTCATTTGTTATCGATCGTGTTCAGCTCGTCGTAGGTAGACTCGTTTCTTCTCTTTCGCGAGGAGCTCGATGGGTACCACTCTAGCAATGACCAGGGCCGCCGGTCCTGATACCGTTCGGTATGCACAGGCCACTCTCAGGGCTCCTCTTCTTTGTACCGCGGCTATACGCGAAGCCGGCGTTTGCTGGTCATTGGTCCTCTCACGTTCGCCATGAGACGGCTCAGCGCTGCGACCATAGTCGCCGCTTTGTCTGTCGCTTTCCTGATGTGTTCCCAGAAGTTTAGTTTGGTGTCCAGGGTGACGCCGAGATACCTCACTGCACCCTTCGTTTCCACTTCTTTGTTTCCGACGCGCATGCACAGTATGTTCTGGATCCTCTTCCGAGTGAGAACTACTATCTCCGTCTTCTGTGTGGCTAGGCTGAGGCCGTGGTCCCCCATCCATTAGTGCGTCCGCCTCATGACCTGGTGAAGACGCCTTTGTGCCGGTTCGGGGTCTCTTGCTGTGATGACCGCGGCGACGTCGTCGGCGTATCCTATCAGGTACGTGTCGTCTGGCATTTCCATCCGTAGAATTCCATCGTACGAGATGTTCCGGAGATCTGGCCCGAGGATCGATCCCTGGGCAGCGCCTGAGGTGATGACTTTCTTCTGTTGTCCTTCTCGTTCGTCGTAGAGCAGTACTCGGTCCTTCAAGTAGTCGTCCACCATCGTGAGGAGGTACGCTGGTACCTGGAAATGTACCTTTAGCGCCCGCATCATGTCGCACCATCTTGCCGAATTGAAGGCATTCTTCACGTCGAGTGTAACCAATACCACGATCTCTCGGGAGTAATGGTTGCTCTCCCGCGTTGCCTCAACAGTCTTCATGACCTCTTGAACTGCGTCTACCGTGGATCGTCCTTTCCTGAAACCGAATTGTCTAACGGACAGGTCACCTGCTTCCCGTATTGCTGTATGTAGTCGTGGCTTGATCATCCTCTCCAGCAATTTCCCAGCCGTGTCCAGCATGCACAGTGGCCTATAGGCTGACGGGGAGTTAGAGTCTCCTTCGCCTTTGCTGATTAACACCAGACGCTGCGTCTTCCAGCGTTTGGGAAAAAATCCGCTCTTCAAGCAGCAGTTGTACATGTCGAGAAGCAGTTTCGGGCGGGCGTCTGCCACCGCCTTCAACACTTCTGCCGGTACGCCGTCGGGACCTAGGGCCTTTCTGTTCTGCAGTGAGTTGACCGCATCCATCAGCTCCTCCTCATTAAATAACGTAATGTTCTCAATCCTGATGTCGAGGTCCTCCTCAGTCCTCGGTGGGTGAGTCGGGAATAGGGTATCTACGATGTTTTTCATCCTATTCAGGTCCATGCTCTCTCCTTCCGAGAAAGCTTCTAGTTTCCGCGTCACTATCCTGTAGCCAAATCCCCACGGGTCTTTATTTACGTCCTGTAAGATGGAATTCCAGCGCTCCGTCTTGCTGCGGCCAATTCGACGCTGTAGAATCTTCTTGGCACCTTTGTATTGAGCCGCGATGACCGCTGCCTCATCAGGATTCCTTCTTCGTGCTCGGGTTGCTTTCCTTCGCAGTCGGAGGCATCGTTTTCGCTGACTGGCGATTTCGTCGGTCCACCAATACGCTGCCTGCTTGTTCGCTGATCGCTGCGTTCTCAGCATTGACGCTCTACAGGCTTGCAGTACTAGCTGCATCGTTTCATCCACCAATTCTTCTGCACTTCGGTTTTCAACGTGCGTCGAGATTCTCCGTCCGTTGAGTATCGCTATACCCAATTTCCTCTCGTCCATTTTAGCTACGTTTCATCTTGTTGGTAGGTCCCTGTTGATCCTTGGTGCGTTTCCTTCTTCAAATAATTCGAACGTGATGTATTAAGTAGGCTTAATCTTGAAACCATTTCCATTATTCGCCTGCCACTGCCGTCCGGATGCGGCATGCCCTATTCGATCGCTCGCGCATTAAAATCTCCAGCCACGATGATTTTTCCTTCCATGTCCCGTAGTTGGTCTTCCAGGCTGTTGAGCTTCTCTTCAAATTGCCCGATGACGTCATTAGACGTGAAGTAGCAGCTCACGTAGTAAACGTCCCGCTGTTTAATCCAGACAAAGCCGTTTCCTCTTCCGTGATCTGCTACTCGGTCTTTTTCGGGATTCAGGACCGAAATGGCTGCAGTGCCCAGGTTGTCTGCGTACCAGTTCGCATTCACTTTATCACGATATTGTTCAGTGATAATTATCACATCACATGTTTTTTCGCGCACCAGTTGTGTAAGGAGGTCGTCGGCCGTCCTGCTCCTGTTCAGATTTCCTTGAAGTACCCTTGTCATTTCGGGTTCCTGTTTTAGCATTTTCCAATGCTCTCCGAAAAGCGGCACATTTCCCTGCTCCCGGTACGTGGGACGATTGCGCTTTGTCCGCGCACAAAACACACCGCGCTTCCCTATCGCACTTAGCGCTTTTATGACTGGTTTCACCACACTTATAACAGAGTTTACTTCTATCCGGACCACTACAGTTTTTGGCTCGATGCCCATACCCTAAGCACCTGAAGCACCGCGATACAGATATTTGTTTCCTAATTCTACAGTTGACCCAGTTAACTTTGATCTTGCCTTTGTGGATGAGTTCTGTTGCCTTTATTTCTTCTATCTCGATAAGAGCGATTTTCTGGCCCCTGTAAATCGTTTTTGGCACTTGGACTCTAACATTATCTGCTTGTCCCGGGTACTCGCGTGCCAAGGCGTCGAGCACATCTTCTACTTCAATTGCTCCGTCGAGGTCCCTAATCTCGAGGGTCATCTTCGGGATGAGTTCAGTGACTTTGCCCGTATTTCCCAGCGCATCTCTCAGGGCTTTAGCAGAATTTCGCCGTTGTGCGTCTGCCGGATGGCTTTGATGTCCGTCTCCGTGTCTGCAGGGTTCACTTTGGCACGGATCTCCTTCAGTATCTCTGCGTAGGTTTTCCCTATTTCCGGCCTGATAAGAACAGCTTCGCCGCACGGCCTATCCCGGATGCGTTTGTACCGCTCTCTTTGGCGTTTCGGTGGAGTTGTTTTCATCCTCATTGCCGGTGTTTCCTCGTCATTGCTTGCAGCCCTTCTGGCTTTCCTATTGTTGGCCTTCACCGCGCCTTCTTTTTCCTTTCTGCGGCGAGGTTCTTGCCACTGACCTTCCGTTTCTCCGTGCTTGGGTCTTTTATCTGCCCGTTGTACAGGAGATCCTCCTCCTGGGCAGGTTAGGTGTTGTGACCTTTCGATTCCTCTATTCGAAGATTGTGAGGCTGGTCGTCTGCCTCCCGCTGTTATTTTGTGCAATTCTGCTTTAATCTTCTTCCTCTCTACTCTGGATGCTGAAATGGCCTTCAAGGATTCTTCCAGCTTCTGCAATCCTTGTTTGATGTCCATGCTGACATTCCGCTGTTTGGTGGTCGCCTGGATCATCTTCTTTGCAAGACTTTGAAGGCGCCGTATCTCGTCTTCCTCGACAAGTTCGGCCTCCGACATCTTCTGCTGTAGAGCTGTTCGGTGTTGCTCCATCGAGCCATGTTGCTTCTTATTTGCACTGATATCCGTCCCGTTATGAGGGAGATATAACATCAGTGCGCTGTTGTTCTGATCACCCTTTTTTCCCCGTGTTCTCGTAGGATGACGGCTTTCTCCGCTTGTTGCTTTGTATGCTACGTTGACCAAGTCCTCCACCAATGTAGCACTGCGGTCGCTTGTTTTCGACGCCGCGGAGCCCGCTTGCCCACTTCCTGTCGACGCCGGTACTGGGGTATCCCCCCTGCACCGTAAACTTTTTTCCTTGTTCGCTGTAACTCATAATTAGTTTGTTGTAGTGGTTTTCCATCTCCCGGATTTTAGTGGCCTTTTACGACATGCATACCTTACTTCGGGAATATTCTAACCCTTATCCCGCAGAGGTAATAATAATAATAATAATAATAATAATAACAACAACAACAACAACAACAACAACAACAACAACAATAATAATAATAATAATAATAATAATAATAATAATAATAATAATAATA
The DNA here is from genome assembly GCA_963942595.1 of Cylloceria caligata. Classification (NCBI taxonomy): domain Eukaryota; kingdom Metazoa; phylum Arthropoda; class Insecta; order Hymenoptera; family Ichneumonidae; genus Cylloceria; species Cylloceria caligata. Next base: position 37,178,609 of record OZ012710.1, on the reverse strand, counting down.
ATAATAATAATAATAATAATAATAATAATAATAATAATAATAATAATAATAATAATAATAATAATAATAATAATAATAATAATAATAATAATAATAATAATAATAATAATAATAATAATAATAATAATAATAATAATAATAATAATAATAATAATAATAATAATAATAATAATAATAATAATAATAATAATAATAATAATAATAATAATAATAATAATAATAATAATAATAATAATAATAATAATAATAATAATAATAATAATAATAATAATAATAATAATAATAATAATAATAATAATAATAATAATAATAATAATAATAATAATAATAATAATAATAATAATAATAATAATAATAATAATAATAATAATAATAATAATAATAATAATAATAATAATAATAATAATAATAATAATAATAATAATAATAATAATAATAATAATAATAATAATAATAATAATAATAATAATAATAATAATAATAATAATAATAATAATAATAATAATAATAATAATAATAATAATAATAATAATAATAATAATAATGATAATAATAACAATAATGATAATAATATGTACACCTTTGCTATATCCCACTCCTATCCCCACTCCTTCCCCCACCACGCGGCTACCCCCACCATCTCAGTTTTTCAATACCACGCTACCCACTCTGCTTGACCAGTGTCGGTAACGTGGAGATGGTAAAGTGAGGTGGTGTGGGTACCTTGGTGAACAAGGAAGAGTAGAGATAAGAGCAGGATGGAGCAAAGGTGTACACATACTTGGAAAAATGAATAAAATGATGTACTCACCACCATCGCAGCTGTTGTAGGCATCTACCCTCCTGCCAAAGTGATTTTAAACTCCTGTCTCTCGAATGTACTCTCTCTCACACACGCACACACACACATACACACGCACAGCGTCTTTAATTCATTGCCATGTCCTCGTCAAAGTTCTCATCCACGGCATCGATATCGTAGCCGATATCTATCTCATCACCGAGGGCTTCTATAATAAACGCCGCCACATCCACGCGTTCACCGTTTGATAATCGAACCCGCGGAACGCTATCGCCGGCGAGAGGTCGCATCATGACAGCGATCAAGTCATCTCCACCGCACGCTTCTTCGACGAGCTGCTCGATACCTGCAACATTCACGCGTTCGAGTCCGTATATGGAAAACTCAATGACAAGAACCGGCAGCATACTTGCTAGAGGCTCCGGATGAACCGAGTGAGACCAGTCGATGTAAATAGTTTCGCCGAAATCGACTAGCAACACCTCGCAGTACCCATCAAAGTCCGGGTAAACCACTTCGCCGCGGACAACGCTATTGAAACGAGGCACAATACAGGACATGCCGATATGCAGCTCCCCAAATTCAATGAGTCTTCACGACGTTCCACTAAATACACACTACGAAGGAGCTCTTCCAGCTCGTCGTATGCATCGGACATTTCCTGCGTACGCAGAAACACACTCATCACACTCTCGACAAACATTAATCGGCACCAAAACGCGTCGCTTAAAATCTCCTTGCCGTATCGTGGATACATATTGCTTTTTATTGTTTCCAAGTAGGATGCCAAAGACAGACTAAATGCTCGAGATGCTAGTAGAGAGTATCACGGGCATAAAGATAACAGCCTCCTATGAATCATAAGTAGGTATCCATCACTTTGAATGCAACGAAAGAAGTTTTCGAGCATGCATAGCCCTGCGCTATGCTTCTCGCAAAGCGCTTGCTCTGCAGTAAAAGATATAGAATATGATCCCTCACAGACAGAGAGAAAGACTTCAATTATAATTCTCTAATTATTATGCTATAAAAATAAGAGACACGGTAAGATCAGATATTTTTTAATTAACCAATATTTTATGGAAAGCACTTTACACATTTACCGGCGTATGCAACGGCCCTGCAAACACGGTCATCCACGCTCGGAGATTCCTTCACCGTTAATTTTATTTTTATCGCTGTATGGAATTAATTTGTATTATCACTCGTAATATTGCTTTTAAATTATTTTTCGCTGTGGACGTTGTCATCATAGTGTACTTCTGAAAAAAGAATGAAACAACTATTTAATTGAACGCACTGATCAATAAAAAACATCGTGTACAGAATAATCGATATAGTCTTACCAGATATGCCACGCCTCATTATATAAAGTTGGCAGCATTGATGATCTTCTGCCACCGACGACAACTGTGGATGAGGATGTCGGGTGGCACTTTTCTTTCCCGAAGTTAACTCTATCTGTACAGTATATGTATCTTCCTCTCGCTCTCCATGACACGAATAACGAACCCTCGGTGTCGGCTCATATGCAGGGGCTGCTCGCTCTGCAAGACATTATTTTTTATAATTAAAAATGAATTTTACATGATTTAAAAATACGATTTAAAAATTATTTTATATTTTTTACTTACCAAGTTCTGCTGCTTTGCTGCTATTCGACATTGGCACGTATTCCATGAACTGCTGTGTTAATGAAACAGACACGAGCGCTCCGTCTTCTTTCTAGCGCAGACCTTTGCTGATGCTTCGGTTTTACGACTGTCTCTCTCTCTCTCTCTCTCTCTCTTTCTCTCTCTCACTGTGACTGACATCTGTGTATACTTTATAATATTTCGAGCGAAATGTACACTATATACAATTATTTACAACAGTGTCTTTATCACAAATAGCTGCACATACGTAGAATTATTGCGTTCGCAACGCAACATCCGATGCATGATCAGCGATATGACCACGAAACAGCACATTTATTTCGGACAAAATAATTTTCATAAACTCCGTATCTTCTGGCGTTAGCAAGATCGTGATGTGGTCGAGCGCTTCTTCAAAGAAGTCCTTGGAACCGATGATCTCATACGCTGCTGCACGAGGCATTTCACTGACTACTATCTTTTCACGGACATATGATACCACCTCGTTCATACACCGCTGAATCGTTTAACTTTTGCTCTCTAGAGCCTGCATATGAATATCAATTCTTCTACTTATTTCGATGAGCATATCAAATGTAGGCCGCTGAAGAACAATGTTTGGAGAGTATTTTCGGAGGCGTTTCCATTTCGATTCTCCAGATTCCTCTTGATTCTCGTATTCCTCATTAGCGCTACCGCTTATTTTACCAAATGACACCGCTCTGTGCTGGTAACACGAGGTTGAAAGTGTGTAATGCGTTGTGTGCTCTATGCGGGTATTACACATTTTCTCGGCATCAGTCCCATGAGCTTCGAAATATTGTTGTACGCGAGAAAAATCACTTTTAAACACTCGCCACTCGTCCGCACCGAGTGTAATTCCGGTCAAAGTATTCGACATTATTTTCACCACTGGTGTAAGAGTACACGTAGAGTTCAACTCGAACCCGGCTACGATTATTTTACCAAATAATTTATTTAAACCGTACATAACGGTGTTCGCTATATACGGCGATTTCGCATGAGGCTTAGCACCGTTGTTTGCCATTTTTATTGCTTTCATGTAGACTGTAACTTTTCGAATGAATCGTCGGTGGTGTTCATACTCCGTTTTATACAGATTTCCCCCACCACCTAGCTGCATCGCCTCTTTTTTTGATACTGCAAATCATACGCCTGAAAATTGCTAGCCAATATCCTTTGATATTTGTTGCATTCTCCTCAACAGCCTAGTAACAGCAGCAAATATATCCCAAAACTCTTGCATACTCTCGCACACTTATGCGCACACGCGCACATCGACATACAGATAATATGTACCATGAAAACTAAATAATATTCTTCGGCGAAATTTGATGATTTTCCTCATGGCCGAGTGCCCTGAAATTAGATGAAAACAATATGACTTTCATCAGCGAAACTCGATAACTAACAAGGAAAGATACTTTGGTGTTCCCCTCCGATTTTAATGCAACTCACGTATGTTGTAGAGCATCGAAAACTAAAAGACACGTATTTTTTTTTATCGGCGGAAAAACATTTTTAAGAAGTGAATTCGCCCTTCAAAATTAGCATGTCGAGGGGTGATTTTGCAGTTTCACCCAGAAGGCGTCAACCGATTTTAATAAAACAAAAACCAAAATACACCTCATTGAAGACAATCAAAATTCCACGCTAAGTTGAAGAAAAAAATTCATTTGCAGGGGTGAACAACCCCCTGAATTTTCAATTTTCCACCCTACACAAAAAACTAATCAACCAAATTAAACAGAACATGTACCATTTGAAAGGGCAAGTTGAAATAAAGTTGACGTATTTTTGCACATTCACAGGAAAATGAATTTACGGGGATAAACTACCCCTTATCCATTAGTACGTATATTTGTGCGTACATTCTTGTTTCTCGTTATTTAAATGTCCAAATTGATTCAAAACATTCCTGTTAGCCGAAATCAACGGGGGGAACTTCGCATGATGCTTTATTAATTATTAAGGGGGTGACCGGCTGGTACTTACAAGAAGGTCAGTTTGGTGTTCCCCTCCGATTTTGATGAAACTCACGTATGTTGTAGAGCATCGAAAACTAAAAGACAGGTATTTTTTTTATCGGCGGAAAAACATTTTTAAGGGGTGAATTCGCCCTTCAAAATTAGCATGTCGAGGGGTGATTATGCAGTTTCACCCAGAAGGCGTCAACCGATTTTAATAAAACAAAAACCAAAATACTCTTCATTGGAGACAATCAAAATTCCACGTGAAGTTGAAGATAAAAATTCATTTGCAGGGGTGAACAACCCCCTGATTTTTCAATTTTCCACCCTACACAAAAAAGTAATCAACCAAATTGAACAGAACATGTACCATTTGGAAGGGCAAGTTAAAATAAAGTTGACGTATTTTTGCACATTTACAGGAAAATTAATTTACGGGGGTTAACTACCCCTTATCCATTAGACACGGGACGTGAAAAGGACGACAGTCGATATCACCACATGCGATATCAGCAGATAATACGCATTCCCAGATAGCCGCTTATGTAGAAAACACCTCTTACTGCGTCGAAAGTATTTTTATCATATTGGCGTATGATTAGATTACTCAAAAAAATAAGATCATATTCATTTCGTTGGAATAATTGACAATGTTCTATAGATGGAGCAACTGTTGCATCATCGACTTATTCCAAAATTTGCGCCGAATCGAAATACTATCTAATCGAAAGGTCGATGACATATGACGATAAATTATTGATAAGCACAAAATCAGCACAAAGAGTGAACGCAAGCAGCTCTTTAACATTTAATTAACGAGAAACAAGAATGTACGCACAAATATACGTACTAATGGATAAGGGGTAGTTTATCCCCGTAAATTCATTTTCCTGTGAATGTGCAAAAATACGTCAACTTTATTTTAACTTGCCCTTTCAAATGGTACATGTTCTGTTTAATTTGTTTGACTAGTTTTTTGTGTAGGGTGGAAAATTGAAAATTCAGGGGGTTGTTCACCCCTGCAAATGAATTTTTTTCTTCAACTTCACGTGGAATTTTGATTGTCTTCAATGAGGAGTATTTTGATTTTTGTTTCATTAAAATCGGTTGACGCCTTCTGGGTGAAACTGCATAATTACCCCTCGACATGCTAATTTTGAAGGGCGAATTAACTTCTTAAAAATGTTTTTCCGCCGATAAAAAATAATACGTGTCTTTTAGTTTTCGATGCTCTACAACATACGTGAGTTGCATTAAAATCGGAGGGGGACACCAAAGTATCTTTCCTTGTCAGTGGGTAACTAAAACTGTAAACATCAGCATTTCACTCTGTGATGTATGAGAGAGACAGCTATATAATATACTACCAGCGCCTATCGCGAAATTCAGGTGAGGCGAAACTATATTAGTTCTATCTCATTCGCACTCATGCATACTTCGCCACATCTTTATACAGCTGAGCTATCGGCTATGTCTCGCGGATTTATTTTTCGAGATTATCAACAATAGTTGCCGTGCACGGTTGAGGAACTTTTTCGTTTCTAAATCGCAATCAGAATGGGTGTACTGTGAATTGTTTTGTGCTGGTTTAGGGGTGACGAATGGCGTTTTTTCATTTTGTGCCTTAAATCATTTTAAAAAGTAATTTTTTCATTACAGGTAACTGCGGATAATTAATCTGTAATTTTTTTTTGTATTTTCAAAATTCTACGTTTGTCAGCCAAAAGGTTAACATTTTTGCAGTCTATTGACCAAATTTCATTTCATTCTGTTCAGAGTAGAACGAGTAGGCGCGTTCCGCGAATTAGATGCGTGGTGCGGAGGTTTCGCCTCGTCTTAACTGTTCTCGCTGTAATAAGGCTGGCATGATAACGCAGAAATACCATTCGGGGTATGAACTAGTACACAAGGCTAAAGGACGGTAAACATATTGGATATAATAATGTGGGGAAATATAAATTGAGATCAACTCAAGGTTTTAGGCGCCAGCTACATGACGGTGCAGCACCGTAACAGGCTTCTCGCATAACGCAAGTAGACACTCGATGATCAAAACAATAATCGTAGCTCGCGCAGGCTCGTAACTGCCGACTAACTCGCAGGATGGCACAATTAAGTGGGTATCTCTCGGGCGCGAATTCCCGAACACTACGGCTACTTAGAATAATACCTCGGTACAAGAGGGCTTCTTCACAGGTGTAGGGGGGGGGTGGATTTTTCTCTATAAGTATTTTCTTGCTTTCATCACTACTCCACATAGATAAGATTTTGAAGTGAAACTTCGTTAGGCTCGGTAGGGCAGTAAATTCGTTCGAACCGGACGACCCTCTCTCGACAGAGATAGTAGAAGCGACTCTTCCACTTCATCATACATACTCCACGCACATGTGCAGTGTGTAGTTTGTGCATACGTGCCATTAGTTACCTTTCTCCGACCCCAACTAGCAGTTGCGTAGAAAGAGAGAGAGAGAGAGAGAGAGAGAGAGAGAGAGAGAGAGAGAGAATCATTTCTACTCTCTTCTTTGCATACGGCAGACACACTCTATTCGCATGCGCCTGGCGTACTGTGTTAGTACGCAACGTAAGGAACTAGTAGACGCTTGAGTATTAGACTAAATACGCGTGAATTTTCATTAGTTAATATTTTCCGTTTTGAGTTAAGTGAAATAAAGAATAAGTGAAATGAAGAAAAAGACAAGTGCGGAAAAAATGCGAGCCTTTAGGCAACGACAAAAAGCAAATAAACCACTCTAAAAAGCGCCAAAAACTTGTGCAGAAAGAGACAGAGAGTATCGAGCCAGGCGAAAGGCATTAAAAGAAAACGGTGGACAACATAATCTCCCATCGACTTCAAATATATTGGATGCATCGATGGGTGACGATACAGTAAATGATATAGAGGATTTAAATGCAACTGACTCAGGAGTAGCGTCTACGAGTGAAAATACACGTGGTATGAGAGATCAACGGAATGAACCTGATACAGTGGAGCCATCCACATCTGTAAATAGACCTACCCGTGCCTACACAAAATTTCAAACATTCCGAACTGCTCATGATGAATTTGATAAACAATTTTTCACCAATCCGCTAGGTATAATGTGTTCCGTATGTGATCGTATATGGTTCGAGAATGATGTGAAACCCGTTGATCTTAAGCATGAGGAATGACTACGTAGTGCGTTTCCAGCCATCATCATTGGAAATGTGAGAGCGTGTCATACCTCTCGGAATGCTTTTGCTCGAAATACCATCCCGACATTATCAAAGTCGAAAGGTTTCGTCTACCCAGAATTACCCGGTTATCTACCAAAATCGGATTTAGTGTCAGAAAGGAGAAACCTGGATACAGAATGAGGAGAGAGTGAACATCCCCAACTTCAATTTTGTTGTACAATATTATTTGAGAATTCCGTCCGAGCGAACCTGTGAATATATTGAAAATTATGAGGCTTCACTCACAACAGGGAAAAATAAAACCAGACAGAAAGATGGTTTATAGAGAAAGTGGTTTTTATTCTACCATCCGCTCTTTCACTACAAAATATCTAAAATAGAAAAAATAATAAAGGTATAAAATAAAATACAAAAAAATAAACTGCATTGAATTTTGATTTAAGTGACCAGCACACAACTGTATCAACTGTGTGCTGTCTGGTAATGAGTGTAGTGTACGTGGTGCAGCCAGCGCTGCATCGCACGCCATGGAATGAGAAATGTGAGAGCGTAGAATATTTTACTTACTCTCAACAAATTCTGCACATGTTTATAAGAGAGAAAATACTGAGAGCAAGTGAGAGCGCTTGCAATTATATTGCTTGAGTGCTGGATGTGTGATATGAAAAAACGTGATGCAGTCAGCGCTGTAGAGCACGGCAAAGTGAGATTTTGAGGATGCACAAATGATTAGAAAATATTCACAGTACTTTCCCAGCAAGTTTCTTGGGGGAAAGTACACTGAATAACACACGCGCAATTATATGAATCGAGCAGGCAAAATGTGATGAGGCAAACGTGGCACAGCCCGTGTTGCAGAGCACGCTACGGAATGAGAACTTTATGTTCATGTACCGATGAGATTTACTCGCCTCACCGTCATTGAATTTAGAGAAATTGAAACGATGTACTTTTACCGTGTATTTGAGTCCTGGTGAGTACGAAAATGTTGAGAAGATCCGGTGAGATGGTGAAAAGTCCGAGCGAGTGTACCGACGATGTGTGCGCTGTCTCAGCGGGTTTTCACAGAAGTGTCACATTTTACAGCATGGCTGCGTTGTACAAACGAGTCGTTGTGCGCTGAAGTCAACTGAGTGAGATAGCCAGTGAGCGAATCCGAAGTCAAGCGAGAGAGATAGTTTCTCGCTTAATGCGGCACGCCTGCGTGCTACACAGCAGCAACAGGTCGACACACGGCAAATATCGATCGCCGTGCGCCAGCTGATTATCCAACACATATTAACGTCCGAATGTCAGAGCTGCAGGAGTAGCTATCTACAGAAACGCTCATGATAGAATGACTGTCGTGACTCCTCACATGGACATAAATCTACCACAAGCCAATGAAGTAGGCGTAACGAGTGCGAGTTGGTCACATTTGTGCAGCGGAATGTCGGTAGGAAAATGTGAAGGTGATTATGATGGTGACCGTCTACATATCACTCAAATCATGTGTTCATAACACCATAAAACTCATTCATAAAGTTTTATTGGCCTACACTATTGGGGGTGCAGCGCAGTTGAAAGAAGATTACGACAAAATCCCAATGATTATCGGTAGTGATTTCAACATCAACTTCAACTCAGACGAAGCTGAACCTTTGATAAAATTTTTGGATGACAAATTCAACTTACAATTTAACACTGACAGAACTCAGTCTACAACCAGATCAGGCACTACCATCGACGCAGTATTCTCTCGATATTTAGAAATTTACAGTCGAAATTATTTGTATCTTACTTAAGCTATCATAAACCCATTATTTCTGTATTAGATTCTAATTTAATGTAAATTGAGTAATAAAATTTTTAAAAATTGAATGTAATCAAGCGCGATTTTCATTAATTGAATCCCACATAACCATATCCTAATCCTAAAAATGAACAATAATCGACAAGAAATACAACAAGCAATGTATAAAATGAACTTCATCTCTAGCCTAAGAAGTTTCACTTCTAACGCGTGGCGTTCCACGCACCCTTTTTTCTCTACTTTTCGCAACTGCACAATATCTCCTCTATTACTCAATAACTTCCCGATAACTCTTTCTCTACTACTCGAATGCCATAAATTATACGGCACTCACCACGCGTGCTAGATATCGTGACTCAAGATGTATTAATGGCGATATCGGCAAACGTCGGTATTCTCCCCCACTCCATGTGTTTTTTCTTTTTTCGATCCGATGTGTAATTTCTCGAGATATTTGCAAAAATCAGATTTCTTGCGATTACAGCGCCATCTATCACGAATCGAAAAAAAATGTTTCAGATAAAAGGTACTTATTTTTTATGGGGAATCCGAATCTGCAATAAAAAAGGGGGTTCCCATTTACGATTTCAAAGTTGCCCCCACCCCCACATTAGGAGGTGGAGGTGCGAGGTCGACTTTGGTATCATTTTATGACCCTCTTCCAGGCGAACAAATTTTATTGAGAACTTTTTTTGATCCGATGCGTAGTTTTTGACATATTTCAATGTCTTTAGATAAATCGGCCACCCTGTATATAGCGAAATAATCATCACGTATTTCGTTTTTTGTTGGCCATTCTGTCCCCGTGACACGTATTTTTTATTATCAATATGAAGTTTTACGTATAAGAGAAAGTAAATACGCAGTACATTTGATACTTTCCCGAGAATCAAAGAAACATAAAAAATAGCGAAATATAATCTAAGAAACATAAATGGTATAGCCGAGCTCTGAAGTGGAATACATATGAAGCTTAAACATAAGCTCTCTGTCCTCTGTTCGAAAGTCTCGTCAAAATGTATGGCCATGCATCACGACTTTTGTCATATATAGATTGTTACGTCCTGGATATTATTATTCGCAAAAGAAGACGCAACAAGGGATACTTTATTAATTTCTCCATTTTTGTGCGAAATGCGTCGCTGACGAATTGGAGTTGGTCTGGTTATTGGGTTAATAAGTAATTCATTTTGATTTGGACACTTATAAACTTGAAGATTAATTAAATTTAATGTCCGAATAACGCGGTAACCCATATAGGGTTGTACAATCGGCCCAGCACTGGTCAAGTGATGGCAGCCAGTCACTAGGTAACGGCGTAGTAATGGCAACCAGTGCTGGCCCATTGCTGCAGTAACTGCTTGATGATAACTATGGCTCAGCACTGGTAGTTGTATATCGGCCTGGTACTGGCGGCCAATGATGGCCACGAATGGCATTTGCTGCTGGCCCAGCAACTAAGAACATGGCTGGTCAGCGATGGGCGTCATTCCTGGTCCAATACTGGTTAATATGTTTCCAGGCCCAGTAATGGCTAAAATTAATAATCTAAACGTAAAAATCGAAAACAAAATTCCAAAATAACTCCAAATAATGCAACGCAATACGTATTTATTTTAATAAATCTACTTTTTTTTCGAGTCTCACACTTTTGTAACTTTTTTCTACACAAACACCAGCTATATATCCGCGAGTCCTGTATTTCCCACAAACGTACTTCGCGACTTCCGTCCACTCTCTCGATCGACGGTTCTTGAAAGCCACCGTCCAACTTTACCCGTCAAATTGCGAGATTCTTCAGTATCGCCAAATTTTTCCATTATTACATCTAATAAAACATAAAAAAATAAATTACTAAATAATATACATTTTTAAATATCAGTGAAAATAACCAATAATAGTAATTAGCACGAACGTTGTAAGCACCCAAAAGTCTCAGTTTGGCTGAAATTCTCTTTGCCCCTGCCATGAATTTTCCGGCCTGTTCTCGAATACATTGTTTCAACAGATTTATTTAGTGTAGCCGTCATTATTTTAGCGATGCTGCTTTTGCTTGTCGTTTCAATAAAAATAAGCACCCGATATAAAGCGAACTGTAAATATTAACACGTTAAGCGCCACGCCGAATTTCTGTGCCTTTCCGTTAGCCGTCAGGCGGGCTCTGCAGGGCCGCTCGCGGTAACGTAACCCGCGTTGAGGATCGGGGCTTGTCTTCGTATGTTTACCTTTCCACTTGCAGAAAATTGCATTCGAGAGCCTGACATTTTGCAATCGCAATAAATACTATGTATATACTTTGTTTATATCCTTATAGTCCCTTCTCCTTGGTAGAAGATAAACAAACCGAAAAGCGATGCCTAATGACGCCCGAACGATGTACACAGAAACCTCACCTTTGCTTATCTTGTTTTCATAAATTACATTAATGTTTTTAAGTATTATATTTTTTTCCTTGAAGCATTGACCAAACAAAAACCGATATCGCATAATTTAAATGTTCAGTCTCACAAGTACGCAAGGACCGACACACGCGCTGCAATAGAAAAACGAAAAGTCTGCCGCCGGTCCGTAGGGACCGGCGAGGCCTGAACGGAAAGTCTAGCGCCGGTCCCTAGGGACCGGCGTGGCGCTTAACGTGTTAACCATACTCAATTGGAGACATTTTTTTCGCAGTTTCGACGATAAAAGACTTCTAATAAGCTATAGATGGCTCAAGAAAACTGACCTATTTCGACATTGACAATAACGTTCTCAAACCACATATACCTATTTTAGAATCACCGTTTCTTGGAAACTAATTAACCAATTAATTCTGACTTACTGAGACAACGAGTTCGTCTCATCTACACAATACAAGGACAAGACACACACATACCGAAGCATCAGTACCACATAGAGTACCAAAATAAACATAGAATAGCAAACCGATGTACGCCCAATACATATAGCCAGACGGACCTGTAATACAAACGACCAACACTACGAAGAACAGAATACCAGAAAAACCAACGACAATCACTCGAACTACTATAGTATCAAAATATGTATGAAAATAAATTAACAAGGGATACGTTAAATACAATAATCGTATATATGGAATTAACGATAAATGGGCTACAGGAGATGGGCTGCAGGACGACCATCAAATATAGTTATACCCAGAACGTGGGAGAAGAGCGAGTCCGAACTAAAACCCTTTCAGGGTAATGATAACGTGAGATACCGTTACATTACAATATTTTAAAACAGCTTACCAATGCATCTTTTTTCGCAGCGTGGTCTTTTAGGTTTTGTTCGAAGTCCAGAAATTCCGTATAATTCTGAGAACGTAATGCAACACCCAGCGACTCTCGAAATAGCGTTGCATTACCGTTAATTGTCGGAATCACAGGGTTCATCGCAAGTATCGTGTTCTTGATTGTACTGATTTTATTATCGAAATCGTAAAGGATACTGCGGATCGCCGAAAAAATTTCTCGACGTAAGTGGATCTGAAGTTCTTGAAACTTACGATCGATATATGACTCCAGTCCTTCGCTTATTTCTAGAAAATGCAATCACATCGACTCATTGTTGCTTATAATTTAAATCTTTCATATCTTAAAGAAATGTAACTCACCATGTTCCGTATTAGCAGCAGCTCTAATTTCTCTATTGTTATCATTATAGCTGGTCTTATGTGTGTGATCCAATGTGACGGAGCCTTAGAAGTATCATAAAAAGATGAACAATATACTTAGTATTATTCTAATATTGTTCTATAGTTATTATATATTTTTATTCTTTATCAGCGTTTATTTTCAAGTTTCTCTGTATTAATCTTCGTGAACAGAATCTACTAGCTCGTGGAAAGTATGAATAAATACATTTTTTCAATTTCGTCTTACCGCTTGATGAGGGGGTCGCTGGCTGATTTTGCGTATAAAAATCCTGCAACGATATGATTTTCTGAATTGTGTCCGTTGAGACTGCAACAAGTCTGTGTGGATCTGTTTCGGCATCTGTAGTGTCAACAAATATTGACGGAATGCCCTTTCCCGTATAGGGTCCCCCAGCACTGACAACGGGGCCAATGTTTGGGCGAGCAATGACTATCAAGTAATGATTGCCAGCAGTGGCCAAACTTCAAGCCGTTACTGATTGTCGGTGGTGGCCAGCAGTCTGTGGCCTAGTAAAGGCTACCAGCAGTACACCACGACTGGGCCATCGCTGGCTGCCAGCGCTGGTCGGCAGACTCTGATCGAGCAAATGTCGTCAAAATATTATCGTTAAAAAAAATATCGTGATTTAAAAAGGAGCCAAGTACGGACGGTCAGTGTAGCGATAATAAAACGGAAGTTTGTATTAAAAATAGAAAAGTGAACGTGGATAATCCAGAAGATGAAAACCGCCGTACGAGTGATGAGCCTAACCACACTTTTGAAAGCGAGTTAAGCACAACTAGTTCCTCCCAAGAAAATGAGGTTGCTGACATTTTCATAGAAAGTGACGATTCATATGTAAGGAAAGTATACTTTCCTTGGATTTGGAACCGCCAGATGGAGCGACAATAACGTGGAATTCGGCAGTAACACGCGAGAAAGCACAGGTGCAAGAGACAGTGATAATAGTAAACTTTAATTGTCGTTTCTTGTTCACAGGTAAGACTGTGAATAGTTATAATTAATAATTGTTAAAAAAAACAGCGAATAAAATCTCGTCACTTGTTCACAGAAACATATTCTAGTTTACTCTCACTCCAAATAATTGTCCGTTATAAAACGACAATTTCTATTTACGATGGCAAAGAGACTGCAATTCGCATTTCAATATGTGGCATCACCCAACGACAGGAAGACAAGTGTGGTCACCATAACCTCTATTACAACACAGGACAATAAGAGATATGTGTTGCCTGAAGCTGAAAGATTTGTGAGTAACCACATTGAATTGACAAAAACAGAGAATTATAAAAGAATAAAAAAAAGCCTGAATCAAAGAGGCCAAGAAAGGACAATTTGGATTACATGCACGAATGAAATGGAGAAAACTTATTTCGACCAAGACGATAATATAATATTCAACGATTTGTATCTAGACCAGACGGCGGAAACAAGTACAGTAGAACCCACACAAAAGAAAGAAAATCAACTAAATTTGAAACATATAGCAGAAAGGTTTATGGTCGAAAGATTTGTATGTAAACACTCAAATGCAAAACAATGGTTGGAGACATTTGAGAGAGAATGTAGAAGATTTGAAATCAGTCAAGATAATACAATTATTGAGATACTAAGACTATTCCTGGACAAGTCATGTTTGGACTGGCACTCAGCAACATTAACAACGTTGACAATGGAAGCTAAATGGTCGGAATGGAGAGAGAAATTCTTGGAGTCATTCGCAGACAAAGGCTGGAATACAGGAACGTATGCCATATTCTACAGATATAGAGAAGGTTCATTGATGGAATATGCTATGAAGAAGGAAAAGCTACTGCTAGATATGGACAGCGACATAAGTAGAAAGACTCTAATAATGCTTATAGCAGCAGGATTACCTGCATTCATTAGAGACAAAATAGACAGAGAAAACTGCGAAGATTCAACCAGACTACTACATGAAATCAGAAAATGCGAAAATCTAGTAGGTAGAAATAATTTCATAAAGAAGAAAGAAGAAAGACAAGATAATAAGAAAAAATTTGAAGAGAAGAAGCCATGTACAACCTGCGAAAAATTGAACAGAGGTACTAGGTATCATCCAGAAGACACATGCTGGTTTAGAAAGAAGAATGGGAATGAAGCTAGAGAAGTTAGAAGTAACTCAGTGATAGAAGTAAATCTAAGTACAGAACAAAAAAACGAGTAATCACACCATTGATTAAAATAAAGATACTATTAGAAGGAAAGTTAGAGGTAAATGGAACATATGATCCAGGTTCCCAAGTCTCCCTAATAAATTCAAAATTCATTAAAATAAAAAAAGAGACAGAAGATATAAACAAAATATCCTTAAAAACAGTCAATGGTGTGACACAAACAAAAGGTTTAGTAACCATAAAAGTAAAAATTTTTGAGAAAGAGGAATACATTGACGTATTCATAATAGAAAGAGACGATTTTGAAGATTTTCTGATTGGGTTAGATATAATAAAGAAATTTAAACTAATTCAAGATGAAAACTTACAAGTATCACAAAAGAAAGAAATACAGATAGGGAACAAAACAAACACACTGCATAAAAGTGAAAAAATAAAAGAAGTCAAGATAAATTTCAACGAACATATAAATGAAAACGAGTTTATAATGAATTTAGATCACTTGGACAGTACAGAAAAAAAAAAGAAAATTGAAAAACTGATAGAAAAATATAACACAGTATTTGCAAAAAATAAATATGATGTAGGCACTATTACAGACTATGAAGCTCGAATAGACTTACTAGTGGATAAATATTGTAGTAAGAGGCCGTACAGATGCAGCATGGAGGATAAAAAAGAAATTGAGAATCAAGTAGCAAAACTAATAGAAAATGGGTTAATTGAAGAATCTTACAGCCCGTTTGCAGCACCGGTAACTTTAGCATTCAAAAGGGATGAAAACAAACGATCAAGATTATGTATAGATTTTCGCGATTTGAACAAAATAATTATACCACAAGCTCAACCATTCCCATTAATTGAGGATTTAATAATAAGAACGAGAAACTGCAAATACTTCACAACATTGGATATAAATTCAGCTTTTTGGGCGATTCCACTACGCATTGAAGATAGACAAAAAACGGGATTCGTTACACAAGAGGGGCACTTCCAATGGACGTGCCTACCGTTCGGATTAAAGACATCACCAGCCATTTTCCAGAGAATCTTATCCAATATCTTGAGGAAGCACAATTTGAGAGACTTTTCAGAAAATTACATAGACGACATCTTAATCTTCTCAAAATCATTCGAAGAACACATAAAACATATAGAAAAAGTAATAAAAGCAATAGTAAATGAGGGTTTTAGATTAAAATTTAAAAAATGTACACTTGCAGCAGAATCAGTGAAATACCTCGGACACATAATAGAACACAACACTGTAAGGCCAGTGAAGGACAACTTAATCTCAATACAAAATTTTCCCACACCAAAAACCCAAAAAAACATTAGACAATTTCTTGGAAAAATCAACTTTTATCATGAGTATATACCGAAAAGTTCAATATTGCTAGACCCGTTACACAAACTGTTAAGGAAAAATGAGAAGTTTATATGGTCTGAAGAATGCGAAAAATCTTTTACGAGTATAAAAAAATTACTATGTTCTCAACCAGTGTTGGAAATATTTGATAAGAATTTACCAATAAGAATTTACACAGACGCATCACTAGAAGGTATTGGTGCAGTATTTAAACAGGTACAGAATAATGGGAAAGAAAAGCCAGTAGCATATTTTTCAAAAAAATTGAACGATACACAAAAAAGAAAAAAAGCAATCTATTTAGAATGCTTGGCAATAAAAGAAGCAATTAAGTATTGGCAACACTGGCTGATTGGGAGGAAATTTACGATATTTTCAGACCATAAACCGTTAGAAAACATGAACATAAAAGCTAGAACTGACGAAGAACTTGGTGAAATGTCCTATTATTTATCACAATACAACTTCGAAGTTAAATATATTCCGGGAAAAGATAACACGGAAGCAGACAGTTTGAGTAGAAACCCGGTACTAGAACCACTCGAAAATACAGAAGAAATGCTAAAAATAGTTAATCTAATAAAAATAAAAGAAATAAAAACAGATCAAGAAAAAAATAGAACATTGCAGAAGATCAAAACAAAATTAATAGAGAAAAATGGAGTGTTCTATAAAAAAATTAGAAATAAAGAAAAAATAATTTTAACTGAAGAGCTAAGCTTAGGATTAATTAAGGAAATACACTCGGAATGGTGTCATATAGGGATTAGACAAATTATGAATAGGGTATGCCCGTATTATACAGCTAAAAACATAACGGCGAATATAAAAAAAATATGTAAAAATTGCGAGATATGTATTAAGAACAAATCCAGAGGGCAAGGAAGATATGGGCTGATGTCACAACTGGGTCCGGCGTCAAAACCATTCGAATTAATGTCAATTGATACCATTGGAGGCTTCGGAGGACGAAGATCGACAAAAAGATATCTCCACCTACTGGTGGATCATTTTACAAGATATGCGTTCATCTTAACATCGAAAACTCAGAGTGCAACTGACTTTATCAAGTTGGTAAATGAGGTGCTGGAAACAGACAAAATTGAAACAGTACTTACGGATCAATATCCGGGAATAAACTCAAGAGAATTTAAGGAATTCCTGGGAGAAAACAAGGTTAGACTAATTTTTACGGCCGTCAATGCGCCCTTCTCGAATGGTCTGAACGAGAGATTAAACCAGACCTTAGTCAACAAAATAAGATGCAATATAAATGAAAAAAAGGAGAAAAGAGCCTGGACAACGATCGCCAGAGAATGCATCGACAAATACAATCAAACAGAGCATACGGTAACTGGATTTACGCCTAAGTATTTATTAGATGGCACAAATACCAGCATTCTACCCGAAGAAATAAAAAGAAGAAACAATAAAGAAGACTGGATGAGACATAAAGAACTAGCTCTGGAAAGAACAAAAAAATCACATGAATATAACAAAAAAATATTCGACAAGAATAGGAAAAACCACCTGTTCAACTCAGGAGATCTAGTATACATAGAGAATGGAAACAAGATAAATAGGAAGAAACTAGACGAATTAAGAATTGGACCCTTCGAAATAATAGAGAAGATATCAAATTCAATATATAGAATAAAAACAGGAAAACGAAATCAAGAAACCGGCCTCTTCCACGTGACAAAATTAATTCCAACATCAGATGATGGAGATGAGGACTGAAATTTGTACGAACTTTCACCCTGGGAGGGGGAGATGTAAGGAAAGTATACTTTCCTTGGATTTGGAACCGCCAGATGGAGCGACAATAACGTGGAATTCGGCAGTAACACGCGAGAAAGCACAGGTGCAAGAGACAGTGATAATAGTAAACTTTAATTGTCGTTTCTTGTTCACAGGTAAGACTGTAAATAGTTATAATTAATAATTGTTAAAAAAAACAGCGAATAAAATCTCGTCACTTGTTCACAGAAACATATTCTAGTTTACTCTCACTCCAAATAATTGTCCGTTATACATATAATAACGATATTAAAAATTCATTGCAATATGTTACTAGCAGTGGAACAATGCAATCGAAGCTATTGGATTGGGCGTTACGTAACTTAGACACTTTAACACTAGATTGCCCAAGGAAGTCATTTTGACTGCTTTTTAATTTCAATTAGAAAAATAATTATGTATATAATGAAACAATTTCTTAGAATTTTGTGACTTTTTGTACAACATATAAATGCGTTTATTAATAATTGTAGTTACCTCCCCCCTCCTTTATTTCCGGTATATACATATATATGTGTTATACCTATATGTAACGGTATTAATCGTTAATATTACCTTCAAAGGGTTTGTTCGGACTCGAGCAGGGAGGAAAGTAATTTTAGGCTTTTGTAATAGGTAAAAGTAGGGTTTATTCAAGAAGACAGAGAAGAAATTGTGTGATACATTAAATAAAAGAAATAAATATAAAATCGGATCTACGCTCTTGATCCCGGTTCTCTGGTATTTTGGCTACCACGCGCCTTACAATAAGTTTTTCCCGGGCTCTTCAATGCCTTTATAATCGTGTCCGCTCGAGAATCTGAAGAATGTGTGAGAAACTTATAATTCAAAAATAGTGGTTGGTTGAGAATATAATTTATAATAGGAATTGATCGATTAGCTGTTTTGTAATGTGAGGATGAATATTGATGGAGAACATAATTTATAGTCGAAATCTATTGATAATATGTTTCTTATAATGCTTGTTGAGAATATAATTTATAAAATAAAGATAAACGGCGGTTGATAATTCTTTTTGCCCGTTGCGTTCGCTAGGTAAGAGATTTAGCAAGCGTACCATCGGTAAATAGCCGGCCGCCGCTCGTAGTATCTAGACTAGCTTCGGATTTCTACTGAGTTGGTCGATACTTGCTTCTTACGTCACAGGCCCGTTGGTGAGAGTAGAGCTCCCGCCTGGTACTCTGTGAAGGCCGACTCGCTTGCTCACCTGACCGCCGCTGCGATCCGGCGTCAGTAGGATACACTTTGGGTGCATGCGCAGCTATATCAGAGCCGTACGCCTTTTATATTTTCCCTGAGTTTTCCTGATTTTTACTTAAATTCCTGATTTGTACTTAAATTATTTTCCTATCTTATTCCCTATGCTATCGTGTAATTTCTATCCTCTTGAGTATGGTGATATTATATCTTCGTTATTTAAAATATGTGGAGATTATTTTTGGTCTGAGAGTATATTCTGTTGGATAGTTCTGTCCTCGGCTACTAGCGAGATAGAGATAGACCGCTTTGTTGATGTTTGAATGGCTCCGCGGTGCGCTAGACTCGAGCGCAACACCAACTCAGCTGCTTCCCGTCTAATGTGTGTCAGGTACCATAGCTGGGCTCTCCGTGCATCAGTGCGGCTGCACTTAGCGAGGGCTCGTTTGCTCTTCCTTCCTGGACTTCCGCGGTGGCGGGAGTTGCGACCAAAACTGTTCCTCTAATGCCAAATTTCTGGTCTTTTTATACCAGTATCCCCTCTATCTGGCCCATGCTTCTGGTATTACTATAGCTGGTGGTGGTCCTGTAGCCCACTGGTAGCCTTGGTCCTTCGTTTAAAATTCGTCGTTAGTCTTTTAACGTTTCGTTATTCGTGCTTTTTGAAGAGAATAACGGGACTTGGCTCCGACGTGCCGGTCTACCTTGTGTGAGTGACGCGCGGTAGCGGTGCTTCGTTGTGTGTGTGCCGCGCGTTATAAGACAGCCAGTATGTTACAATATTGCCCAAAAGTAGTCATTTTGACAACTTGGGAAATTTTCAATAATCAAATAACTTTTATTATTGAATTGAGTAAATTTCTTATATGACCAGTTCGGCTCTGTATTGAAATAACAGTTTATATAGTATATTTTTTTGATTACCGTTACATGATAACATACAAGTACATGATAAATTGTCGATTTGAGAGTATACTTGATAGGTTGCAGATGCTCAATAACTAAATTAGTACTTGTTATTTGAATCTTTATGCAGTGATACTTGTTCTAACAAGTTGTTTATTTTATTTCTTTTGCGCCCTAAATTCATGAAAGAAATGTCGAATAGAAGAGAGTTATTGGAAAAGCTAAGGAACATAAGTGAAGAGTGCTCTGATATAGAATCAGATGCAACAAATTTCGAACTACTATCTGATGATAAAGCGGATTATATTTAAAGTGAAACATCTGATGCTGAAAATAGCGATGAAGAGTCGATCACCAACGATGAAAATGAAAGTGTCATCATTATGCCCAGGAAAAGGTGCAAGGTGCTAAGTAGTTCAGACTCTGATGAAGAAACTGAAAACACTTTTCAGGAGACGGAAACAGCTGCGGATGGTACTGTGTGGTTAAAATTTGACGAAGGTGGTTGTTGGAAAATCAGCTGGCGCACGGCGATCGATAATCGTCGTGCGCCTACCTGTTGCGCTGCTCT
The DNA here is from genome assembly GCA_963942595.1 of Cylloceria caligata. Classification (NCBI taxonomy): domain Eukaryota; kingdom Metazoa; phylum Arthropoda; class Insecta; order Hymenoptera; family Ichneumonidae; genus Cylloceria; species Cylloceria caligata. The sequence goes on along the minus strand of OZ012710.1, from coordinate 37,157,570 downwards.
ACTACGCGTTGTTCGGTTGAGTCGAAGATAGCCGAGGCATGGGCTTCGCGAAACCGAGGATGTGCCTCGTTGGCACGCCGCGTCGAGCGAGAGGATGTCTCTCTCGCTTGACTTCGGTTTCGCTCACCGGCTATCTCGCTCAACTGACTCCAGCGCCCAACGAAACTTTCATACTCGCAGCCATCTTGAGAATTTGGCACTTTTGCGACACACATCCCTTTGGACAGCACGCGCATCTTTGGACTTCTCGGACCTTTTCACCAACCTTCTACATCGGCATCACTCAACAACACTCACCAGGACTCATTGCTCAAGGTAAGAGTGCTCTGGCACAATTATGCGTAATTCAATACCAGTGCGGAGAAAATATGGTACATCAGCACTTGGCCTCACTCGTGGCGTGCGCTGCAGCACATGCTGCACCACGTTTTGCATCAATTCTTTTGCCAGATAATTAATACAATTATGCTGGTGTTTATATTCACTGTGCTTTCCTCCCGGAAATCTGCTGGGAAAGCACAGTGACTATACCTTGCTCATTTCGTGCATCCTCATTCTATGTTGTATTGTGCTACGCAGTGCTGACTGCGTAGCTGGTTTCACACACAGGCTTAGCACTCAAGCAAGGTTATTGCAAATGCTCATTAATTCACTGCAACCACTTTGCAATACACTGCTGAGTGGTTGCAGTGAATTACACACAAACATTTTCGCACTCAATGGTATCAGCGTGTCGTGCTGCGTAGCTCTCGCTACGTTGCACGCACCGCTGTCTCAAGTTTAAATTCTGCACACAAATAATAATTGTGTGCAGCTCACATTATCATTCTGAATTGGATTCACAAATTTAATTCAATCTAAGCACTCATCTCTCTCATAGCGTGGCGTGGTCCGCAGCACAGCCTGCGACACACGCACCGCTCTCAGTGCTCCCAGCGCACAATTAATATAATTGTGTGCTTGCTCTCAGCTCATAAATCAAAAGTCAACTCACTTGTTTATATTCAATTCTAACTCTCACAATTTTGGTGCATTTTATTGTATTATTTTGTCATTTTATTGATTGCAACTTATTTTGACATTTGTCCTTTTTGGTCTAAATTTATAACAAAATTGTATTTCAATAATTACCAGGAAGGTAGAAATAAACCACTTCCTCACTATAACATCTATGTGTCTGGTTTTATTTTTCTCTTGCTTTAAGTGAGTACTCATCCCATTTCAATAATTTCACAGATCAATCAAACCGGACGGATTCTCAACATTTTGGTCCTTCGAGCCGGATACTCGACTTGAGCAAGAGAGACCAGGGTTTCTACCTTCCGCTCTCATCTCTGCGCATTCATCGGCTCATCTGGTAGGACTCTGCGTAGCCCATCGCAGGATCCTCATCGGCTCATCACCTCGTCAAGCGGAGCTGCAAGTGGGGTAAAGTACATCTCTGCGGAGAATCTTCGTTGCTATCTTCACTTTCTCTACTTGTACCGTTTGCAACAGGACTAGCAATGTCTGAGGGCAATTCGACGGACTCTGGGGTGGCGCCTGGAAATCTTGAGGAAAAAAGGACATTGTTGGTTCCTGGGGCCGGCGTCGTTCCGAAGAAGACCCGATCGCCAACTCGACTTACAACCGAGATGGCGTTGAAGGTCCAATCCCAACGGCGCCGGATTGCTCATCTGCAAACGGTAATAGCTCTGCTTAACGAGGGCGGAGATACCCTCACCATGGAGTCGCTTGACGCTTACGTCGAGCAGGTCACGGAGATCCACAGCGATTTCCGGAAGGAACACGAGCTGTTGGAGTCTTCGTGCCCTCCGAGCTGTGTTGACCATGACTATTTTGCAGACGATTTGCAAAGCCTTGAGGCGCAGGTCGCCCTCAAGGCCAAGGTCACAGCTCGGGAAGCCATGGGGAGGTTAGCTCAAGGGCACCTTCCTGCACTGGCACCCGTAGCGTCGCCGCGCCCCCACACAAGGCTGCCGGAGATAAAGCTGCCGACGTTTGGAGGCGACTATTCCGGATGGCCGGCGTTCCGTGACGTGTTCACGTCGCTGGTCATCCGAAATGCCCGCCTTGCTGATGTCGACCGGCTGTTGTATCTGCGTGGCTGCGTGTCGGGCACGACGGCGCAGCTCATTCAGGGGTTCGCAGTCACCTGCGAATCATTTAATCAGGCATGGGAGACACTGGTCTCCCGTTACGAGAACAAGCGGCTGCTGGTGCAGGAGCGCCTGGACAGGCTCTTCGCACTCAAGTCCTGCTCATCCGACACAAGATCATTCTCATCAATCCTGGCTTCGTTCTCCGAGACTTACAGAGCTCTTTCTTCGCTGGCAACGAAGGAAGAGCTCTGGGATTGCGTGATGGTGAGGTTGCTGGCAAAACAGCTTGACCAAACCACGCGTGAGGCCTGGGAGACGAAGCTAGGACGCACATCGGACTTCCCGGCTTTTGCTGAGCTCGAGGAGTTTGCGGAGACCAAGGTGAGAGCGTTGGAGATGGCGAAGGCCACTCCCAAGACCGGGACAACCTCAAACCGACCGTCTTCTGCGAATCCTCCCCCAGCGAAGGCCGGGACGCATAGCGCCGCGGCACATCACGCAGGTAGCGCAGCACGTGGCGCTCTGTCGTCGACCTTCACCGCGAATGATTACCCCTGTGACTGCTGTCGGGCTCGTGGGCACTTTATTGTTATGTGTCCTGAGTTCCGGCGGCTCACTGTGGGTGATCGTCGCAAGATGGCGGAGAAAGCACGGCTGTGCTACAACTGCCTTGGTCGGCATAACGCGTCGGCCTGTCGATCGAGCCGGAAGTGCAAGGAGTGTTCAAGGCGGCACCACACGATGCTGCATCCGGCAGCGCCCCCTGCAACAGCTTCCGACGTGCAACCGGCTCAGTCACAGGCTTCAGCTCAATAGGATGTCGTCGCGGTCGTCCTCTCATCGGCACAGCTCACATGGAACTGCTCAACATTATTGGCAACTGCATTAGCAGATATACACACATCGGTTTCAGCTCATCAAGCAAGACTTCTCATCGATCCTGGATCAGAATTGACTTTCATTACGGAAGAACTCTTTCGTAAGCTCAACGCAACACGCAAGCACTCATCAATTCCGATCACAGGGGTCGGTGGAAGGCGCTCAACGCAGACACATGGCTCCGTACAGCTCACACTGTGTTCCACATACACCAAGGAGAAAGTCACGGTACTGGCTCTCATTCTCAACACGGTTACTACTCACTTGCCATCCTTTGAGTCGTCAGTTCGTACATGGCCTCACATAGTGAAGCTGAAACTGGCTGACCCTGACTTTCTCACACCACGACCAATCGATATCATAATTGGAGCAGATATTTATGGACAGGTTATTAAACCAAATATTCTCAAGGGCACATCATCTGCACCTATTGCACAATTATCAATATTTGGGTGGCTCATCATTGGACCAACAAACTCATGCCAATCTGATGCACTCACTGTTCATCATGCTGCGGTGCAACATGACGATCAGGAATTACAAAATGTGCTAACGAAATTTTGGATTCAGGAAGAGCCACCAAAGGACACAGTAAGTCAACTCACACCAGAGGAGCAGGCATGCGAGGATCATTTTCGCGACACGCATCAGCGTGATTCTACAGGCCGGTACATCGTTCAGCTTCCTCTCATATCATCGCCTGCGAATCTTGGAAACTCACACTCACGAGCACTTCAGTGTCTGCAACACACGCTACGGAAAATCTCAAGAAATGCTGAATACGGTCAGCTCTATACAACGTTCATGGACGAATATGAGCAACTCGGTCACATGGTGAAGGCGTCAAAGTCATCTCAATTTGGAAAACATTATTACTTGCCTCACCACGGTGTTCTCAGACCAGACAGTACTACCACGAAATTACGTGTTGTATTCAATGGGTCGAGTTCAACTTCATCAGGAAAATCTCTCAATGACATCATGCACACCGGACCGAATTTATTGCTCAACATTTCAGACGTGCTCATTTGGATCCGTCAACATAGACACATCTTCGCCACTGACATAACAAAAATGTATCGTCAGATCCGAGTTCATCCTGAGGATTGGAATCTTCAACGGATTCTATGGAAAGATGGTCAACTCAATCCTGTGCCTTTTCAACTAACTACGGTTACATGTGGTACAAAGGCTGCGCCATATTTGGCAGTTAGAACACTCATGCAGCTCACCGAAGATGGAGGCCATCGGTTACCGCTTGCTGTGCCAGCTATCAAATTTGGCAGGTATGTGGATGACATCTTCGGTGGGGCGGATTCAACTCACCAGCTCATTGAAATAGCTCAACAGCTCAAGGACTTGTGCATGGCGGGCGGTTTTCCACTCGCCAAGTGGCACTCGTCAGACCTCAAAGCATTTGCCAATATCTTCTCATCAAGGTCAAGCTCAGCTATCTCAATGGACGACTGCGAAACAAAAATTCTTGGATTGACTTGGCTTCCTAGTGAAGATAAGTTCAAGTTCACATCCGGGTTCAACTCAGCTCAAGAAAGTTTTACAAAACGCCTCATTCTCTCTGAGGTGGCTCAGCTCTTTGATCCACTTGGTTTCGTCTCACCGGTTGTGATAAGAGCCAAGATTCTTTTACAAGAGCTTTGGCTTCACAAGCTCAGCTGGGATGAACCACTGCCATCCCAGGTCTCAACACGATGGACCGCAATCAGAGAAGATCTCAACAGTCTGGCCAGACTCTCAATTCCTCGTTGGTTTAACACATGGAGCAACTCAACAGTGGAATTGCATGGCTTCTCTGATGCATCTCAACTGGCCATGGCCGCAGTGATTTACATCACTGTTGACTCAACTTCCACAGGAAAGGTGGCTTCACTTGTTTGCTCAAAAACGCGCGTGGCACCACACAAGAAGCTCACTATACCAAGGCTTGAATTGACTGCAGCTTTGTTATTAGCTAAGCTGGTTGCATACGTTCAAACCACACTCAAGGTTAAAATCTCATCGACTCACCTGTGGACGGACTCATCAGTAACTCTCACCTGGATCAAAGCTCATCCTGCTGGGTGGAAAGACTATGTCCGAAACAAAGTCGCTCAGGTACAGGAACTCACACCCAATGCTCAGTGGCGTCATGTGGCAGGCACAAGCAATCCAGCTGATTGTGCCTCACGAGGTATTTCAACATCTCAACTGGCTTCTCATCAGTTGTGGTGGTCGGGTCCACCGTGGATGGTGAAACCTAGTCAATCTTGGCCAAAATCCACAACTGATTCAGAAGATTTGAGCATCATGGAAGCCCGACCGGGGGTAGCTCTCCTCGCGGCAACACAGACGCCAGAGTATCACTGGGAACTCATACATCGCTGTTCTTCGCTCTCAAAATTATGTCGTCTTACCTCATATTGTGTGAGAGTAGTGGAGAAAATGAGAAAGAGGTTAGAATCGGCAGGAAACGCTCCACTCACTGCGAGAGAAATGGCTGCAGCAAACACATTTTGGACAAAAGCCACACAAGCCGTGTTTTTCAAGCACGAGATACAAGTGTTGCAGCCAGGCTCGCATCTTTCATCTGCTCACCCCTTCAGTCGACTAACAGCTTTTATCGACAAGGAGGGTGTACTTAGAGTAGGAGGTCGCCTTGCTCAATCAGCACTCACTTATGAAGAAAGGTATCCTGCCATTCTACCTCGTCATTCAAGATTCACGACTCTGATTATCGATCAAGCTCACGTGCGAACTCTTCACGGAGGCACGCAGCTCACACTAGCTCAAGTTCGGCTAACACATTAGATCGTAGGCGGTAGAGCTCCTGTGAAATCTCATATATTACATTGCGTGGTGTGTGCTCGGCAGAGAGGAGTCCGAGCACAACAGTTGATGGGTCAACTGCCTCTGTCACGAGTCACACCATCGCGCGCATTTTCTCACACAGGAGTAGACTACGCCGGTCCTCTCACGCTCAAAACTTGGAAGGGGCGAGGCAGCAAAACGCACAAAGGCTGGATCTGCGTTTTTGTGTGTCTCGCCACTTCGGCTCTGCATCTTGAGGCCGTCAGTGACTACTCAGCTGACGGCTTCCTCTCAACGTTCAGGCGATTCTCATCGAGGCGTGGCATTCCTCACACCATCTATTCTGACTGTGGCACCAACTTCGTTGGTGCACACGAATTCATACGACAGATGTTTAGGAAGGCTTCGCAAGAGCATCATCTCATCGCTTCTTCTCTCGCAAATCAACAGATTGCGTGGAAGTTTAACCCGCCTGCGGCACCACATATGGGTGGAAAGTGGGAAGCAGCTGTTAAGTCCGTTAAATTCCATCTGCGGCGAACGGTGGGTGATACAGCACTCACGGTCGAAGAGCTCTCAACGCTGCTTTCTCAAATAGAGGCCATACTTAACTCAAGGCCTCTGGAACCGCTCAGCGATGATCCAGATGACTCATCAGCACTCACGCCTAGACATTTTCTCATTGGTGGAGCACTCACAATGGTCCCAGAACCGAATCTGGAAGATTTGGCAACCTCACGGCTCTCAAGGTGGCAATTGTTGCAGCAAAAAATACATCAATTTTGGCGACAGTGGTCTGCACATTATTTACGACGGCAGCAGTCAATTTCAAAGTGGCACCATCCTAACAACATTATCCAAGTTGGCTCGTTGGTCCTGCTCACAGATGAGCGCTTTCCACCGTGCAAGTGGCCACTTGCACGAGTCACCGAGTTGCATCCGGGCGAAGACAGGCTCACCAGGGTGGTGACCCTCAAAACTGCTACCACCACGCTCACCAGGCCAATCTCAAAACTTGCTGTTCTGCCAATCTCATCCAACACCCGGCAATGAATAATTAATAATCAACCCCGTTGCTGATGGCGGGCGGAATGTTGGAAAATCAGCTGGCGCACGGCGATCGATAATCGTCGTGCGCCTACCTGTTGCGCTGCTCTACTACGCGTTGTTCGGTTGAGTCGAAGATAGCCGAGGCATGGGCTTCGCGAAACCGAGGATGTGCCTCGTTGGCACGCCGCGTCGAGCGAGAGGATGTCTCTCTCGCTTGACTTCGGTTTCGCTCACCGGCTATCTCGCTCAACTGACTCCAGCGCCCAACGAAACTTTCATACTCGCAGCCATCTTGAGAATTTGGCACTTTTGCGACACACATCCCTTCGGACAGCACGCGCATCTTTGGACTTCTCGGACCTTTTCACCAACCTTCTACATCGGCATCACTCAACAACACTCACCAGGACTCATTGCTCAAGGTAAGAGTGCTCTGGCACAATTATGCGTAATTCAATACCAGTGCGGAGAAAATATGGTACATCAGCACTTGGCCTCACTCGTGGCGTGCGCTGCAGCACATGCTGCACCACGTTTTGCATCAATTCTTTTGCCAGATAATTAATACAATTATGCTGGTGTTTATATTCACTGTGCTTTCCTCCCGGAAATCTGCTGGGAAAGCACAGTGACTATACCTTGCTCATTTCGTGCATCCTCATTCTATGTTGTATTGTGCTACGCAGTGCTGACTGCGTAGCTGGTTTCACACACAGGCTTAGCACTCAAGCAAGGTTATTGCAAATGCTCATTAATTCACTGCAACCACTTTGCAATACACTGCTGAGTGGTTGCAGTGAATTACACACAAACATTTTCACAGTCAATGGTATCAGCGTGTCGTGCTGCGTAGCTCTCGCTACGTTGCACGCACCGCTGTCTCAAGTTTAAATTCTGCACACAAATAATAATTGTGTGCAGCTCACATTATCATTCTGAATTGGATTCACAAATTTAATTCAATCTAAGCACTCATCTCTCTCATAGCGTGGCGTGGTCCGCAGCACAGCCTGCGACACACGCACCGCTCTCAGTGCTCCCAGCGCACAATTAATATAATTGTGTGCTTGCTCTCAGCTCATAAATCAAAAGTCAACTCACTTGTTTATATTCAATTCTAACTCTCACAATTTTGGTGCATTTTATTGTATTATTTTGTCATTTTATTGATTGCAACTTATTTTGACATTTGTCCTTTTTGGTCTAAATTTATAACAAAATTGTATTTCAATAATTACCAGGAAGGTAGAAATAAACCACTTCCTCACTATAACATCTATGTGTCTGGTTTTATTTTTCTCTTGCTTTAAGTGAGTACTCATCCCATTTCAATAATTTCACAGATCAATCAAACCGGACGGATTCTCAACATTTTGGTCCTTCGAGCCGGATACTCGACTTGAGCAAGAGAGACCAGGGTTTCTACCTTCCGCTCTCATCTCTGCGCATTCATCGGCTCATCTGGTAGGACTCTGCGTAGCCCATCGCAGGATCCTCATCGGCTCATCACCTCGTCAAGCGGAGCTGCAAGTGGGGTAAAGTACATCTCTGCGGAGAATCTTCGTTGCTATCTTCACTTTCTCTACTTGTACCGTTTGCAACAGGACTAGCAATGTCTGAGGGCAATTCGACGGACTCTGGGGTGGCGCCTGGAAATCTTGAGGAAAAAAGGACATTGTTGGTTCCTGGGGCCGGCGTCGTTCCGAAGAAGACCCGATCGCCAACTCGACTTACAACCGAGATGGCGTTGAAGGTCCAATCCCAACGGCGCCGGATTGCTCATCTGCAAACGGTAATAGCTCTGCTTAACGAGGGCGGAGATACCCTCACCATGGAGTCGCTTGACGCTTACGTCGAGCAGGTCACGGAGATCCACAGCGATTTCCGGAAGGAACACGAGCTGTTGGAGTCTTCGTGCCCTCCGAGCTGTGTTGACCATGACTATTTTGCAGACGATTTGCAAAGCCTTGAGGCGCAGGTCGCCCTCAAGGCCAAGGTCACAGCTCGGGAAGCCATGGGGAGGTTAGCTCAAGGGCACCTTCCTGCACTGGCACCCGTAGCGTCGCCGCGCCCCCACACAAGGCTGCCGGAGATAAAGCTGCCGACGTTTGGAGGCGACTATTCCGGATGGCCGGCGTTCCGTGACGTGTTCACGTCGCTGGTCATCCGAAATGCCCGCCTTGCTGATGTCGACCGGCTGTTGTATCTGCGTGGCTGCGTGTCGGGCACGACGGCGCAGCTCATTCAGGGGTTCGCAGTCACCTGCGAATCATTTAATCAGGCATGGGAGACACTGGTCTCCCGTTACGAGAACAAGCGGCTGCTGGTGCAGGAGCGCCTGGACAGGCTCTTCGCACTCAAGTCCTGCTCATCCGACACAAGATCATTCTCATCAATCCTGGCTTCGTTCTCCGAGACTTACAGAGCTCTTTCTTCGCTGGCAACGAAGGAAGAGCTCTGGGATTGCGTGATGGTGAGGTTGCTGGCAAAACAGCTTGACCAAACCACGCGTGAGGCCTGGGAGACGAAGCTAGGACGCACATCGGACTTCCCGGCTTTTGCTGAGCTCGAGGAGTTTGCGGAGACCAAGGTGAGAGCGTTGGAGATGGCGAAGGCCACTCCCAAGACCGGGACAACCTCAAACCGACCGTCTTCTGCGAATCCTCCCCCAGCGAAGGCCGGGACGCATAGCGCCGCGGCACATCACGCAGGTAGCGCAGCACGTGGCGCTCTGTCGTCGACCTTCACCGCGAATGATTACCCCTGTGACTGCTGTCGGGCTCGTGGGCACTTTATTGTTATGTGTCCTGAGTTCCGGCGGCTCACTGTGGGTGATCGTCGCAAGATGGCGGAGAAAGCACGGCTGTGCTACAACTGCCTTGGTCGGCATAACGCGTCGGCCTGTCGATCGAGCCGGAAGTGCAAGGAGTGTTCAAGGCGGCACCACACGATGCTGCATCCGGCAGCGCCCCCTGCAACAGCTTCCGACGTGCAACCGGCTCAGTCACAGGCTTCAGCTCAATAGGATGTCGTCGCGGTCGTCCTCTCATCGGCACAGCTCACATGGAACTGCTCAACATTATTGGCAACTGCATTAGCAGATATACACACATCGGTTTCAGCTCATCAAGCAAGACTTCTCATCGATCCTGGATCAGAATTGACTTTCATTACGGAAGAACTCTTTCGTAAGCTCAACGCAACACGCAAGCACTCATCAATTCCGATCACAGGGGTCGGTGGAAGGCGCTCAACGCAGACACATGGCTCCGTACAGCTCACACTGTGTTCCACATACACCAAGGAGAAAGTCACGGTACTGGCTCTCATTCTCAACACCGTTACTACTCACTTGCCATCCTTTGAGTCGTCAGTTCGTACATGGCCTCACATAGTGAAGCTGAAACTGGCTGACCCTGACTTTCTCACACCACGACCAATCGATATCATAATTGGAGCAGATATTTATGGACAGGTTATTAAACCAAATATTCTCAAGGGCACATCATCTGCACCTATTGCACAATTATCAATATTTGGGTGGCTCATCATTGGACCAACAAACTCATGCCAATCTGATGCACTCACTGTTCATCATGCTGCGGTGCAACATGACGATCAGGAATTACAAAATGTGCTAACGAAATTTTGGATTCAGGAAGAGCCACCAAAGGACACAGTAAGTCAACTCACACCAGAGGAGCAGGCATGCGAGGATCATTTTCGCGACACGCATCAGCGTGATTCTACAGGCCGGTACATCGTTCAGCTTCCTCTCATATCATCGCCTGCGAATCTTGGAAACTCACACTCACGAGCACTTCAGTGTCTGCAACACACGCTACGGAAAATCTCAAGAAATGCTGAATACGGTCAGCTCTATACAACGTTCATGGACGAATATGAGCAACTCGGTCACATGGTGAAGGCGTCAAAGTCATCTCAATTTGGAAAACATTATTACTTGCCTCACCACGGTGTTCTCAGACCAGACAGTACTACCACGAAATTACGTGTTGTATTCAATGGGTCGAGTTCAACTTCATCAGGAAAATCTCTCAATGACATCATGCACACCGGACCGAATTTATTGCTCAACATTTCAGACGTGCTCATTTGGATCCGTCAACATAGACACATCTTCGCCACTGACATAACAAAAATGTATCGTCAGATCCGAGTTCATCCTGAGGATTGGAATCTTCAACGGATTCTATGGAAAGATGGTCAACTCAATCCTGTGCCTTTTCAACTAACTACGGTTACATGTGGTACAAAGGCTGCGCCATATTTGGCAGTTAGAACACTCATGCAGCTCACCGAAGATGGAGGCCATCGGTTACCGCTTGCTGTGCCAGCTATCAAATTTGGCAGGTATGTGGATGACATCTTCGGTGGGGCGGATTCAACTCACCAGCTCATTGAAATAGCTCAACAGCTCAAGGACTTGTGCATGGCGGGCGGTTTTCCACTCGCCAAGTGGCACTCGTCAGACCTCAAAGCATTTGCCAATATCTTCTCATCAAGGTCAAGCTCAGCTATCTCAATGGACGACTGCGAAACAAAAATTCTTGGATTGACTTGGCTTCCTAGTGAAGATAAGTTCAAGTTCACATCCGGGTTCAACTCAGCTCAAGAAAGTTTTACAAAACGCCTCATTCTCTCTGAGGTGGCTCAGCTCTTTGATCCACTTGGTTTCGTCTCACCGGTTGTGATAAGAGCCAAGATTCTTTTACAAGAGCTTTGGCTTCACAAGCTCAGCTGGGATGAACCACTGCCATCCCAGGTCTCAACACGATGGACCGCAATCAGAGAAGATCTCAACAGTCTGGCCAGACTCTCAATTCCTCGTTGGTTTAACACATGGAGCAACTCAATAGTGGAATTGCATGGCTTCTCTGATGCATCTCAACTGGCCATGGCCGCAGTGATTTACATCACTGTTGACTCAACTTCCACAGGAAAGGTGGCTTCACTTGTTTGCTCAAAAACGCGCGTGGCACCACACAAGAAGCTCACTATACCAAGGCTTGAATTGACTGCAGCTTTGTTATTAGCTAAGCTGGTTGCATACGTTCAAACCACACTCAAGGTTAAAATCTCATCGACTCACCTGTGGACGGACTCATCAGTAACTCTCACCTGGATCAAAGCTCATCCTGCTGGGTGGAAAGACTATGTCCGAAACAAAGTCGCTCAGGTACAGGAACTCACACCCAATGCTCAGTGGCGTCATGTGGCAGGCACAAGCAATCCAGCTGATTGTGCCTCACGAGGTATTTCAACATCTCAACTGGCTTCTCATCAGTTGTGGTGGTCGGGTCCACCGTGGATGGTGAAACCTAGTCAATCTTGGCCAAAATCCACAACTGATTCAGAAGATTTGAGCATCATGGAAGCCCGACCGGGGGTAGCTCTCCTCGCGGCAACACAGACGCCAGAGTATCACTGGGAACTCATACATCGCTGTTCTTCGCTCTCAAAATTATGTCGTCTTACCTCATATTGTGTGAGAGTAGTGGAGAAAATGAGAAAGAGGTTAGAATCGGCAGGAAACGCTCCACTCACTGCGAGAGAAATGGCTGCAGCAAACACATTTTGGACAAAAGCCACACAAGCCGTGTTTTTCAAGCACGAGATACAAGTGTTGCAGCCAGGCTCGCATCTTTCATCTGCTCACCCCTTCAGTCGACTAACAGCTTTTATCGACAAGGAGGGTGTACTTAGAGTAGGAGGTCGCCTTGCTCAATCAGCACTCACTTATGAAGAAAGGTATCCTGCCATTCTACCTCGTCATTCAAGATTCACGACTCTGATTATCGATCAAGCTCACGTGCGAACTCTTCACGGAGGCACGCAGCTCACACTAGCTCAAGTTCGGCTAACACATTAGATCGTAGGCGGTAGAGCTCCTGTGAAATCTCATATATTACATTGCGTGGTGTGTGCTCGGCAGAGAGGAGTCCGAGCACAACAGTTGATGGGTCAACTGCCTCTGTCACGAGTCACACCATCGCGCGCATTTTCTCACACAGGAGTAGACTACGCCGGTCCTCTCACGCTCAAAACTTGGAAGGGGCGAGGCAGCAAAACGCACAAAGGCTGGATCTGCGTTTTTGTGTGTCTCGCCACTTCGGCTCTGCATCTTGAGGCCGTCAGTGACTACTCAGCTGACGGCTTCCTCTCAACGTTCAGGCGATTCTCATCGAGGCGTGGCATTCCTCACACCATCTATTCTGACTGTGGCACCAACTTCGTTGGTGCACACGAATTCATACGACAGATGTTTAGGAAGGCTTCGCAAGAGCATCATCTCATCGCTTCTTCTCTCGCAAATCAACAGATTGCGTGGAAGTTTAACCCGCCTGCGGCACCACATATGGGTGGAAAATGGGAAGCAGCTGTTAAGTCCGTTAAATTCCATCTGCGGCGAACGGTGGGTGATACAGCACTCACGGTCGAAGAGCTCTCAACGCTGCTTTCTCAAATAGAGGCCATACTTAACTCAAGGCCTCTGGAACCGCTCAGCGATGATCCAGATGACTCATCAGCACTCACGCCTAGACATTTTCTCATTGGTGGAGCACTCACAATGGTCCCAGAACCGAATCTGGAAGATTTGGCAACCTCACGGCTCTCAAGGTGGCAATTGTTGCAGCAAAAAATACATCAATTTTGGCGACAGTGGTCTGCACATTATTTACGACGGCAGCAGTCAATTTCAAAGTGGCACCATCCTAACAACATTATCCAAGTTGGCTCGTTGGTCCTGCTCACAGATGAGCGCTTTCCACCGTGCAAGTGGCCACTTGCACGAGTCACCGAGTTGCATCCGGGCGAAGACAGGCTCACCAGGGTGGTGACCCTCAAAACTGCTACCACCACGCTCACCAGGCCAATCTCAAAACTTGCTGTTCTGCCAATCTCATCCAACACCCGGCAATGAATAATTAATAATCAACCCCGTTGCTGATGGCGGGCGGAATGTTGGAAAATCAGCTGGCGCACGGCGATCGATAATCGTCGTGCGCCTACCTGTTGCGCTGCTCTACTACGCGTTGTTCGGTTGAGTCGAAGATAGCCGAGGCATGGGCTTCGCGAAACCGAGGATGTGCCTCGTTGGCACGCCGCGTCGAGCGAGAGGATGTCTCTCTCGCTTGACTTCGGTTTCGCTCACCGGCTATCTCGCTCAACTGACTCCAGCGCCCAACGAAACTTTCATACTCGCAGCCATCTTGAGAATTTGGCACTTTTGCGACACACATCCCTTCGGACAGCACGCGCATCTTTGGACTTCTCGGACCTTTTCACCAACCTTCTACATCGGCATCACTCAACAACACTCACCAGGACTCATTGCTCAAGGTAAGAGTGCTCTGGCACAATTATGCGTAATTCAATACCAGTGCGGAGAAAATATGGTACATCAGCACTTGGCCTCACTCGTGGCGTGCGCTGCAGCACATGCTGCACCACGTTTTGCATCAATTCTTTTGCCAGATAATTAATACAATTATGCTGGTGTTTATATTCACTGTGCTTTCCTCCCGGAAATCTGCTGGGAAAGCACAGTGACTATACCTTGCTCATTTCGTGCATCCTCATTCTATGTTGTATTGTGCTACGCAGTGCTGACTGCGTAGCTGGTTTCACACACAGACTTAGCACTCAAGCAAGGTTATTGCAAATGCTCATTAATTCACTGCAACCACTTTGCAATACACTGCTGAGTGGTTGCAGTGAATTACACACAAACATTTTCGCACTCAATGGTATCAGCGTGTCGTGCTGCGTAGCTCTCGCTACGTTGCACGCACCGCTGTCTCAAGTTTAAATTCTGCACACAAATAATAATTGTGTGCAGCTCACATTATCATTCTGAATTGGATTCACAAATTTAATTCAATCTAAGCACTCATCTCTCTCATAGCGTGGCGTGGTCCGCAGCACAGCCTGCGACACACGCACCGCTCTCAGTGCTCCCAGCGCACAATTAATATAATTGTGTGCTTGCTCTCAGCTCATAAATCAAAAGTCAACTCACTTGTTTATATTCAATTCTAACTCTCACAATTTTGGTGCATTTTATTGTATTATTTTGTCATTTTATAGATTGCAACTTATTTTGACATTTGTCCTTTTTGGTCTAAATTTATAACAAAATTGTATTTCAATAATTACCAGGAAGGTAGAAATAAACCACTTCCTCACTATAACATCTATGTGTCTGGTTTTATTTTCCTCTTGCTTTAAGTGAGTACTCATCCCATTTCAATAATTTCACAGATCAATCAAACCGGACGGATTCTCAACATTTTGGTCCTTCGAGCCGGATACTCGACTTGAGCAAGAGAGACCAGGGTTTCTACCTTCCGCTCTCATCTCTGCGCATTCATCGGCTCATCTGGTAGGACTCTGCGTAGCCCATCGCAGGATCCTCATCGGCTCATCACCTCGTCAAGCGGAGCTGCAAGTGGGGTAAAGTACATCTCTGCGGAGAATCTTCGTTGCTATCTTCACTTTCTCTACTTGTACCGTTTGCAACAGGACTAGCAATGTCTGAGGGCAATTCGACGGACTCTGGGGTGGCGCCTGGAAATCTTGAGGAAAAAAGGACATTGTTGGTTCCTGGGGCCGGCGTCGTTCCGAAGAAGACCCGATCGCCAACTCGACTTACAACCGAGATGGCGTTGAAGGTCCAATCCCAACGGCGCCGGATTGCTCATCTGCAAACGGTAATAGCTCTGCTTAACGAGGGCGGAGATACCCTCACCATGGAGTCGCTTGACGCTTACGTCGAGCAGGTCACGGAGATCCACAGCGATTTCCGGAAGGAACACGAGCTGTTGGAGTCTTCGTGCCCTCCGAGCTGTGTTGACCATGACTATTTTGCAGACGATTTGCAAAGCCTTGAGGCGCAGGTCGCCCTCAAGGCCAAGGTCACAGCTCGGGAAGCCATGGGGAGGTTAGCTCAAGGGCACCTTCCTGCACTGGCACCCGTAGCGTCGCCGCGCCCCCACACAAGGCTGCCGGAGATGAAGCTGCCGACGTTTGGAGGCGACTATTCCGGATGGCCGGCGTTCCGTGACGTGTTCACGTCGCTGGTCATCCGAAATGCCCGCCTCGCTGATGTCGACCGGCTGTTGTATCTGCGTGGCTGCGTGTCGGGCACGACGGCGCAGCTCATTCAGGGGTTCGCAGTCACCTGCGAATCATTTAATCAGGCATGGGAGACACTGGTCTCCCGTTACGAGAACAAGCGGCTGCTGGTGCAGGAGCGCCTGGACAGGCTCTTCGCACTCAAGTCCTGCTCATCCGACACAAGATCATTCTCATCAATCCTGGCTTCGTTCTCCGAGACTTACAGAGCTCTTTCTTCGCTGGCAACGAAGGAAGAGCTCTGGGATTGCGTGATGGTGAGGTTGCTGGCAAAACAGCTTGACCAAACCACGCGTGAGGCCTGGGAGACGAAGCTAGGACGCACATCGGACTTCCCGGCTTTTGCTGAGCTCGAGGAGTTTGCGGAGACCAAGGTGAGAGCGTTGGAGATGGCGAAGGCCACTCCCAAGACCGGGACAACCTCAAACCGACCGTCTTCTGCGAATCCTCCCCCAGCGAAGGCCGGGACGCATAGCGCCGCGGCACATCACGCAGGTAGCGCAGCACGTGGCGCTCTGTCGTCGACCTTCACCGCGAATGATTACCCCTGTGACTGCTGTCGGGCTCGTGGGCACTTTATTGTTATGTGTCCTGAGTTCCGGCGGCTCACTGTGGGTGATCGTCGCAAGATGGCGGAGAAAGCACGGCTGTGCTACAACTGCCTTGGTCGGCATAACGCGTCGGCCTGTCGATCGAGCCGGAAGTGCAAGGAGTGTTCAAGGCGGCACCACACGATGCTGCATCCGGCAGCGCCCCCTGCAACAGCTTCCGACGTGCAACCGGCTCAGTCACAGGCTTCAGCTCAATAGGATGTCGTCGCGGTCGTCCTCTCATCGGCACAGCTCACATGGAACTGCTCAACATTATTGGCAACTGCATTAGCAGATATACACACATCGGTTTCAGCTCATCAAGCAAGACTTCTCATCGATCCTGGATCAGAATTGACTTTCATTACGGAAGAACTCTTTCGTAAGCTCAACGCAACACGCAAGCACTCATCAATTCCGATCACAGGGGTCGGTGGAAGGCGCTCAACGCAGACACATGGCTCCGTACAGCTCACACTGTGTTCCACATACACCAAGGAGAAAGTCACGGTACTGGCTCTCATTCTCAACACGGTTACTACTCACTTGCCATCCTTTGAGTCGTCAGTTCGTACATGGCCTCACATAGTGAAGCTGAAACTGGCTGACCCTGACTTTCTCACACCACGACCAATCGATATCATAATTGGAGCAGATATTTATGGACAGGTTATTAAACCAAATATTCTCAAGGGCACATCATCTGCACCTATTGCACAATTATCAATATTTGGGTGGCTCATCATTGGACCAACAAACTCATGCCAATCTGATGCACTCACTGTTCATCATGCTGCGGTGCAACATGACGATCAGGAATTACAAAATGTGCTAACGAAATTTTGGATTCAGGAAGAGCCACCAAAGGACACAGTAAGTCAACTCACACCAGAGGAGCAGGCATGCGAGGATCATTTTCGCGACACGCATCAGCGTGATTCTACAGGCCGGTACATCGTTCAGCTTCCTCTCATATCATCGCCTGCGAATCTTGGAAACTCACACTCACGAGCACTTCAGTGTCTGCAACACACGCTACGGAAAATCTCAAGAAATGCTGAATACGGTCAGCTCTATACAACGTTCATGGACGAATATGAGCAACTCGGTCACATGGTGAAGGCGTCAAAGTCATCTCAATTTGGAAAACATTATTACTTGCCTCACCACGGTGTTCTCAGACCAGACAGTACTACCACGAAATTACGTGTTGTATTCAATGGGTCGAGTTCAACTTCATCAGGAAAATCTCTCAATGACATCATGCACACCGGACCGAATTTATTGCTCAACATTTCAGACGTGCTCATTTGGATCCGTCAACATAGACACATCTTCGCCACTGACATAACAAAAATGTATCGTCAGATCCGAGTTCATCCTGAGGATTGGAATCTTCAACGGATTCTATGGAAAGATGGTCAACTCAATCCTGTGCCTTTTCAACTAACTACGGTTACATGTGGTACAAAGGCTGCGCCATATTTGGCAGTTAGAACACTCATGCAGCTCACCGAAGATGGAGGCCATCGGTTACCGCTTGCTGTGCCAGCTATCAAATTTGGCAGGTATGTGGATGACATCTTCGGTGGGGCGGATTCAACTCACCAGCTCATTGAAATAGCTCAACAGCTCAAGGACTTGTGCATGGCGGGCGGTTTTCCACTCGCCAAGTGGCACTCGTCAGACCTCAAAGCATTTGCCAATATCTTCTCATCAAGGTCAAGCTCAGCTATCTCAATGGACGACTGCGAAACAAAAATTCTTGGATTGACTTGGCTTCCTAGTGAAGATAAGTTCAAGTTCACATCCGGGTTCAACTCAGCTCAAGAAAGTTTTACAAAACGCCTCATTCTCTCTGAGGTGGCTCAGCTCTTTGATCCACTTGGTTTCGTCTCACCGGTTGTGATAAGAGCCAAGATTCTTTTACAAGAGCTTTGGCTTCACAAGCTCAGCTGGGATGAACCACTGCCATCCCAGGTCTCAACACGATGGACCGCAATCAGAGAAGATCTCAACAGTCTGGCCAGACTCTCAATTCCTCGTTGGTTTAACACATGGAGCAACTCAACAGTGGAATTGCATGGCTTCTCTGATGCATCTCAACTGGCCATGGCCGCAGTGATTTACATCACTGTTGACTCAACTTCCACAGGAAAGGTGGCTTCACTTGTTTGCTCAAAAACGCGCGTGGCACCACACAAGAAGCTCACTATACCAAGGCTTGAATTGACTGCAGCTTTGTTATTAGCTAAGCTGGTTGCATACGTTCAAACCACACTCAAGGTTAAAATCTCATCGACTCACCTGTGGACGGACTCATCAGTAACTCTCACCTGGATCAAAGCTCATCCTGCTGGGTGGAAAGACTATGTCCGAAACAAAGTCGCTCAGGTACAGGAACTCACACCCAATGCTCAGTGGCGTCATGTGGCAGGCACAAGCAATCCAGCTGATTGTGCCTCACGAGGTATTTCAACATCTCAACTGGCTTCTCATCAGTTGTGGTGGTCGGGTCCACCGTGGATGGTGAAACCTAGTCAATCTTGGCCAAAATCCACAACTGATTCAGAAGATTTGAGCATCATGGAAGCCCGACCGGGGGTAGCTCTCCTCGCGGCAACACAGACGCCAGAGTATCACTGGGAACTCATACATCGCTGTTCTTCGCTCTCAAAATTATGTCGTCTTACCTCATATTGTGTGAGAGTAGTGGAGAAAATGAGAAAGAGGTTAGAATCGGCAGGAAACGCTCCACTCACTGCGAGAGAAATGGCTGCAGCAAACACATTTTGGACAAAAGCCACACAAGCCGTGTTTTTCAAGCACGAGATACAAGTGTTGCAGCCAGGCTCGCATCTTTCATCTGCTCACCCCTTCAGTCGACTAACAGCTTTTATCGACAAGGAGGGTGTACTTAGAGTAGGAGGTCGCCTTGCTCAATCAGCACTCACTTATGAAGAAAGGTATCCTGCCATTCTACCTCGTCATTCAAGATTCACGACTCTGATTATCGATCAAGCTCACGTGCGAACTCTTCACGGAGGCACGCAGCTCACACTAGCTCAAGTTCGGCTAACACATTAGATCGTAGGCGGTAGAGCTCCTGTGAAATCTCATATATTACATTGCGTGGTGTGTGCTCGGCAGAGAGGAGTCCGAGCACAACAGTTGATGGGTCAACTGCCTCTGTCACGAGTCACACCATCGCGCGCATTTTCTCACACAGGAGTAGACTACGCCGGTCCTCTCACGCTCAAAACTTGGAAGGGGCGAGGCAGCAAAACGCACAAAGGCTGGATCTGCGTTTTTGTGTGTCTCGCCACTTCGGCTCTGCATCTTGAGGCCGTCAGTGACTACTCAGCTGACGGCTTCCTCTCAACGTTAAGGCGATTCTCATCGAGGCGTGGCATTCCTCACACCATCTATTCTGACTGTGGCACCAACTTCGTTGGTGCACACGAATTCATACGACAGATGTTTAGGAAGGCTTCGCAAGAGCATCATCTCATCGCTTCTTCTCTCGCAAATCAACAGATTGCGTGGAAGTTTAACCCGCCTGCGGCACCACATATGGGTGGAAAGTGGGAAGCAGCTGTTAAGTCCGTTAAATTCCATCTGCGGCGAACGGTGGGTGATACAGCACTCACGGTCGAAGAGCTCTCAACGCTGCTTTCTCAAATAGAGGCCATACTTAACTCAAGGCCTCTGGAACCGCTCAGCGATGATCCAGATGACTCATCAGCACTCACGCCTAGACATTTTCTCATTGGTGGAGCACTCACAATGGTCCCAGAACCGAATCTGGAAGATTTGGCAACCTCACGGCTCTCAAGGTGGCAATTGTTGCAGCAAAAAATACATCAATTTTGGCGACAGTGGTCTGCACATTATTTACGACGGCAGCAGTCAATTTCAAAGTGGCACCATCCTAACAACATTATCCAAGTTGGCTCGTTGGTCCTGCTCACAGATGAGCGCTTTCCACCGTGCAAGTGGCCACTTGCACGAGTCACCGAGTTGCATCCGGGCGAAGACAGGCTCACCAGGGTGGTGACCCTCAAAACTGCTACCACCACGCTCACCAGGCCAATCTCAAAACTTGCTGTTCTGCCAATCTCATCCAACACCCGGCAATGAATAATTAATAATCAACCCCGTTGCTGATGGCGGGCGGAATGTTGGAAAATCAGCTGGCGCACGGCGATCGATAATCGTCGTGCGCCTACCTGTTGCGCTGCTCTACTACGCGTTGTTCGGTTGAGTCGAAGATAGCCGAGGCATGGGCTTCGCGAAACCGAGGATGTGCCTCGTTGGCACGCCGCGTCGAGCGAGAGGATGTCTCTCTCGCTTGACTTCGGTTTCGCTCACCGGCTATCTCGCTCAACTGACTCCAGCGCCCAACGAAACTTTCATACTCGCAGCCATCTTGAGAATTTGGCACTTTTGCGACACACATCCCTTCGGACAGCACGCGCATCTTTGGACTTCTCGGACCTTTTCACCAACCTTCTACATCGGCATCACTCAACAACACTCACCAGGACTCATTGCTCAAGGTAAGAGTGCTCTGGCACAATTATGCGTAATTCAATACCAGTGCGGAGAAAATATGGTACATCAGCACTTGGCCTCACTCGTGGCGTGCGCTGCAGCACATGCTGCACCACGTTTTGCATCAATTCTTTTGCCAGATAATTAATACAATTATGCTGGTGTTTATATTCACTGTGCTTTCCTCCCGGAAATCTGCTGGGAAAGCACAGTGACTATACCTTGCTCATTTCGTGCATCCTCATTCTATGTTGTATTGTGCTACGCAGTGCTGACTGCGTAGCTGGTTTCACACACAGGCTTAGCACTCAAGCAAGGTTATTGCAAATGCTCATTAATTCACTGCAACCACTTTGCAATACACTGCTGAGTGGTTGCAGTGAATTACACACAAACATTTTCACAGTCAATGGTATCAGCGTGTCGTGCTGCGTAGCTCTCGCTACGTTGCACGCACCGCTGTCTCAAGTTTAAATTCTGCACACAAATAATAATTGTGTGCAGCTCACATTATCATTCTGAATTGGATTCACAAATTTAATTCAATCTAAGCACTCATCTCTCTCATAGCGTGGCGTGGTCCGCAGCACAGCCTGCGACACACGCACCGCTCTCAGTGCTCCCAGCGCACAATTAATATAATTGTGTGCTTGCTCTCAGCTCATAAATCAAAAGTCAACTCACTTGTTTATATTCAATTCTAACTCTCACAATTTTGGTGCATTTTATTGTATTATTTTGTCATTTTATAGATTGCAACTTATTTTGACATTTGTCCTTTTTGGTCTAAATTTATAACAAAATTGTATTTCAATAATTACCAGGAAGGTAGAAATAAACCACTTCCTCACTATAACATCTATGTGTCTGGTTTTATTTTCCTCTTGCTTTAAGTGAGTACTCATCCCATTTCAATAATTTCACAGATCAATCAAACCGGACGGATTCTCAACATTTTGGTCCTTCGAGCCGGATACTCGACTTGAGCAAGAGAGACCAGGGTTTCTACCTTCCGCTCTCATCTCTGCGCATTCATCGGCTCATCTGGTAGGACTCTGCGTAGCCCATCGCAGGATCCTCATCGGCTCATCACCTCGTCAAGCGGAGCTGCAAGTGGGGTAAAGTACATCTCTGCGGAGAATCTTCGTTGCTATCTTCACTTTCTCTACTTGTACCGTTTGCAACAGGACTAGCAATGTCTGAGGGCAATTCGACGGACTCTGGGGTGGCGCCTGGAAATCTTGAGGAAAAAAGGACATTGTTGGTTCCTGGGGCCGGCGTCGTTCCGAAGAAGACCCGATCGCCAACTCGACTTACAACCGAGATGGCGTTGAAGGTCCAATCCCAACGGCGCCGGATTGCTCATCTGCAAACGGTAATAGCTCTGCTTAACGAGGGCGGAGATACCCTCACCATGGAGTCGCTTGACGCTTACGTCGAGCAGGTCACGGAGATCCACAGCGATTTCCGGAAGGAACACGAGCTGTTGGAGTCTTCGTGCCCTCCGAGCTGTGTTGACCATGACTATTTTGCAGACGATTTGCAAAGCCTTGAGGCGCAGGTCGCCCTCAAGGCCAAGGTCACAGCTCGGGAAGCCATGGGGAGGTTAGCTCAAGGGCACCTTCCTGCACTGGCACCCGTAGCGTCGCCGCGCCCCCACACAAGGCTGCCGGAGATAAAGCTGCCGACGTTTGGAGGCGACTATTCCGGATGGCCGGCGTTCCGTGACGTGTTCACGTCGCTGGTCATCCGAAATGCCCGCCTTGCTGATGTCGACCGGCTGTTGTATCTGCGTGGCTGCGTGTCGGGCACGACGGCGCAGCTCATTCAGGGGTTCGCAGTCACCTGCGAATCATTTAATCAGGCATGGGAGACACTGGTCTCCCGTTACGAGAACAAGCGGCTGCTGGTGCAGGAGCGCCTGGACAGGCTCTTCGCACTCAAGTCCTGCTCATCCGACACAAGATCATTCTCATCAATCCTGGCTTCGTTCTCCGAGACTTACAGAGCTCTTTCTTCGCTGGCAACGAAGGAAGAGCTCTGGGATTGCGTGATGGTGAGGTTGCTGGCAAAACAGCTTGACCAAACCACGCGTGAGGCCTGGGAGACGAAGCTAGGACGCACATCGGACTTCCCGGCTTTTGCTGAGCTCGAGGAGTTTGCGGAGACCAAGGTGAGAGCGTTGGAGATGGCGAAGGCCACTCCCAAGACCGGGACAACCTCAAACCGACCGTCTTCTGCGAATCCTCCCCCAGCGAAGGCCGGGACGCATAGCGCCGCGGCACATCACGCAGGTAGCGCAGCACGTGGCGCTCTGTCGTCGACCTTCACCGCGAATGATTACCCCTGTGACTGCTGTCGGGCTCGTGGGCACTTTATTGTTATGTGTCCTGAGTTCCGGCGGCTCACTGTGGGTGATCGTCGCAAGATGGCGGAGAAAGCACGGCTGTGCTACAACTGCCTTGGTCGGCATAACGCGTCGGCCTGTCGATCGAGCCGGAAGTGCAAGGAGTGTTCAAGGCGGCACCACACGATGCTGCATCCGGCAGCGCCCCCTGCAACAGCTTCCGACGTGCAACCGGCTCAGTCACAGGCTTCAGCTCAATAGGATGTCGTCGCGGTCGTCCTCTCATCGGCACAGCTCACATGGAACTGCTCAACATTATTGGCAACTGCATTAGCAGATATACACACATCGGTTTCAGCTCATCAAGCAAGACTTCTCATCGATCCTGGATCAGAATTGACTTTCATTACGGAAGAACTCTTTCGTAAGCTCAACGCAACACGCAAGCACTCATCAATTCCGATCACAGGGGTCGGTGGAAGGCGCTCAACGCAGACACATGGCTCCGTACAGCTCACACTGTGTTCCACATACACCAAGGAGAAAGTCACGGTACTGGCTCTCATTCTCAACACGGTTACTACTCACTTGCCATCCTTTGAGTCGTCAGTTCGTACATGGCCTCACATAGTGAAGCTGAAACTGGCTGACCCTGACTTTCTCACACCACGACCAATCGATATCATAATTGGAGCAGATATTTATGGACAGGTTATTAAACCAAATATTCTCAAGGGCACATCATCTGCACCTATTGCACAATTATCAATATTTGGGTGGCTCATCATTGGACCAACAAACTCATGCCAATCTGATGCACTCACTGTTCATCATGCTGCGGTGCAACATGACGATCAGGAATTACAAAATGTGCTAACGAAATTTTGGATTCAGGAAGAGCCACCAAAGGACACAGTAAGTCAACTCACACCAGAGGAGCAGGCATGCGAGGATCATTTTCGCGACACGCATCAGCGTGATTCTACAGGCCGGTACATCGTTCAGCTTCCTCTCATATCATCGCCTGCGAATCTTGGAAACTCACACTCACGAGCACTTCAGTGTCTGCAACACACGCTACGGAAAATCTCAAGAAATGCTGAATACGGTCAGCTCTATACAACGTTCATGGACGAATATGAGCAACTCGGTCACATGGTGAAGGCGTCAAAGTCATCTCAATTTGGAAAACATTATTACTTGCCTCACCACGGTGTTCTCAGACCAGACAGTACTACCACGAAATTACGTGTTGTATTCAATGGGTCGAGTTCAACTTCATCAGGAAAATCTCTCAATGACATCATGCACACCGGACCGAATTTATTGCTCAACATTTCAGACGTGCTCATTTGGATCCGTCAACATAGACACATCTTCGCCACTGACATAACAAAAATGTATCGTCAGATCCGAGTTCATCCTGAGGATTGGAATCTTCAACGGATTCTATGGAAAGATGGTCAACTCAATCCTGTGCCTTTTCAACTAACTACGGTTACATGTGGTACAAAGGCTGCGCCATATTTGGCAGTTAGAACACTCATGCAGCTCACCGAAGATGGAGGCCATCGGTTACCGCTTGCTGTGCCAGCTATCAAATTTGGCAGGTATGTGGATGACATCTTCGGTGGGGCGGATTCAACTCACCAGCTCATTGAAATAGCTCAACAGCTCAAGGACTTGTGCATGGCGGGCGGTTTTCCACTCGCCAAGTGGCACTCGTCAGACCTCAAAGCATTTGCCAATATCTTCTCATCAAGGTCAAGCTCAGCTATCTCAATGGACGACTGCGAAACAAAAATTCTTGGATTGACTTGGCTTCCTAGTGAAGATAAGTTCAAGTTCACATCCGGGTTCAACTCAGCTCAAGAAAGTTTTACAAAACGCCTCATTCTCTCTGAGGTGGCTCAGCTCTTTGATCCACTTGGTTTCGTCTCACCGGTTGTGATAAGAGCCAAGATTCTTTTACAAGAGCTTTGGCTTCACAAGCTCAGCTGGGATGAACCACTGCCATCCCAGGTCTCAACACGATGGACCGCAATCAGAGAAGATCTCAACAGTCTGGCCAGACTCTCAATTCCTCGTTGGTTTAACACATGGAGCAACTCAACAGTGGAATTGCATGGCTTCTCTGATGCATCTCAACTGGCCATGGCCGCAGTGATTTACATCACTGTTGACTCAACTTCCACAGGAAAGGTGGCTTCACTTGTTTGCTCAAAAACGCGCGTGGCACCACACAAGAAGCTCACTATACCAAGGCTTGAATTGACTGCAGCTTTGTTATTAGCTAAGCTGGTTGCATACGTTCAAACCACACTCAAGGTTAAAATCTCATCGACTCACCTGTGGACGGACTCATCAGTAACTCTCACCTGGATCAAAGCTCATCCTGCTGGGTGGAAAGACTATGTCCGAAACAAAGTCGCTCAGGTACAGGAACTCACACCCAATGCTCAGTGGCGTCATGTGGCAGGCACAAGCAATCCAGCTGATTGTGCCTCACGAGGTATTTCAACATCTCAACTGGCTTCTCATCAGTTGTGGTGGTCGGGTCCACCGTGGATGGTGAAACCTAGTCAATCTTGGCCAAAATCCACAACTGATTCAGAAGATTTGAGCATCATGGAAGCCCGACCGGGGGTAGCTCTCCTCGCGGCAACACAGACGCCAGAGTATCACTGGGAACTCATACATCGCTGTTCTTCGCTCTCAAAATTATGTCGTCTTACCTCATATTGTGTGAGAGTAGTGGAGAAAATGAGAAAGAGGTTAGAATCGGCAGGAAACGCTCCACTCACTGCGAGAGAAATGGCTGCAGCAAACACATTTTGGACAAAAGCCACACAAGCCGTGTTTTTCAAGCACGAGATACAAGTGTTGCAGCCAGGCTCGCATCTTTCATCTGCTCACCCCTTCAGTCGACTAACAGCTTTTATCGACAAGGAGGGTGTACTTAGAGTAGGAGGTCGCCTTGCTCAATCAGCACTCACTTATGAAGAAAGGTATCCTGCCATTCTACCTCGTCATTCAAGATTCACGACTCTGATTATCGATCAAGCTCACGTGCGAACTCTTCACGGAGGCACGCAGCTCACACTAGCTCAAGTTCGGCTAACACATTAGATCGTAGGCGGTAGAGCTCCTGTGAAATCTCATATATTACATTGCGTGGTGTGTGCTCGGCAGAGAGGAGTCCGAGCACAACAGTTGATGGGTCAACTGCCTCTGTCACGAGTCACACCATCGCGCGCATTTTCTCACACAGGAGTAGACTACGCCGGTCCTCTCACGCTCAAAACTTGGAAGGGGCGAGGCAGCAAAACGCACAAAGGCTGGATCTGCGTTTTTGTGTGTCTCGCCACTTCGGCTCTGCATCTTGAGGCCGTCAGTGACTACTCAGCTGACGGCTTCCTCTCAACGTTCAGGCGATTCTCATCGAGGCGTGGCATTCCTCACACCATCTATTCTGACTGTGGCACCAACTTCGTTGGTGCACACGAATTCATACGACAGATGTTTAGGAAGGCTTCGCAAGAGCATCATCTCATCGCTTCTTCTCTCGCAAATCAACAGATTGCGTGGAAGTTTAACCCGCCTGCGGCACCACATATGGGTGGAAAGTGGGAAGCAGCTGTTAAGTCCGTTAAATTCCATCTGCGGCGAACGGTGGGTGATACAGCACTCACGGTCGAAGAGCTCTCAACGCTGCTTTCTCAAATAGAGGCCATACTTAACTCAAGGCCTCTGGAACCGCTCAGCGATGATCCAGATGACTCATCAGCACTCACGCCTAGACATTTTCTCATTGGTGGAGCACTCACAATGGTCCCAGAACCGAATCTGGAAGATTTGGCAACCTCACGGCTCTCAAGGTGGCAATTGTTGCAGCAAAAAATACATCAATTTTGGCGACAGTGGTCTGCACATTATTTACGACGGCAGCAGTCAATTTCAAAGTGGCACCATCCTAACAACATTATCCAAGTTGGCTCGTTGGTCCTGCTCACAGATGAGCGCTTTCCACCGTGCAAGTGGCCACTTGCACGAGTCACCGAGTTGCATCCGGGCGAAGACAGGCTCACCAGGGTGGTGACCCTCAAAACTGCTACCACCACGCTCACCAGGCCAATCTCAAAACTTGCTGTTCTGCCAATCTCATCCAACACCCGGCAATGAATAATTAATAATCAACCCCGTTGCTGATGGCGGGCGGAATGTTGGAAAATCAGCTGGCGCACGGCGATCGATAATCGTCGTGCGCCTACCTGTTGCGCTGCTCTACTACGCGTTGTTCGGTTGAGTCGAAGATAGCCGAGGCATGGGCTTCGCGAAACCGAGGATGTGCCTCGTTGGCACGCCGCGTCGAGCGAGAGGATGTCTCTCTCGCTTGACTTCGGTTTCGCTCACCGGCTATCTCGCTCAACTGACTCCAGCGCCCAACGAAACTTTCATACTCGCAGCCATCTTGAGAATTTGGCACTTTTGCGACACACATCCCTTCGGACAGCACGCGCATCTTTGGACTTCTCGGACCTTTTCACCAACCTTCTACATCGGCATCACTCAACAACACTCACCAGGACTCATTGCTCAAGGTAAGAGTGCTCTGGCACAATTATGCGTAATTCAATACCAGTGCGGAGAAAATATGGTACATCAGCACTTGGCCTCACTCGTGGCGTGCGCTGCAGCACATGCTGCACCACGTTTTGCATCAATTCTTTTGCCAGATAATTAATACAATTATGCTGGTGTTTATATTCACTGTGCTTTCCTCCCGGAAATCTGCTGGGAAAGCACAGTGACTATACCTTGCTCATTTCGTGCATCCTCATTCTATGTTGTATTGTGCTACGCAGTGCTGACTGCGTAGCTGGTTTCACACACAGGCTTAGCACTCAAGCAAGGTTATTGCAAATGCTCATTAATTCACTGCAACCACTTTGCAATACACTGCTGAGTGGTTGCAGTGAATTACACACAAACATTTTCACAGTCAATGGTATCAGCGTGTCGTGCTGCGTAGCTCTCGCTACGTTGCACGCACCGCTGTCTCAAGTTTAAATTCTGCACACAAATAATAATTGTGTGCAGCTCACATTATCATTCTGAATTGGATTCACAAATTTAATTCAATCTAAGCACTCATCTCTCTCATAGCGTGGCGTGGTCCGCAGCACAGCCTGCGACACACGCACCGCTCTCAGTGCTCCCAGCGCACAATTAATATAATTGTGTGCTTGCTCTCAGCTCATAAATCAAAAGTCAACTCACTTGTTTATATTCAATTCTAACTCTCACAATTTTGGTGCATTTTATTGTATTATTTTGTCATTTTATAGATTGCAACTTATTTTGACATTTGTCCTTTTTGGTCTAAATTTATAACAAAATTGTATTTCAATAATTACCAGGAAGGTAGAAATAAACCACTTCCTCACTATAACATCTATGTGTCTGGTTTTATTTTCCTCTTGCTTTAAGTGAGTACTCATCCCATTTCAATAATTTCACAGATCAATCAAACCGGACGGATTCTCAACATTTTGGTCCTTCGAGCCGGATACTCGACTTGAGCAAGAGAGACCAGGGTTTCTACCTTCCGCTCTCATCTCTGCGCATTCATCGGCTCATCTGGTAGGACTCTGCGTAGCCCATCGCAGGATCCTCATCGGCTCATCACCTCGTCAAGCGGAGCTGCAAGTGGGGTAAAGTACATCTCTGCGGAGAATCTTCGTTGCTATCTTCACTTTCTCTACTTGTACCGTTTGCAACAGGACTAGCAATGTCTGAGGGCAATTCGACGGACTCTGGGGTGGCGCCTGGAAATCTTGAGGAAAAAAGGACATTGTTGGTTCCTGGGGCCGGCGTCGTTCCGAAGAAGACCCGATCGCCAACTCGACTTACAACCGAGATGGCGTTGAAGGTCCAATCCCAACGGCGCCGGATTGCTCATCTGCAAACGGTAATAGCTCTGCTTAACGAGGGCGGAGATACCCTCACCATGGAGTCGCTTGACGCTTACGTCGAGCAGGTCACGGAGATCCACAGCGATTTCCGGAAGGAACACGAGCTGTTGGAGTCTTCGTGCCCTCCGAGCTGTGTTGACCATGACTATTTTGCAGACGATTTGCAAAGCCTTGAGGCGCAGGTCGCCCTCAAGGCCAAGGTCACAGCTCGGGAAGCCATGGGGAGGTTAGCTCAAGGGCACCTTCCTGCACTGGCACCCGTAGCGTCGCCGCGCCCCCACACAAGGCTGCCGGAGATAAAGCTGCCGACGTTTGGAGGCGACTATTCCGGATGGCCGGCGTTCCGTGACGTGTTCACGTCGCTGGTCATCCGAAATGCCCGCCTTGCTGATGTCGACCGGCTGTTGTATCTGCGTGGCTGCGTGTCGGGCACGACGGCGCAGCTCATTCAGGGGTTCGCAGTCACCTGCGAATCATTTAATCAGGCATGGGAGACACTGGTCTCCCGTTACGAGAACAAGCGGCTGCTGGTGCAGGAGCGCCTGGACAGGCTCTTCGCACTCAAGTCCTGCTCATCCGACACAAGATCATTCTCATCAATCCTGGCTTCGTTCTCCGAGACTTACAGAGCTCTTTCTTCGCTGGCAACGAAGGAAGAGCTCTGGGATTGCGTGATGGTGAGGTTGCTGGCAAAACAGCTTGACCAAACCACGCGTGAGGCCTGGGAGACGAAGCTAGGACGCACATCGGACTTCCCGGCTTTTGCTGAGCTCGAGGAGTTTGCGGAGACCAAGGTGAGAGCGTTGGAGATGGCGAAGGCCACTCCCAAGACCGGGACAACCTCAAACCGACCGTCTTCTGCGAATCCTCCCCCAGCGAAGGCCGGGACGCATAGCGCCGCGGCACATCACGCAGGTAGCGCAGCACGTGGCGCTCTGTCGTCGACCTTCACCGCGAATGATTACCCCTGTGACTGCTGTCGGGCTCGTGGGCACTTTATTGTTATGTGTCCTGAGTTCCGGCGGCTCACTGTGGGTGATCGTCGCAAGATGGCGGAGAAAGCACGGCTGTGCTACAACTGCCTTGGTCGGCATAACGCGTCGGCCTGTCGATCGAGCCGGAAGTGCAAGGAGTGTTCAAGGCGGCACCACACGATGCTGCATCCGGCAGCGCCCCCTGCAACAGCTTCCGACGTGCAACCGGCTCAGTCACAGGCTTCAGCTCAATAGGATGTCGTCGCGGTCGTCCTCTCATCGGCACAGCTCACATGGAACTGCTCAACATTATTGGCAACTGCATTAGCAGATATACACACATCGGTTTCAGCTCATCAAGCAAGACTTCTCATCGATCCTGGATCAGAATTGACTTTCATTACGGAAGAACTCTTTCGTAAGCTCAACGCAACACGCAAGCACTCATCAATTCCGATCACAGGGGTCGGTGGAAGGCGCTCAACGCAGACACATGGCTCCGTACAGCTCACACTGTGTTCCACATACACCAAGGAGAAAGTCACGGTACTGGCTCTCATTCTCAACACGGTTACTACTCACTTGCCATCCTTTGAGTCGTCAGTTCGTACATGGCCTCACATAGTGAAGCTGAAACTGGCTGACCCTGACTTTCTCACACCACGACCAATCGATATCATAATTGGAGCAGATATTTATGGACAGGTTATTAAACCAAATATTCTCAAGGGCACATCATCTGCACCTATTGCACAATTATCAATATTTGGGTGGCTCATCATTGGACCAACAAACTCATGCCAATCTGATGCACTCACTGTTCATCATGCTGCGGTGCAACATGACGATCAGGAATTACAAAATGTGCTAACGAAATTTTGGATTCAGGAAGAGCCACCAAAGGACACAGTAAGTCAACTCACACCAGAGGAGCAGGCATGCGAGGATCATTTTCGCGACACGCATCAGCGTGATTCTACAGGCCGGTACATCGTTCAGCTTCCTCTCATATCATCGCCTGCGAATCTTGGAAACTCACACTCACGAGCACTTCAGTGTCTGCAACACACGCTACGGAAAATCTCAAGAAATGCTGAATACGGTCAGCTCTATACAACGTTCATGGACGAATATGAGCAACTCGGTCACATGGTGAAGGCGTCAAAGTCATCTCAATTTGGAAAACATTATTACTTGCCTCACCACGGTGTTCTCAGACCAGACAGTACTACCACGAAATTACGTGTTGTATTCAATGGGTCGAGTTCAACTTCATCAGGAAAATCTCTCAATGACATCATGCACACCGGACCGAATTTATTGCTCAACATTTCAGACGTGCTCATTTGGATCCGTCAACATAGACACATCTTCGCCACTGACATAACAAAAATGTATCGTCAGATCCGAGTTCATCCTGAGGATTGGAATCTTCAACGGATTCTATGGAAAGATGGTCAACTCAATCCTGTGCCTTTTCAACTAACTACGGTTACATGTGGTACAAAGGCTGCGCCATATTTGGCAGTTAGAACACTCATGCAGCTCACCGAAGATGGAGGCCATCGGTTACCGCTTGCTGTGCCAGCTATCAAATTTGGCAGGTATGTGGATGACATCTTCGGTGGGGCGGATTCAACTCACCAGCTCATTGAAATAGCTCAACAGCTCAAGGACTTGTGCATGGCGGGCGGTTTTCCACTCGCCAAGTGGCACTCGTCAGACCTCAAAGCATTTGCCAATATCTTCTCATCAAGGTCAAGCTCAGCTATCTCAATGGACGACTGCGAAACAAAAATTCTTGGATTGACTTGGCTTCCTAGTGAAGATAAGTTCAAGTTCACATCCGGGTTCAACTCAGCTCAAGAAAGTTTTACAAAACGCCTCATTCTCTCTGAGGTGGCTCAGCTCTTTGATCCACTTGGTTTCGTCTCACCGGTTGTGATAAGAGCCAAGATTCTTTTACAAGAGCTTTGGCTTCACAAGCTCAGCTGGGATGAACCACTGCCATCCCAGGTCTCAACACGATGGACCGCAATCAGAGAAGATCTCAACAGTCTGGCCAGACTCTCAATTCCTCGTTGGTTTAACACATGGAGCAACTCAACAGTGGAATTGCATGGCTTCTCTGATGCATCTCAACTGGCCATGGCCGCAGTGATTTACATCACTGTTGACTCAACTTCCACAGGAAAGGTGGCTTCACTTGTTTGCTCAAAAACGCGCGTGGCACCACACAAGAAGCTCACTATACCAAGGCTTGAATTGACTGCAGCTTTGTTATTAGCTAAGCTGGTTGCATACGTTCAAACCACACTCAAGGTTAAAATCTCATCGACTCACCTGTGGACGGACTCATCAGTAACTCTCACCTGGATCAAAGCTCATCCTGCTGGGTGGAAAGACTATGTCCGAAACAAAGTCGCTCAGGTACAGGAACTCACACCCAATGCTCAGTGGCGTCATGTGGCAGGCACAAGCAATCCAGCTGATTGTGCCTCACGAGGTATTTCAACATCTCAACTGGCTTCTCATCAGTTGTGGTGGTCGGGTCCACCGTGGATGGTGAAACCTAGTCAATCTTGGCCAAAATCCACAACTGATTCAGAAGATTTGAGCATCATGGAAGCCCGACCGGGGGTAGCTCTCCTCGCGGCAACACAGACGCCAGAGTATCACTGGGAACTCATACATCGCTGTTCTTCGCTCTCAAAATTATGTCGTCTTACCTCATATTGTGTGAGAGTAGTGGAGAAAATGAGAAAGAGGTTAGAATCGGCAGGAAACGCTCCACTCACTGCGAGAGAAATGG
>OZ012710.1:37094003-37124123 GCA_963942595.1 Cylloceria caligata | reverse complement strand
AAGATAGCCGAGGCATGGGCTTCGCGAAACCGAGGATGTGCCTCGTTGGCACGCCGCGTCGAGCGAGAGGATGTCTCTCTCGCTTGACTTCGGTTTCGCTCACCGGCTATCTCGCTCAACTGACTCCAGCGCCCAACGAAACTTTCATACTCGCAGCCATCTTGAGAATTTGGCACTTTTGCGACACACATCCCTTCGGACAGCACGCGCATCTTTGGACTTCTCGGACCTTTTCACCAACCTTCTACATCGGCATCACTCAACAACACTCACCAGGACTCATTGCTCAAGGTAAGAGTGCTCTGGCACAATTATGCGTAATTCAATACCAGTGCGGAGAAAATATGGTACATCAGCACTTGGCCTCACTCGTGGCGTGCGCTGCAGCACATGCTGCACCACGTTTTGCATCAATTCTTTTGCCAGATAATTAATACAATTATGCTGGTGTTTATATTCACTGTGCTTTCCTCCCGGAAATCTGCTGGGAAAGCACAGTGACTATACCTTGCTCATTTCGTGCATCCTCATTCTATGTTGTATTGTGCTACGCAGTGCTGACTGCGTAGCTGGTTTCACACACAGGCTTAGCACTCAAGCAAGGTTATTGCAAATGCTCATTAATTCACTGCAACCACTTTGCAATACACTGCTGAGTGGTTGCAGTGAATTACACACAAACATTTTCACAGTCAATGGTATCAGCGTGTCGTGCTGCGTAGCTCTCGCTACGTTGCACGCACCGCTGTCTCAAGTTTAAATTCTGCACACAAATAATAATTGTGTGCAGCTCACATTATCATTCTGAATTGGATTCACAAATTTAATTCAATCTAAGCACTCATCTCTCTCATAGCGTGGCGTGGTCCGCAGCACAGCCTGCGACACACGCACCGCTCTCAGTGCTCCCAGCGCACAATTAATATAATTGTGTGCTTGCTCTCAGCTCATAAATCAAAAGTCAACTCACTTGTTTATATTCAATTCTAACTCTCACAATTTTGGTGCATTTTATTGTATTATTTTGTCATTTTATAGATTGCAACTTATTTTGACATTTGTCCTTTTTGGTCTAAATTTATAACAAAATTGTATTTCAATAATTACCAGGAAGGTAGAAATAAACCACTTCCTCACTATAACATCTATGTGTCTGGTTTTATTTTCCTCTTGCTTTAAGTGAGTACTCATCCCATTTCAATAATTTCACAGATCAATCAAACCGGACGGATTCTCAACATTTTGGTCCTTCGAGCCGGATACTCGACTTGAGCAAGAGAGACCAGGGTTTCTACCTTCCGCTCTCATCTCTGCGCATTCATCGGCTCATCTGGTAGGACTCTGCGTAGCCCATCGCAGGATCCTCATCGGCTCATCACCTCGTCAAGCGGAGCTGCAAGTGGGGTAAAGTACATCTCTGCGGAGAATCTTCGTTGCTATCTTCACTTTCTCTACTTGTACCGTTTGCAACAGGACTAGCAATGTCTGAGGGCAATTCGACGGACTCTGGGGTGGCGCCTGGAAATCTTGAGGAAAAAAGGACATTGTTGGTTCCTGGGGCCGGCGTCGTTCCGAAGAAGACCCGATCGCCAACTCGACTTACAACCGAGATGGCGTTGAAGGTCCAATCCCAACGGCGCCGGATTGCTCATCTGCAAACGGTAATAGCTCTGCTTAACGAGGGCGGAGATACCCTCACCATGGAGTCGCTTGACGCTTACGTCGAGCAGGTCACGGAGATCCACAGCGATTTCCGGAAGGAACACGAGCTGTTGGAGTCTTCGTGCCCTCCGAGCTGTGTTGACCATGACTATTTTGCAGACGATTTGCAAAGCCTTGAGGCGCAGGTCGCCCTCAAGGCCAAGGTCACAGCTCGGGAAGCCATGGGGAGGTTAGCTCAAGGGCACCTTCCTGCACTGGCACCCGTAGCGTCGCCGCGCCCCCACACAAGGCTGCCGGAGATAAAGCTGCCGACGTTTGGAGGCGACTATTCCGGATGGCCGGCGTTCCGTGACGTGTTCACGTCGCTGGTCATCCGAAATGCCCGCCTTGCTGATGTCGACCGGCTGTTGTATCTGCGTGGCTGCGTGTCGGGCACGACGGCGCAGCTCATTCAGGGGTTCGCAGTCACCTGCGAATCATTTAATCAGGCATGGGAGACACTGGTCTCCCGTTACGAGAACAAGCGGCTGCTGGTGCAGGAGCGCCTGGACAGGCTCTTCGCACTCAAGTCCTGCTCATCCGACACAAGATCATTCTCATCAATCCTGGCTTCGTTCTCCGAGACTTACAGAGCTCTTTCTTCGCTGGCAACGAAGGAAGAGCTCTGGGATTGCGTGATGGTGAGGTTGCTGGCAAAACAGCTTGACCAAACCACGCGTGAGGCCTGGGAGACGAAGCTAGGACGCACATCGGACTTCCCGGCTTTTGCTGAGCTCGAGGAGTTTGCGGAGACCAAGGTGAGAGCGTTGGAGATGGCGAAGGCCACTCCCAAGACCGGGACAACCTCAAACCGACCGTCTTCTGCGAATCCTCCCCCAGCGAAGGCCGGGACGCATAGCGCCGCGGCACATCACGCAGGTAGCGCAGCACGTGGCGCTCTGTCGTCGACCTTCACCGCGAATGATTACCCCTGTGACTGCTGTCGGGCTCGTGGGCACTTTATTGTTATGTGTCCTGAGTTCCGGCGGCTCACTGTGGGTGATCGTCGCAAGATGGCGGAGAAAGCACGGCTGTGCTACAACTGCCTTGGTCGGCATAACGCGTCGGCCTGTCGATCGAGCCGGAAGTGCAAGGAGTGTTCAAGGCGGCACCACACGATGCTGCATCCGGCAGCGCCCCCTGCAACAGCTTCCGACGTGCAACCGGCTCAGTCACAGGCTTCAGCTCAATAGGATGTCGTCGCGGTCGTCCTCTCATCGGCACAGCTCACATGGAACTGCTCAACATTATTGGCAACTGCATTAGCAGATATACACACATCGGTTTCAGCTCATCAAGCAAGACTTCTCATCGATCCTGGATCAGAATTGACTTTCATTACGGAAGAACTCTTTCGTAAGCTCAACGCAACACGCAAGCACTCATCAATTCCGATCACAGGGGTCGGTGGAAGGCGCTCAACGCAGACACATGGCTCCGTACAGCTCACACTGTGTTCCACATACACCAAGGAGAAAGTCACGGTACTGGCTCTCATTCTCAACACGGTTACTACTCACTTGCCATCCTTTGAGTCGTCAGTTCGTACATGGCCTCACATAGTGAAGCTGAAACTGGCTGACCCTGACTTTCTCACACCACGACCAATCGATATCATAATTGGAGCAGATATTTATGGACAGGTTATTAAACCAAATATTCTCAAGGGCACATCATCTGCACCTATTGCACAATTATCAATATTTGGGTGGCTCATCATTGGACCAACAAACTCATGCCAATCTGATGCACTCACTGTTCATCATGCTGCGGTGCAACATGACGATCAGGAATTACAAAATGTGCTAACGAAATTTTGGATTCAGGAAGAGCCACCAAAGGACACAGTAAGTCAACTCACACCAGAGGAGCAGGCATGCGAGGATCATTTTCGCGACACGCATCAGCGTGATTCTACAGGCCGGTACATCGTTCAGCTTCCTCTCATATCATCGCCTGCGAATCTTGGAAACTCACACTCACGAGCACTTCAGTGTCTGCAACACACGCTACGGAAAATCTCAAGAAATGCTGAATACGGTCAGCTCTATACAACGTTCATGGACGAATATGAGCAACTCGGTCACATGGTGAAGGCGTCAAAGTCATCTCAATTTGGAAAACATTATTACTTGCCTCACCACGGTGTTCTCAGACCAGACAGTACTACCACGAAATTACGTGTTGTATTCAATGGGTCGAGTTCAACTTCATCAGGAAAATCTCTCAATGACATCATGCACACCGGACCGAATTTATTGCTCAACATTTCAGACGTGCTCATTTGGATCCGTCAACATAGACACATCTTCGCCACTGACATAACAAAAATGTATCGTCAGATCCGAGTTCATCCTGAGGATTGGAATCTTCAACGGATTCTATGGAAAGATGGTCAACTCAATCCTGTGCCTTTTCAACTAACTACGGTTACATGTGGTACAAAGGCTGCGCCATATTTGGCAGTTAGAACACTCATGCAGCTCACCGAAGATGGAGGCCATCGGTTACCGCTTGCTGTGCCAGCTATCAAATTTGGCAGGTATGTGGATGACATCTTCGGTGGGGCGGATTCAACTCACCAGCTCATTGAAATAGCTCAACAGCTCAAGGACTTGTGCATGGCGGGCGGTTTTCCACTCGCCAAGTGGCACTCGTCAGACCTCAAAGCATTTGCCAATATCTTCTCATCAAGGTCAAGCTCAGCTATCTCAATGGACGACTGCGAAACAAAAATTCTTGGATTGACTTGGCTTCCTAGTGAAGATAAGTTCAAGTTCACATCCGGGTTCAACTCAGCTCAAGAAAGTTTTACAAAACGCCTCATTCTCTCTGAGGTGGCTCAGCTCTTTGATCCACTTGGTTTCGTCTCACCGGTTGTGATAAGAGCCAAGATTCTTTTACAAGAGCTTTGGCTTCACAAGCTCAGCTGGGATGAACCACTGCCATCCCAGGTCTCAACACGATGGACCGCAATCAGAGAAGATCTCAACAGTCTGGCCAGACTCTCAATTCCTCGTTGGTTTAACACATGGAGCAACTCAACAGTGGAATTGCATGGCTTCTCTGATGCATCTCAACTGGCCATGGCCGCAGTGATTTACATCACTGTTGACTCAACTTCCACAGGAAAGGTGGCTTCACTTGTTTGCTCAAAAACGCGCGTGGCACCACACAAGAAGCTCACTATACCAAGGCTTGAATTGACTGCAGCTTTGTTATTAGCTAAGCTGGTTGCATACGTTCAAACCACACTCAAGGTTAAAATCTCATCGACTCACCTGTGGACGGACTCATCAGTAACTCTCACCTGGATCAAAGCTCATCCTGCTGGGTGGAAAGACTATGTCCGAAACAAAGTCGCTCAGGTACAGGAACTCACACCCAATGCTCAGTGGCGTCATGTGGCAGGCACAAGCAATCCAGCTGATTGTGCCTCACGAGGTATTTCAACATCTCAACTGGCTTCTCATCAGTTGTGGTGGTCGGGTCCACCGTGGATGGTGAAACCTAGTCAATCTTGGCCAAAATCCACAACTGATTCAGAAGATTTGAGCATCATGGAAGCCCGACCGGGGGTAGCTCTCCTCGCGGCAACACAGACGCCAGAGTATCACTGGGAACTCATACATCGCTGTTCTTCGCTCTCAAAATTATGTCGTCTTACCTCATATTGTGTGAGAGTAGTGGAGAAAATGAGAAAGAGGTTAGAATCGGCAGGAAACGCTCCACTCACTGCGAGAGAAATGGCTGCAGCAAACACATTTTGGACAAAAGCCACACAAGCCGTGTTTTTCAAGCACGAGATACAAGTGTTGCAGCCAGGCTCGCATCTTTCATCTGCTCACCCCTTCAGTCGACTAACAGCTTTTATCGACAAGGAGGGTGTACTTAGAGTAGGAGGTCGCCTTGCTCAATCAGCACTCACTTATGAAGAAAGGTATCCTGCCATTCTACCTCGTCATTCAAGATTCACGACTCTGATTATCGATCAAGCTCACGTGCGAACTCTTCACGGAGGCACGCAGCTCACACTAGCTCAAGTTCGGCTAACACATTAGATCGTAGGCGGTAGAGCTCCTGTGAAATCTCATATATTACATTGCGTGGTGTGTGCTCGGCAGAGAGGAGTCCGAGCACAACAGTTGATGGGTCAACTGCCTCTGTCACGAGTCACACCATCGCGCGCATTTTCTCACACAGGAGTAGACTACGCCGGTCCTCTCACGCTCAAAACTTGGAAGGGGCGAGGCAGCAAAACGCACAAAGGCTGGATCTGCGTTTTTGTGTGTCTCGCCACTTCGGCTCTGCATCTTGAGGCCGTCAGTGACTACTCAGCTGACGGCTTCCTCTCAACGTTCAGGCGATTCTCATCGAGGCGTGGCATTCCTCACACCATCTATTCTGACTGTGGCACCAACTTCGTTGGTGCACACGAATTCATACGACAGATGTTTAGGAAGGCTTCGCAAGAGCATCATCTCATCGCTTCTTCTCTCGCAAATCAACAGATTGCGTGGAAGTTTAACCCGCCTGCGGCACCACATATGGGTGGAAAGTGGGAAGCAGCTGTTAAGTCCGTTAAATTCCATCTGCGGCGAACGGTGGGTGATACAGCACTCACGGTCGAAGAGCTCTCAACGCTGCTTTCTCAAATAGAGGCCATACTTAACTCAAGGCCTCTGGAACCGCTCAGCGATGATCCAGATGACTCATCAGCACTCACGCCTAGACATTTTCTCATTGGTGGAGCACTCACAATGGTCCCAGAACCGAATCTGGAAGATTTGGCAACCTCACGGCTCTCAAGGTGGCAATTGTTGCAGCAAAAAATACATCAATTTTGGCGACAGTGGTCTGCACATTATTTACGACGGCAGCAGTCAATTTCAAAGTGGCACCATCCTAACAACATTATCCAAGTTGGCTCGTTGGTCCTGCTCACAGATGAGCGCTTTCCACCGTGCAAGTGGCCACTTGCACGAGTCACCGAGTTGCATCCGGGCGAAGACAGGCTCACCAGGGTGGTGACCCTCAAAACTGCTACCACCACGCTCACCAGGCCAATCTCAAAACTTGCTGTTCTGCCAATCTCATCCAACACCCGGCAATGAATAATTAATAATCAACCCCGTTGCTGATGGCGGGCGGAATGTTGGAAAATCAGCTGGCGCACGGCGATCGATAATCGTCGTGCGCCTACCTGTTGCGCTGCTCTACTACGCGTTGTTCGGTTGAGTCGAAGATAGCCGAGGCATGGGCTTCGCGAAACCGAGGATGTGCCTCGTTGGCACGCCGCGTCGAGCGAGAGGATGTCTCTCTCGCTTGACTTCGGTTTCGCTCACCGGCTATCTCGCTCAACTGACTCCAGCGCCCAACGAAACTTTCATACTCGCAGCCATCTTGAGAATTTGGCACTTTTGCGACACACATCCCTTCGGACAGCACGCGCATCTTTGGACTTCTCGGACCTTTTCACCAACCTTCTACATCGGCATCACTCAACAACACTCACCAGGACTCATTGCTCAAGGTAAGAGTGCTCTGGCACAATTATGCGTAATTCAATACCAGTGCGGAGAAAATATGGTACATCAGCACTTGGCCTCACTCGTGGCGTGCGCTGCAGCACATGCTGCACCACGTTTTGCATCAATTCTTTTGCCAGATAATTAATACAATTATGCTGGTGTTTATATTCACTGTGCTTTCCTCCCGGAAATCTGCTGGGAAAGCACAGTGACTATACCTTGCTCATTTCGTGCATCCTCATTCTATGTTGTATTGTGCTACGCAGTGCTGACTGCGTAGCTGGTTTCACACACAGGCTTAGCACTCAAGCAAGGTTATTGCAAATGCTCATTAATTCACTGCAACCACTTTGCAATACACTGCTGAGTGGTTGCAGTGAATTACACACAAACATTTTCACAGTCAATGGTATCAGCGTGTCGTGCTGCGTAGCTCTCGCTACGTTGCACGCACCGCTGTCTCAAGTTTAAATTCTGCACACAAATAATAATTGTGTGCAGCTCACATTATCATTCTGAATTGGATTCACAAATTTAATTCAATCTAAGCACTCATCTCTCTCATAGCGTGGCGTGGTCCGCAGCACAGCCTGCGACACACGCACCGCTCTCAGTGCTCCCAGCGCACAATTAATATAATTGTGTGCTTGCTCTCAGCTCATAAATCAAAAGTCAACTCACTTGTTTATATTCAATTCTAACTCTCACAATTTTGGTGCATTTTATTGTATTATTTTGTCATTTTATAGATTGCAACTTATTTTGACATTTGTCCTTTTTGGTCTAAATTTATAACAAAATTGTATTTCAATAATTACCAGGAAGGTAGAAATAAACCACTTCCTCACTATAACATCTATGTGTCTGGTTTTATTTTCCTCTTGCTTTAAGTGAGTACTCATCCCATTTCAATAATTTCACAGATCAATCAAACCGGACGGATTCTCAACATTTTGGTCCTTCGAGCCGGATACTCGACTTGAGCAAGAGAGACCAGGGTTTCTACCTTCCGCTCTCATCTCTGCGCATTCATCGGCTCATCTGGTAGGACTCTGCGTAGCCCATCGCAGGATCCTCATCGGCTCATCACCTCGTCAAGCGGAGCTGCAAGTGGGGTAAAGTACATCTCTGCGGAGAATCTTCGTTGCTATCTTCACTTTCTCTACTTGTACCGTTTGCAACAGGACTAGCAATGTCTGAGGGCAATTCGACGGACTCTGGGGTGGCGCCTGGAAATCTTGAGGAAAAAAGGACATTGTTGGTTCCTGGGGCCGGCGTCGTTCCGAAGAAGACCCGATCGCCAACTCGACTTACAACCGAGATGGCGTTGAAGGTCCAATCCCAACGGCGCCGGATTGCTCATCTGCAAACGGTAATAGCTCTGCTTAACGAGGGCGGAGATACCCTCACCATGGAGTCGCTTGACGCTTACGTCGAGCAGGTCACGGAGATCCACAGCGATTTCCGGAAGGAACACGAGCTGTTGGAGTCTTCGTGCCCTCCGAGCTGTGTTGACCATGACTATTTTGCAGACGATTTGCAAAGCCTTGAGGCGCAGGTCGCCCTCAAGGCCAAGGTCACAGCTCGGGAAGCCATGGGGAGGTTAGCTCAAGGGCACCTTCCTGCACTGGCACCCGTAGCGTCGCCGCGCCCCCACACAAGGCTGCCGGAGATAAAGCTGCCGACGTTTGGAGGCGACTATTCCGGATGGCCGGCGTTCCGTGACGTGTTCACGTCGCTGGTCATCCGAAATGCCCGCCTTGCTGATGTCGACCGGCTGTTGTATCTGCGTGGCTGCGTGTCGGGCACGACGGCGCAGCTCATTCAGGGGTTCGCAGTCACCTGCGAATCATTTAATCAGGCATGGGAGACACTGGTCTCCCGTTACGAGAACAAGCGGCT
The DNA here is from genome assembly GCA_963942595.1 of Cylloceria caligata. Taxonomy (NCBI): domain Eukaryota; kingdom Metazoa; phylum Arthropoda; class Insecta; order Hymenoptera; family Ichneumonidae; genus Cylloceria; species Cylloceria caligata. The sequence goes on along the minus strand of OZ012710.1, from coordinate 37,114,989 downwards.
GCTGGTGCAGGAGCGCCTGGACAGGCTCTTCGCACTCAAGTCCTGCTCATCCGACACAAGATCATTCTCATCAATCCTGGCTTCGTTCTCCGAGACTTACAGAGCTCTTTCTTCGCTGGCAACGAAGGAAGAGCTCTGGGATTGCGTGATGGTGAGGTTGCTGGCAAAACAGCTTGACCAAACCACGCGTGAGGCCTGGGAGACGAAGCTAGGACGCACATCGGACTTCCCGGCTTTTGCTGAGCTCGAGGAGTTTGCGGAGACCAAGGTGAGAGCGTTGGAGATGGCGAAGGCCACTCCCAAGACCGGGACAACCTCAAACCGACCGTCTTCTGCGAATCCTCCCCCAGCGAAGGCCGGGACGCATAGCGCCGCGGCACATCACGCAGGTAGCGCAGCACGTGGCGCTCTGTCGTCGACCTTCACCGCGAATGATTACCCCTGTGACTGCTGTCGGGCTCGTGGGCACTTTATTGTTATGTGTCCTGAGTTCCGGCGGCTCACTGTGGGTGATCGTCGCAAGATGGCGGAGAAAGCACGGCTGTGCTACAACTGCCTTGGTCGGCATAACGCGTCGGCCTGTCGATCGAGCCGGAAGTGCAAGGAGTGTTCAAGGCGGCACCACACGATGCTGCATCCGGCAGCGCCCCCTGCAACAGCTTCCGACGTGCAACCGGCTCAGTCACAGGCTTCAGCTCAATAGGATGTCGTCGCGGTCGTCCTCTCATCGGCACAGCTCACATGGAACTGCTCAACATTATTGGCAACTGCATTAGCAGATATACACACATCGGTTTCAGCTCATCAAGCAAGACTTCTCATCGATCCTGGATCAGAATTGACTTTCATTACGGAAGAACTCTTTCGTAAGCTCAACGCAACACGCAAGCACTCATCAATTCCGATCACAGGGGTCGGTGGAAGGCGCTCAACGCAGACACATGGCTCCGTACAGCTCACACTGTGTTCCACATACACCAAGGAGAAAGTCACGGTACTGGCTCTCATTCTCAACACGGTTACTACTCACTTGCCATCCTTTGAGTCGTCAGTTCGTACATGGCCTCACATAGTGAAGCTGAAACTGGCTGACCCTGACTTTCTCACACCACGACCAATCGATATCATAATTGGAGCAGATATTTATGGACAGGTTATTAAACCAAATATTCTCAAGGGCACATCATCTGCACCTATTGCACAATTATCAATATTTGGGTGGCTCATCATTGGACCAACAAACTCATGCCAATCTGATGCACTCACTGTTCATCATGCTGCGGTGCAACATGACGATCAGGAATTACAAAATGTGCTAACGAAATTTTGGATTCAGGAAGAGCCACCAAAGGACACAGTAAGTCAACTCACACCAGAGGAGCAGGCATGCGAGGATCATTTTCGCGACACGCATCAGCGTGATTCTACAGGCCGGTACATCGTTCAGCTTCCTCTCATATCATCGCCTGCGAATCTTGGAAACTCACACTCACGAGCACTTCAGTGTCTGCAACACACGCTACGGAAAATCTCAAGAAATGCTGAATACGGTCAGCTCTATACAACGTTCATGGACGAATATGAGCAACTCGGTCACATGGTGAAGGCGTCAAAGTCATCTCAATTTGGAAAACATTATTACTTGCCTCACCACGGTGTTCTCAGACCAGACAGTACTACCACGAAATTACGTGTTGTATTCAATGGGTCGAGTTCAACTTCATCAGGAAAATCTCTCAATGACATCATGCACACCGGACCGAATTTATTGCTCAACATTTCAGACGTGCTCATTTGGATCCGTCAACATAGACACATCTTCGCCACTGACATAACAAAAATGTATCGTCAGATCCGAGTTCATCCTGAGGATTGGAATCTTCAACGGATTCTATGGAAAGATGGTCAACTCAATCCTGTGCCTTTTCAACTAACTACGGTTACATGTGGTACAAAGGCTGCGCCATATTTGGCAGTTAGAACACTCATGCAGCTCACCGAAGATGGAGGCCATCGGTTACCGCTTGCTGTGCCAGCTATCAAATTTGGCAGGTATGTGGATGACATCTTCGGTGGGGCGGATTCAACTCACCAGCTCATTGAAATAGCTCAACAGCTCAAGGACTTGTGCATGGCGGGCGGTTTTCCACTCGCCAAGTGGCACTCGTCAGACCTCAAAGCATTTGCCAATATCTTCTCATCAAGGTCAAGCTCAGCTATCTCAATGGACGACTGCGAAACAAAAATTCTTGGATTGACTTGGCTTCCTAGTGAAGATAAGTTCAAGTTCACATCCGGGTTCAACTCAGCTCAAGAAAGTTTTACAAAACGCCTCATTCTCTCTGAGGTGGCTCAGCTCTTTGATCCACTTGGTTTCGTCTCACCGGTTGTGATAAGAGCCAAGATTCTTTTACAAGAGCTTTGGCTTCACAAGCTCAGCTGGGATGAACCACTGCCATCCCAGGTCTCAACACGATGGACCGCAATCAGAGAAGATCTCAACAGTCTGGCCAGACTCTCAATTCCTCGTTGGTTTAACACATGGAGCAACTCAACAGTGGAATTGCATGGCTTCTCTGATGCATCTCAACTGGCCATGGCCGCAGTGATTTACATCACTGTTGACTCAACTTCCACAGGAAAGGTGGCTTCACTTGTTTGCTCAAAAACGCGCGTGGCACCACACAAGAAGCTCACTATACCAAGGCTTGAATTGACTGCAGCTTTGTTATTAGCTAAGCTGGTTGCATACGTTCAAACCACACTCAAGGTTAAAATCTCATCGACTCACCTGTGGACGGACTCATCAGTAACTCTCACCTGGATCAAAGCTCATCCTGCTGGGTGGAAAGACTATGTCCGAAACAAAGTCGCTCAGGTACAGGAACTCACACCCAATGCTCAGTGGCGTCATGTGGCAGGCACAAGCAATCCAGCTGATTGTGCCTCACGAGGTATTTCAACATCTCAACTGGCTTCTCATCAGTTGTGGTGGTCGGGTCCACCGTGGATGGTGAAACCTAGTCAATCTTGGCCAAAATCCACAACTGATTCAGAAGATTTGAGCATCATGGAAGCCCGACCGGGGGTAGCTCTCCTCGCGGCAACACAGACGCCAGAGTATCACTGGGAACTCATACATCGCTGTTCTTCGCTCTCAAAATTATGTCGTCTTACCTCATATTGTGTGAGAGTAGTGGAGAAAATGAGAAAGAGGTTAGAATCGGCAGGAAACGCTCCACTCACTGCGAGAGAAATGGCTGCAGCAAACACATTTTGGACAAAAGCCACACAAGCCGTGTTTTTCAAGCACGAGATACAAGTGTTGCAGCCAGGCTCGCATCTTTCATCTGCTCACCCCTTCAGTCGACTAACAGCTTTTATCGACAAGGAGGGTGTACTTAGAGTAGGAGGTCGCCTTGCTCAATCAGCACTCACTTATGAAGAAAGGTATCCTGCCATTCTACCTCGTCATTCAAGATTCACGACTCTGATTATCGATCAAGCTCACGTGCGAACTCTTCACGGAGGCACGCAGCTCACACTAGCTCAAGTTCGGCTAACACATTAGATCGTAGGCGGTAGAGCTCCTGTGAAATCTCATATATTACATTGCGTGGTGTGTGCTCGGCAGAGAGGAGTCCGAGCACAACAGTTGATGGGTCAACTGCCTCTGTCACGAGTCACACCATCGCGCGCATTTTCTCACACAGGAGTAGACTACGCCGGTCCTCTCACGCTCAAAACTTGGAAGGGGCGAGGCAGCAAAACGCACAAAGGCTGGATCTGCGTTTTTGTGTGTCTCGCCACTTCGGCTCTGCATCTTGAGGCCGTCAGTGACTACTCAGCTGACGGCTTCCTCTCAACGTTCAGGCGATTCTCATCGAGGCGTGGCATTCCTCACACCATCTATTCTGACTGTGGCACCAACTTCGTTGGTGCACACGAATTCATACGACAGATGTTTAGGAAGGCTTCGCAAGAGCATCATCTCATCGCTTCTTCTCTCGCAAATCAACAGATTGCGTGGAAGTTTAACCCGCCTGCGGCACCACATATGGGTGGAAAATGGGAAGCAGCTGTTAAGTCCGTTAAATTCCATCTGCGGCGAACGGTGGGTGATACAGCACTCACGGTCGAAGAGCTCTCAACGCTGCTTTCTCAAATAGAGGCCATACTTAACTCAAGGCCTCTGGAACCGCTCAGCGATGATCCAGATGACTCATCAGCACTCACGCCTAGACATTTTCTCATTGGTGGAGCACTCACAATGGTCCCAGAACCGAATCTGGAAGATTTGGCAACCTCACGGCTCTCAAGGTGGCAATTGTTGCAGCAAAAAATACATCAATTTTGGCGACAGTGGTCTGCACATTATTTACGACGGCAGCAGTCAATTTCAAAGTGGCACCATCCTAACAACATTATCCAAGTTGGCTCGTTGGTCCTGCTCACAGATGAGCGCTTTCCACCGTGCAAGTGGCCACTTGCACGAGTCACCGAGTTGCATCCGGGCGAAGACAGGCTCACCAGGGTGGTGACCCTCAAAACTGCTACCACCACGCTCACCAGGCCAATCTCAAAACTTGCTGTTCTGCCAATCTCATCCAACACCCGGCAATGAATAATTAATAATCAACCCCGTTGCTGATGGCGGGCGGAATGTTGGAAAATCAGCTGGCGCACGGCGATCGATAATCGTCGTGCGCCTACCTGTTGCGCTGCTCTACTACGCGTTGTTCGGTTGAGTCGAAGATAGCCGAGGCATGGGCTTCGCGAAACCGAGGATGTGCCTCGTTGGCACGCCGCGTCGAGCGAGAGGATGTCTCTCTCGCTTGACTTCGGTTTCGCTCACCGGCTATCTCGCTCAACTGACTCCAGCGCCCAACGAAACTTTCATACTCGCAGCCATCTTGAGAATTTGGCACTTTTGCGACACACATCCCTTCGGACAGCACGCGCATCTTTGGACTTCTCGGACCTTTTCACCAACCTTCTACATCGGCATCACTCAACAACACTCACCAGGACTCATTGCTCAAGGTAAGAGTGCTCTGGCACAATTATGCGTAATTCAATACCAGTGCGGAGAAAATATGGTACATCAGCACTTGGCCTCACTCGTGGCGTGCGCTGCAGCACATGCTGCACCACGTTTTGCATCAATTCTTTTGCCAGATAATTAATACAATTATGCTGGTGTTTATATTCACTGTGCTTTCCTCCCGGAAATCTGCTGGGAAAGCACAGTGACTATACCTTGCTCATTTCGTGCATCCTCATTCTATGTTGTATTGTGCTACGCAGTGCTGACTGCGTAGCTGGTTTCACACACAGGCTTAGCACTCAAGCAAGGTTATTGCAAATGCTCATTAATTCACTGCAACCACTTTGCAATACACTGCTGAGTGGTTGCAGTGAATTACACACAAACATTTTCGCACTCAATGGTATCAGCGTGTCGTGCTGCGTAGCTCTCGCTACGTTGCACGCACCGCTGTCTCAAGTTTAAATTCTGCACACAAATAATAATTGTGTGCAGCTCACATTATCATTCTGAATTGGATTCACAAATTTAATTCAATCTAAGCACTCATCTCTCTCATAGCGTGGCGTGGTCCGCAGCACAGCCTGCGACACACGCACCGCTCTCAGTGCTCCCAGCGCACAATTAATATAATTGTGTGCTTGCTCTCAGCTCATAAATCAAAAGTCAACTCACTTGTTTATATTCAATTCTAACTCTCACAATTTTGGTGCATTTTATTGTATTATTTTGTCATTTTATAGATTGCAACTTATTTTGACATTTGTCCTTTTTGGTCTAAATTTATAACAAAATTGTATTTCAATAATTACCAGGAAGGTAGAAATAAACCACTTCCTCACTATAACATCTATGTGTCTGGTTTTATTTTCCTCTTGCTTTAAGTGAGTACTCATCCCATTTCAATAATTTCACAGATCAATCAAACCGGACGGATTCTCAACATTTTGGTCCTTCGAGCCGGATACTCGACTTGAGCAAGAGAGACCAGGGTTTCTACCTTCCGCTCTCATCTCTGCGCATTCATCGGCTCATCTGGTAGGACTCTGCGTAGCCCATCGCAGGATCCTCATCGGCTCATCACCTCGTCAAGCGGAGCTGCAAGTGGGGTAAAGTACATCTCTGCGGAGAATCTTCGTTGCTATCTTCACTTTCTCTACTTGTACCGTTTGCAACAGGACTAGCAATGTCTGAGGGCAATTCGACGGACTCTGGGGTGGCGCCTGGAAATCTTGAGGAAAAAAGGACATTGTTGGTTCCTGGGGCCGGCGTCGTTCCGAAGAAGACCCGATCGCCAACTCGACTTACAACCGAGATGGCGTTGAAGGTCCAATCCCAACGGCGCCGGATTGCTCATCTGCAAACGGTAATAGCTCTGCTTAACGAGGGCGGAGATACCCTCACCATGGAGTCGCTTGACGCTTACGTCGAGCAGGTCACGGAGATCCACAGCGATTTCCGGAAGGAACACGAGCTGTTGGAGTCTTCGTGCCCTCCGAGCTGTGTTGACCATGACTATTTTGCAGACGATTTGCAAAGCCTTGAGGCGCAGGTCGCCCTCAAGGCCAAGGTCACAGCTCGGGAAGCCATGGGGAGGTTAGCTCAAGGGCACCTTCCTGCACTGGCACCCGTAGCGTCGCCGCGCCCCCACACAAGGCTGCCGGAGATAAAGCTGCCGACGTTTGGAGGCGACTATTCCGGATGGCCGGCGTTCCGTGACGTGTTCACGTCGCTGGTCATCCGAAATGCCCGCCTTGCTGATGTCGACCGGCTGTTGTATCTGCGTGGCTGCGTGTCGGGCACGACGGCGCAGCTCATTCAGGGGTTCGCAGTCACCTGCGAATCATTTAATCAGGCATGGGAGACACTGGTCTCCCGTTACGAGAACAAGCGGCTGCTGGTGCAGGAGCGCCTGGACAGGCTCTTCGCACTCAAGTCCTGCTCATCCGACACAAGATCATTCTCATCAATCCTGGCTTCGTTCTCCGAGACTTACAGAGCTCTTTCTTCGCTGGCAACGAAGGAAGAGCTCTGGGATTGCGTGATGGTGAGGTTGCTGGCAAAACAGCTTGACCAAACCACGCGTGAGGCCTGGGAGACGAAGCTAGGACGCACATCGGACTTCCCGGCTTTTGCTGAGCTCGAGGAGTTTGCGGAGACCAAGGTGAGAGCGTTGGAGATGGCGAAGGCCACTCCCAAGACCGGGACAACCTCAAACCGACCGTCTTCTGCGAATCCTCCCCCAGCGAAGGCCGGGACGCATAGCGCCGCGGCACATCACGCAGGTAGCGCAGCACGTGGCGCTCTGTCGTCGACCTTCACCGCGAATGATTACCCCTGTGACTGCTGTCGGGCTCGTGGGCACTTTATTGTTATGTGTCCTGAGTTCCGGCGGCTCACTGTGGGTGATCGTCGCAAGATGGCGGAGAAAGCACGGCTGTGCTACAACTGCCTTGGTCGGCATAACGCGTCGGCCTGTCGATCGAGCCGGAAGTGCAAGGAGTGTTCAAGGCGGCACCACACGATGCTGCATCCGGCAGCGCCCCCTGCAACAGCTTCCGACGTGCAACCGGCTCAGTCACAGGCTTCAGCTCAATAGGATGTCGTCGCGGTCGTCCTCTCATCGGCACAGCTCACATGGAACTGCTCAACATTATTGGCAACTGCATTAGCAGATATACACACATCGGTTTCAGCTCATCAAGCAAGACTTCTCATCGATCCTGGATCAGAATTGACTTTCATTACGGAAGAACTCTTTCGTAAGCTCAACGCAACACGCAAGCACTCATCAATTCCGATCACAGGGGTCGGTGGAAGGCGCTCAACGCAGACACATGGCTCCGTACAGCTCACACTGTGTTCCACATACACCAAGGAGAAAGTCACGGTACTGGCTCTCATTCTCAACACGGTTACTACTCACTTGCCATCCTTTGAGTCGTCAGTTCGTACATGGCCTCACATAGTGAAGCTGAAACTGGCTGACCCTGACTTTCTCACACCACGACCAATCGATATCATAATTGGAGCAGATATTTATGGACAGGTTATTAAACCAAATATTCTCAAGGGCACATCATCTGCACCTATTGCACAATTATCAATATTTGGGTGGCTCATCATTGGACCAACAAACTCATGCCAATCTGATGCACTCACTGTTCATCATGCTGCGGTGCAACATGACGATCAGGAATTACAAAATGTGCTAACGAAATTTTGGATTCAGGAAGAGCCACCAAAGGACACAGTAAGTCAACTCACACCAGAGGAGCAGGCATGCGAGGATCATTTTCGCGACACGCATCAGCGTGATTCTACAGGCCGGTACATCGTTCAGCTTCCTCTCATATCATCGCCTGCGAATCTTGGAAACTCACACTCACGAGCACTTCAGTGTCTGCAACACACGCTACGGAAAATCTCAAGAAATGCTGAATACGGTCAGCTCTATACAACGTTCATGGACGAATATGAGCAACTCGGTCACATGGTGAAGGCGTCAAAGTCATCTCAATTTGGAAAACATTATTACTTGCCTCACCACGGTGTTCTCAGACCAGACAGTACTACCACGAAATTACGTGTTGTATTCAATGGGTCGAGTTCAACTTCATCAGGAAAATCTCTCAATGACATCATGCACACCGGACCGAATTTATTGCTCAACATTTCAGACGTGCTCATTTGGATCCGTCAACATAGACACATCTTCGCCACTGACATAACAAAAATGTATCGTCAGATCCGAGTTCATCCTGAGGATTGGAATCTTCAACGGATTCTATGGAAAGATGGTCAACTCAATCCTGTGCCTTTTCAACTAACTACGGTTACATGTGGTACAAAGGCTGCGCCATATTTGGCAGTTAGAACACTCATGCAGCTCACCGAAGATGGAGGCCATCGGTTACCGCTTGCTGTGCCAGCTATCAAATTTGGCAGGTATGTGGATGACATCTTCGGTGGGGCGGATTCAACTCACCAGCTCATTGAAATAGCTCAACAGCTCAAGGACTTGTGCATGGCGGGCGGTTTTCCACTCGCCAAGTGGCACTCGTCAGACCTCAAAGCATTTGCCAATATCTTCTCATCAAGGTCAAGCTCAGCTATCTCAATGGACGACTGCGAAACAAAAATTCTTGGATTGACTTGGCTTCCTAGTGAAGATAAGTTCAAGTTCACATCCGGGTTCAACTCAGCTCAAGAAAGTTTTACAAAACGCCTCATTCTCTCTGAGGTGGCTCAGCTCTTTGATCCACTTGGTTTCGTCTCACCGGTTGTGATAAGAGCCAAGATTCTTTTACAAGAGCTTTGGCTTCACAAGCTCAGCTGGGATGAACCACTGCCATCCCAGGTCTCAACACGATGGACCGCAATCAGAGAAGATCTCAACAGTCTGGCCAGACTCTCAATTCCTCGTTGGTTTAACACATGGAGCAACTCAACAGTGGAATTGCATGGCTTCTCTGATGCATCTCAACTGGCCATGGCCGCAGTGATTTACATCACTGTTGACTCAACTTCCACAGGAAAGGTGGCTTCACTTGTTTGCTCAAAAACGCGCGTGGCACCACACAAGAAGCTCACTATACCAAGGCTTGAATTGACTGCAGCTTTGTTATTAGCTAAGCTGGTTGCATACGTTCAAACCACACTCAAGGTTAAAATCTCATCGACTCACCTGTGGACGGACTCATCAGTAACTCTCACCTGGATCAAAGCTCATCCTGCTGGGTGGAAAGACTATGTCCGAAACAAAGTCGCTCAGGTACAGGAACTCACACCCAATGCTCAGTGGCGTCATGTGGCAGGCACAAGCAATCCAGCTGATTGTGCCTCACGAGGTATTTCAACATCTCAACTGGCTTCTCATCAGTTGTGGTGGTCGGGTCCACCGTGGATGGTGAAACCTAGTCAATCTTGGCCAAAATCCACAACTGATTCAGAAGATTTGAGCATCATGGAAGCCCGACCGGGGGTAGCTCTCCTCGCGGCAACACAGACGCCAGAGTATCACTGGGAACTCATACATCGCTGTTCTTCGCTCTCAAAATTATGTCGTCTTACCTCATATTGTGTGAGAGTAGTGGAGAAAATGAGAAAGAGGTTAGAATCGGCAGGAAACGCTCCACTCACTGCGAGAGAAATGGCTGCAGCAAACACATTTTGGACAAAAGCCACACAAGCCGTGTTTTTCAAGCACGAGATACAAGTGTTGCAGCCAGGCTCGCATCTTTCATCTGCTCACCCCTTCAGTCGACTAACAGCTTTTATCGACAAGGAGGGTGTACTTAGAGTAGGAGGTCGCCTTGCTCAATCAGCACTCACTTATGAAGAAAGGTATCCTGCCATTCTACCTCGTCATTCAAGATTCACGACTCTGATTATCGATCAAGCTCACGTGCGAACTCTTCACGGAGGCACGCAGCTCACACTAGCTCAAGTTCGGCTAACACATTAGATCGTAGGCGGTAGAGCTCCTGTGAAATCTCATATATTACATTGCGTGGTGTGTGCTCGGCAGAGAGGAGTCCGAGCACAACAGTTGATGGGTCAACTGCCTCTGTCACGAGTCACACCATCGCGCGCATTTTCTCACACAGGAGTAGACTACGCCGGTCCTCTCACGCTCAAAACTTGGAAGGGGCGAGGCAGCAAAACGCACAAAGGCTGGATCTGCGTTTTTGTGTGTCTCGCCACTTCGGCTCTGCATCTTGAGGCCGTCAGTGACTACTCAGCTGACGGCTTCCTCTCAACGTTCAGGCGATTCTCATCGAGGCGTGGCATTCCTCACACCATCTATTCTGACTGTGGCACCAACTTCGTTGGTGCACACGAATTCATACGACAGATGTTTAGGAAGGCTTCGCAAGAGCATCATCTCATCGCTTCTTCTCTCGCAAATCAACAGATTGCGTGGAAGTTTAACCCGCCTGCGGCACCACATATGGGTGGAAAATGGGAAGCAGCTGTTAAGTCCGTTAAATTCCATCTGCGGCGAACGGTGGGTGATACAGCACTCACGGTCGAAGAGCTCTCAACGCTGCTTTCTCAAATAGAGGCCATACTTAACTCAAGGCCTCTGGAACCGCTCAGCGATGATCCAGATGACTCATCAGCACTCACGCCTAGACATTTTCTCATTGGTGGAGCACTCACAATGGTCCCAGAACCGAATCTGGAAGATTTGGCAACCTCACGGCTCTCAAGGTGGCAATTGTTGCAGCAAAAAATACATCAATTTTGGCGACAGTGGTCTGCACATTATTTACGACGGCAGCAGTCAATTTCAAAGTGGCACCATCCTAACAACATTATCCAAGTTGGCTCGTTGGTCCTGCTCACAGATGAGCGCTTTCCACCGTGCAAGTGGCCACTTGCACGAGTCACCGAGTTGCATCCGGGCGAAGACAGGCTCACCAGGGTGGTGACCCTCAAAACTGCTACCACCACGCTCACCAGGCCAATCTCAAAACTTGCTGTTCTGCCAATCTCATCCAACACCCGGCAATGAATAATTAATAATCAACCCCGTTGCTGATGGCGGGCGGAATGTTGGAAAATCAGCTGGCGCACGGCGATCGATAATCGTCGTGCGCCTACCTGTTGCGCTGCTCTACTACGCGTTGTTCGGTTGAGTCGAAGATAGCCGAGGCATGGGCTTCGCGAAACCGAGGATGTGCCTCGTTGGCACGCCGCGTCGAGCGAGAGGATGTCTCTCTCGCTTGACTTCGGTTTCGCTCACCGGCTATCTCGCTCAACTGACTCCAGCGCCCAACGAAACTTTCATACTCGCAGCCATCTTGAGAATTTGGCACTTTTGCGACACACATCCCTTCGGACAGCACGCGCATCTTTGGACTTCTCGGACCTTTTCACCAACCTTCTACATCGGCATCACTCAACAACACTCACCAGGACTCATTGCTCAAGGTAAGAGTGCTCTGGCACAATTATGCGTAATTCAATACCAGTGCGGAGAAAATATGGTACATCAGCACTTGGCCTCACTCGTGGCGTGCGCTGCAGCACATGCTGCACCACGTTTTGCATCAATTCTTTTGCCAGATAATTAATACAATTATGCTGGTGTTTATATTCACTGTGCTTTCCTCCCGGAAATCTGCTGGGAAAGCACAGTGACTATACCTTGCTCATTTCGTGCATCCTCATTCTATGTTGTATTGTGCTACGCAGTGCTGACTGCGTAGCTGGTTTCACACACAGGCTTAGCACTCAAGCAAGGTTATTGCAAATGCTCATTAATTCACTGCAACCACTTTGCAATACACTGCTGAGTGGTTGCAGTGAATTACACACAAACATTTTCGCACTCAATGGTATCAGCGTGTCGTGCTGCGTAGCTCTCGCTACGTTGCACGCACCGCTGTCTCAAGTTTAAATTCTGCACACAAATAATAATTGTGTGCAGCTCACATTATCATTCTGAATTGGATTCACAAATTTAATTCAATCTAAGCATTCATCTCTCTCATAGCGTGGCGTGGTCCGCAGCACAGGCTGCGACACACGCACCGCTCTCAATGCTCCCAGCGCACAATTAATATAATTGTGTGCTGGCTCTCAGCTCATAAATCAAAAGTCAACTCACTTGTTTATATTCAATTCTAACTCTCACAATTTCGGTGCATTTTATTGTATTATTTTGTCATTTTATAGATTGAAACTTATTTTGACATTTGTCCTTTTTGGTCTAAATTTATAACAAAATTGTATTTCAATAATTACCAGGAAGGTAGAAATAAACCACTTCCTCACCATAACATCTATGTGTCTGGTTTTATTTTCCTCTTGCTTTAAGTGAGTACTCATCCCATTTCAATAATTTCACAGATCAGTCAAACCGGACGGATTCTCAACAGTGGTATTCCTGGAAGGTTACCATCTACTTGTCCTTTCAAGGGTGAGGTGTGTACACCTTTGCTCGATCCCACTCCTATCCCCACTCCATCCTCCACCACGCGGCTACCCCCACCACCGCACTTTTCCACCGCCGCGCTACCCACTCTGCTTGACCGGTGTCGGTCGTGGAGATGGTAAAGTGAGGTGGTGTGGGTACCTTGGTGAACAAGAAAAAGTAGAGATAAGAGCAGGATGGAGCAAAGGTGTACACATACTTGGAAAAATAAATAAAATGATGTACTCACCACCGCGGCTGTTGTAAGCATCTACCCTCCTGCCAAAGCGATTTTAAACTCCTGTCTCTCGAATGTACTCATACACGAACACACACACACACACACGCGCGCGCGCGCGCGCGCACAGCGTCGTGTCTTTAGTTCATTACTATGTCCTCGTTAAAACCCTCGTCCTCGGCATCGATATCGTAGCCGATATCTACCTCATCACCGAGGGCTTCTATAATATCTGCCGCCATGTCCGCGCGTTCACCGTTCGATAATCGAAACCGCAGAACGCTGTCACCAGCAAGAGGTCGCATCATGACAGCGATCAAGTCATCTCTACCGCACACTTCTTCGACGAGCTGCTCAATACCTGCAACATCCGCGCGTTCGTGTCCGTATATGGAAAACTCCATGACAAGAACCGGCAGCATACTTGCTAGAGGCTCCGGATGAAATAGTTTCGCCGAAATCGACTAACAACACCTCACAGTACCCATCAAAGTCCGGGTAAATCACTTCGCCGCGGACAACGCTATTGAAACGAGGCACAATACAGGAAATGCCGATATACAGCTCCCCAAGTTCAATAGGTCTTCCACGAAGTTCCACTAAATACCCGCTATAATAATACCCGAGCACGCTCATCACACTCTCGACAAAGATTAATCGGCACCAAAACGCGTCGCTTAAAATCTTCTTGCCGTATCGTGGATACATATTGCTTTTTATTATTTGCAAGTAGGATGCCAAAGACAGACTTAATGCTCGAGATGCTGCTAGAGAGTATCACGGGCATAAAGATAACAGTCTCCTATGAATCATAACTAGGTATCCATCACGTTAAATGCAGCGAAAGCGGTTTTCGAGCTTGCATAGCCCTGCGCTATGCTCCTCGGAAAGCGCTTGCTCTGCAGTAAAATATATAGAATATGATCCCTTACAGAGAGAGAGAGAGAGAGAGAGAGAGAGAGAAAGACTTCAATTATAATTCTCTAATTATTATGCTATCAAAATAAGAGACACAGTAAGATCAGATGATTTTTAAATTCATCAATATTCTATGGAAAGCACTTTACACATTTACCGTCGTATGCAACAGCCCTGCAAACACGATAATCCATGCTCGGAGATTCCTTCACCGTTAATTTTATTTATATCGCTATACGGAATAGTTTGTAATATCACTCGTAATATCGCTTTTCAATTATTTTTCGCTGTGGGCGTTGTCATCATAGTGTACTTCTGAAAAAAGAATGAAACAACTATTTAATTGAACGCACTGATCAATAAAAAACATTGTGTACAGAATAATCGATATTGTCTTACCTGATATGCCACGCCTCATTATACAAAGTTGGCAGCGTTGATGATCTTCTGCCACCGACGACAACTGTGGATGAGGATGTCGGGTAGCACTTTTCTTTCCCGAAGTTAGCTCTATCTGTACAGTATATGTATCTTCCTCTCGCTCTCCATGACACGAATAACGAACTCTCAGTGTCGGCTCATATGCAGGGGCTGCTCGCTTTGCAAGACATTATTTTTTATAATAAAAAATAAATATTACATGATTTAAAATTATGATTTAAAAATTATTTTATATTTTTTACTTACCAAGCTCTGCTGCTTTGCTGCTAATCGACATTGGCACGTATTCCATGATCTGATGTGTTAATGAAAGAGACGAGCGCTCCGTCTTCTTTCTATCGCAGACCTTTGCTGATGCTTCGGTTTTAGGACTCTCTCTCTCTCTCTCTCTCTCTCTCTCTCTCTCTCTCTCTCTCTCTCTCTCACCGTGACTGACCTCGGTGTATACTTTATATTATTTCGACCGAAATGTACACTATATACAATTATTTACAACAGTGTCTTTATCACAAATAGCTGCACATACGGAGAATTATTGCGTTCGCAACGCAACACCCGATGCATGATCAGCGATATGACCACGAAACAGCACAATTATTTCGGACAAAATAATTTTCATAAACTCCGTATCCTCCGGCGTTAGCAAGATCGCGATGTGCTCGAGCGCTTCTTCAAAGAATTCCTTGGAACCGATGATCTCATACGCTGCTGCACGAGGCATTTCACTGACTACTATCTTTTCACGGACATATGATACCACCTCGTTCATACACCGCTGAATCGTTTAACTTTTGCTCTCTAGAGCCTGCATATGAATATCAATTCTTCTACTTATTTCGACGAGCATATCAAATGTAGGCCGCTGAAGAACAATGTTTGGAGAGTATTTTCGGAAGCGATTCCGTTTCGATTCTCCAGATTCCTCTTGATTCTCGTATTCCTCATCAGCGCTACCACTTATTTCACCAAATGACACAGCTCTGTGCTAGTAACACGAGGTTAAAAGTGTGTAATGCATTGTGTGCTCTATGCGGGTATTACACATTTTCTCGGCATCAGTCCCATGAGCTTCGAAATATTGTTGTACGCGAGAAAAATCATTTTTGAACACTCGCCACTCGTCCGCACCGAGTGTAATTCCGGTAAAAGTATTCGACAATATTTTCACCACTGGTGTAAGAGTACACGTAGAGTTCAACTCGAGCCCGGCTACGATTATTTCACCAAATGATTCATTTAAACCGTACATAACGGGGTTCGCTATATATGGCGATATCGCATGAGACGTAGCACCGTCATTTCCCATTTTTATTGCTTTCGTGTAGACTGTAACTTTTCGAATGAATCGTCGGTGGTGTTCATACTCCGTTTTATACAGTGTGACGTAGTCACGACATCCTAAAGGATGGAAATAAAATAAAGACAAAAATTGACACAAATAAAACCATTTATTTGTAGCTCATATAGAAAATAAGAAAAGTAAGAAGATAGGAAAGATTTAATTCACAGTCGAGTCCAGACGAAACCGCGAAACAGGCTGAATCCTGTCAAATTCCTTCGCTGCCGAAAAACAGCGGGTCAGCAACCGGCTGGCCTCGCCTGGGCAGTGAGGGGACGTAGGGGCACGGTGGAGGGGCGACCTGAAACAAAAGAAATTACATAAGATATTAGAAAAAGAAGAGTTAAAATAAGAGAGTGGGAAAGGAGAGAAAGCTATCATATAAAGCAGCTTCAAACTAAGAGAGGGGCTTATTCGTTTTGGACAGTCACAGAGTCAGGAGTCGCTGGTGCGCTAAGTAGAAATATTAAACATTCTAAAATTCATATTTAAACCCAAGAAGTCAATTAGAAAAGGGTGTGAGTGAGCCCATAAAATTTGTAAGGACATTAATAAACAAAAGAATACAGAACAGTCAGTGGAGGACTAATAATAAGATTTATACCGGACAGCCGTGAACCGTGTAAAGACAGAAAATATTATAAATAACGAATTAAGAATAGGAAGTGGGTCGCATT
Organism: Cylloceria caligata; assembly: GCA_963942595.1. Lineage (NCBI taxonomy): Eukaryota > Metazoa > Arthropoda > Insecta > Hymenoptera > Ichneumonidae > Cylloceria > Cylloceria caligata. The sequence continues at coordinate 37,098,405 of OZ012710.1, read as the reverse complement.
AGGATGAACAATTAGGATTATTTTAGGAGAATTGAGAAAATAACATAAGAAGGTTTGGGTAGAATTATTAGCAATAAGTCCAGTTAGAATCTAAGAAGTATTATTAACGCAGCGCATCGATAAGTGGTAAAGTCTCGGTGGTGGCACCAAGAGGTTGCCAAATGAAAAGCTTATAGAAAGGAAAAAGTGAAACAACAAGGAGAAATAAAAGAGAATAACAAATAACAGGTAGAGAAATTATAACTTAAAGACATAATACAGTAGATTTGAGATCTGCGATAGGTCCCCGCTTCAAGAGAGGAGAGACACTTGGAGCAAGATTTTAAAATAGAGCTCGGAAAATTAATAAATAAGTAGGATTAGGAGGGTACTAGTGAAACCGATCAATAGCAACTTGATTCAGAATTTTTTAATAATTAGAGAAATAGTTAGGAGGGAAACCATTTCGAGAGTGTTGTCAAGCGCGTCGCAAGAGAACGACACCACTCAACAGCCAGAAAGGAGGAGAGAAAGATAAATTAAAAAAGACCAACTCACCAAGAGCGAAGAATAACCGGAACATCCAGGTCCAACGCTGAAGATTTCTTGAGAAATCTGATAACCGATTGTTAAATAATTGAGAGTCACTGAAAAATTGTGAAACGGAAATCGTCACCATTCGGCACACAAAGTACATTATTCGCGAACCAGGATCACTGTTATCACTATAAAACACACTGGGAATATCACGGGGATGGCACGACCATAAGGATCAAGGGGGCCGTAAGCGAAAGAGCACGAAAAACAAACTATTTGGATTTTTTAACAAAACAACGTGGACACGGACATAGACCCGGCGTCCATACCGGCTGACCGATGCGCCAGCAACAACGAAGCAAGCCCAGCAGACCGCACGTCAGCCGCCAGGCGAGAAAAAGATCAAGACGGCTGAGCTCGATACTGCCTAGTTGAGATATCCACCGCTCAGCGCAGAAGTCGGAGTCCGAACACCACGGGTAAAGAAGAGCGTGGAACCATCAGAGCAACTAAACGTTACAAAGAAATTGTACGGCGAACGGTGCCAAAAAGCCGAACACTACTGAATTCTATGATAATTATTGAATAAATCCAACTTATACCTCCTATAGAAGTCTCCAATTAATTATCTTAGTGTTCGAGCCCGAATTCTTCTCCTCATAGAAATAAAATTTAATGATAACGTGAAAATACCGTTACATTTGGCGCCCGAACAGGGACTCGAACACAGATAAGAAAGACTGCAGAGGTACAGTAGGGCGCATATAAGACATAGAATTTGGTGTAAGAATTGAAGCATGGCTACAGGGGCCGAACAGAATATCTCGACTGAGCTCGAGGAGATGAGGATGATGGAGAGTCTAGAGGACCATCATCGGCAGGAAGGAAGTGAGGAGACGAGTCAGATATATCTTTGGGAGTCCACCACCGCTGATTATCTGCTGGACGGCCGGCGACAGAGGGACCGGAGAAATATAAACCGACTTTCCGAGATCGAGCAGATCGAAGAAAGCGAAGATGCATCAAACGAGTTCATAAATAATGAAATAAACGGTGAAGACGGTAGCATACCGAAAATCACAAACAGGACTGCAACGATTGCGCCGGACCCAATTAGTGTGGGTGATTTAATGCAGTTTTTGCAGAAGATGGAGAAGAAACGGCAGAAGATGGAAGAGAAAAGTAATGGAAAATTTGCCGAAGTTATAAAATCTCAGCAGGAGATAAGAGATGAGTGTTTGAGCAAGATCGCAGTATTGAGAGAAAGGACTAAGGATGCGTTGGAAGGAGAGATTTCGGCAGTGGAAGAACGGACGGATCGGAAGATTAAAGAAGTACAAGAGAGGATACAAAAGGACCAACATGTGACGAATAATTACATTCAACAACAGGTTGCCGGTCAGAAGGTGACTGTGGAGAAGCTTGAAAGGAAAACACAGGAAATGATGGCCGAAATCCGTGCGAGACAAGAGATTACCGACGAGAACACAAAAAGAATTGAAAGATTGGAAGAAACTACACAAAGAACGAGCACATCTATGAATTTCGGTCAAACCATTGGAGGAGGTATGAATGTCACCCGGTTATACACAACGGCACAGAAGCCTCCTACGTATAATGGTGATGGAAAAGAGAGGCCAATGAGATTTTAAAAAGAATTCCGTGAATTTTGTACCGCCGGAGGGATTGAAGATACGGAAATACGACACACCATAGGGACAGCGTTAAAAGGTGTTGCTAACTATTGGTGGCTGGTGGTGGAAGGAGCAGTCCATGATTTACAAACATTTGAAGAAAAATTCCGTTCAAGATACTGGACCCGTGATATACAAGATAAAGTTATGAAAAACTTAGAGTTCGGATCGTTCTATTTGGAAGACCAAACGCTGACACGAGCCGAGTATGCCACTCGTGTGATCGGGAATGCACGAGATCTAAGTGAGAAACTCAGTGACGAGGATATAATCCGTAGACTCGCGAAACATTTTGACGAGGAAGTGCAAAGTGCCGTCAGAGTTCTGCAAATACGTGAGATAGACGAACTTCTGGAGCTATTGGAAAGCACGGACGTGGCGGGTCCATTAAATTACCAGAGAGAAACAGGTCGTACAGGGGGATATACGTCACAGGACTCACAAAGACATTTTAATAGAGGAGCTGTGCGTGAGCAGACAGCGCGACCATACATTAAATATGAAAATCGGGAAAACTCTGCAAGTAGTGGTGGGAACCGATTTCCACCATCACCAGGACGTCAGGTTGACAGAGGAGAGAGACCACCATGGTAGAACAATGGACCATGGCCTCTAACAAATCTTCCTCGAGAAAATAGGTCAGGGCAACAGAGGCCACCATGGCAGGAGAACCGACCGAGATATGTCCCAGGACCGGAAAACAGCAGACCAGGAGAAGTAAATCCACCAAGGCAGGAGCAATTAACAAGTAACCCAGTGAATAATATAAGTCGTGCTCTGCAAGGACCATTTGTCGAACACACCATACCGAGAGAGCCGAGACCAGGATGCTCAGGAGCGGGAAACACAAGCTCGGGAAACGCTTAGTCGTTGCGCCCGAAGAAGAACGAAAAATAAAGAATAATAAAGAGGAGCGGAGCGCAACGGTAAAACAAGGAGAGAAGCAAAGCACGACACAACGGATGAACGCGAGGAAGAGAGAAAAAAAGAGGTTGAGGGATCAGCGGAGAAAAGAGGAAAAATACAGAAGCAGTGAACAGTCAGTAAGAAGGAATGAAGAGGAGAGCAACGATTGGCGAGGGCAGGCTGAATCGTGGGAAATAAGAGTTCAGGAAGACGGTAAAGGCGCACGGAATACAACGAAGAGTATGTGGCCAGAAAACGTTGCCCGAGTTCAAGGAGTACCTGATATCGGAAGGCCAACACCAGGAAAGGTGGAGAAAATGAGGAATGACAAGGTAATCTGTTCAATGTCAATGGAAAATCCGCGAGAATATTTGTATGAAGAGGCGGAGGAACAACCGAGTAAATGGTATGATAAAAGACATCCGAGATGCCCTGAGATACCGGTGACAGTAGCAGGTGTATCGGAAATAAGTTTGATAGACAGCGGAATCGAAGTATCGTACATATCGGAAGAGTTTTTTCGGCAAAATAAAGAAATTTTGAAGAACTGCCCGATACTACTGGTCACGTCGACGCAGGTCGTCGGAGCGTTTGGTGGAGAGACGGAACGAGTCAAGAAGCAGATTATGATAGATGCGGAGATGTATGGCTCGAAAGGGGTTTTGCAAGTGCTAGTGGTGCCGAAGTTAGTAAGACCGGTGCTGATCGGAATCGACGGGATATTGGTTTTAAAAATTTCAATAGATGCCCAGCAGCGAATTTTAGGGGTAGGAAATCGAATAATTGCAAAATTGAATGAGGGATTGTGGCAACATGTGAATCCGAAGGAATTTCATAAAATTAAGCCGAATGAAATGTGTGCTACAGTCGTGGTAAAAGATATTACCGAGGGAGGGACGAGTATCAGCCTGACTGAAGAGGAATTTAATGACAAAATGATCGAGTGTACAGGTTTGGGACCTGAAATAAGAGAGGAGTTTAAAAGGATCGTCGAGAGCAGACGAGAGATTTTTGATAAAATTCCAGGACGGATGACGAAGTATGAACATCGACTCCTATTGAAAGATCCGAAACCGTATTTTCATCGATCGTATCCGGTATCATTGATGCATCGAGAAAGAGTGCAGAAGAAGATCGAGAGGATGCTGAAGGTCGGGGTGATAGAGAAATCCGAAAGCATTTACATCAATCCATTGATGCCGGTTACAAAGGAGGACGATTCGGTACGTTTGTGTCTTGATGCCCGAGAGTAAATAATTAGTTAATTAATGACTACAATAATGCAT